>CM032233.1:10892500-11250000 GCA_019009955.1 Riptortus pedestris
TTGCTGATTATGGATCTTTTTGGCAACACAATATTTGTCAAATAAGGACAATATATCACTCTTAAAAGTAATCACTTTAAGATTTTTTTGGGATGTGTTTCCAAAATTTTGATTAATCGTATTTCCTTAAATACATCAGCTTGTATTCGATTTTAATTTTCCATGAAATAATCATTAAGAATAATATTTTTGTGTTACGTGCATATCTTTTTTTAGGTAGTGCAATTCTAGTACCAAAACTTCTCTCCATCAGGCTCCATCAGTCATTGTTGTATCCATTTTGATATCCAAGGGAGCAGACGTGGGCTTGTCTCTTGGACTCAGTTTTGTCTTTCAGTAAAAAGGTGAGTTCCAATTAACTATTTATGGCTTTAGCTAATAACGTTCCATTAATAACTAATATCATAATCAATAATTAAAGAAATACGAAGAGTTTTCATGCCAATTACCATTGCGTTCATTAATGTGATCATATTTTGTAAAGTTTCATTTTATATTAAATATTGTTTTTTGATTCATACTGATATTGCTGATTATGGATCTTTTTGGCAACACAATATTTGTCAAATAAGGACAATATATCACTCTTAAAAGTAATCACTTTAAGATTTTTTTTGGATGTGTTTCCAAAATTTTGATTAATCGTATTTCCTTAAATACATCAGCTTGTATTCGATTTTAATTTTCCAAGAAATAATCATTAAGAATAATATTTTTGTGTTACGTGCATATCTTTTTTTAGGTAGTGCAAAAAACTTTTTATATTTTTCTTCTCGCTTATTATCTATTTTTCTTCAGAACTGCTTTATTCCCCTACATTTTCAAAAAAACAAAAATAATTTCTTGGCGTTTACCAATTATTTTTGACACAGGCATAAACGTATTACCTTTCGTGGTTTTACATGGTCAAATAAAAATGATCAAAATTAGATTTTATACACATACACACACACACACACACACACACACACACACACACATATATATATATATATATATATATATATATATATATATATATAATCCAATATTAATTAAAATATTTTATATATTAATAGCTAGATTTTTGAGAGAGGCGCTGGTGGCGACAGGGTGTCGCGTCAGGCGGGCTCCAGTCATTGTTGTGGCCACTGTTGCCCTTTAATTGTTGCGTAGGACTTCTATATATTACTGGAAATAATATATGGAATTCTCTGCATTTAATCTATAAGGAATATTTTTTTTAAAGTTTCGACTTCAGTAAGTGCTTTTACTTCAATCATGCAAATGAAAATTAAATAAAAAAAATAAAAAAAAAAAACTTTCATTGCTGCGTAAATATAGCGAATTTCCCAACGGCTGGAATTATACTATGGCTATGTAATTTCACTTTCTTGTGTGCTTTTGAATTGTTTGGTGATATAAAAGCTACAATTGTTAAACGTGAATGATAAAGCACAATTAATATAATACATTAATAATACACACACCAATATATTCTCTATTTCTAAATAAACATTCGATGAGCATTAGTGCTTACTGAAAGCTAAAATCAAAAGTACGAATAACTCACTTCATATTAGAGAACCGAAAAAAATGACAGATCAATAATTGAAGACGATAGATATGTAGTACAAGAAGATTGGTTCTATAACATTATTCGCAAAATTGGAGAGATATATAACAGATATATATATATATATATATATATATATATATATATATATATATATATATATATATGCATGCTTAGTGTTCAGAGCCCCTGTGTCACTGAATGTTTTTTTTGAATTGAAAAAAAAAAATTAAAACAGGTAATTTAGTAACAATTTTCAGTATGTAAAGGGAAATCAGCTATTGAGGTTGTACTCATTACGCGATTTTTGAAAAACTTTTCAAATGTCCATCGATCCTACCTAGTACATGAATGAGGTCCGTTCAGAATTGAGTGTGTGTGTGTGTATATATATATATATATATATATATATATATATATATATATATACTAGCTAAGGTAAACAGCTTCGCCCGGGAATTCAATTGAGGCTGAATGATGATGGTATATGTTTGGCAAGGCTTTACTTTCCACTGTATTTTTACATTTCCCAGTCCCAGTGTTCAGAATTTATGCCCGTCGTTGCTGTGGATTTGTTAATAATAAAATTATTTGTTATTTAAGAGTTCACTGTCCTGAATATTTTTATATTTCCCGTCTCCTGTGCATGAAGTTTTTTTTTTTTTATAACTTAATGGACCATATAATTCATAATCGTAGAAAGTATTCTATCTTCTAAACAATGTATGAATAACAGTTCCTTTCCCTTGATGCGGTACAAAACCCAATGCTATCAGCTTTTTTAGGTGCGTCAATACCGCTATAACCCCCACTCCCTTTCGAACCTAAAAACTTGAATATAGCTTATAATCATGGAACAATTAATGCTAATTTACATATAGAGCTTTGTTAAGTTCGGTTCAATAGTGCCCAATACAATTGTAGGCTGCCTCTTTAGGTTTTAGTCTATATCTCGTTTATACTTTGTTAAACGACAAAAGTGAATACAACTTAATTTTTAGGGTAATACTATTATTTAATTCCATCAGGTAGATAAATTATTAAAATAATATTTCACTTCAGTATATGACGAAAGTGTATATAACAAAACTTACTCTAAATATCAAAATAAACAACTTTTGTTATGTGCATATTTGCCGAAAGCCCAATAGGAAACGAAATATCTCTATTTTTAATTTCAGGCCTTCCTTATAACCCCCACTCCTGTTCGTCTCAGAGAATATTAATACAGCCTAAAGTCTAGTTTGGTTAAAAGTTGGGTTAGTAGTAATATAAATACCAAGTTTCATAAAATTCGGTTAAGCCATTTGATCGTTACCAAACAGGATATTTAAACATTTTATGTAATTCGTTACTTGCTGAAATCGGACGGGCCGAGGGAGGGGTGACGAAGGTGGAGAATTAATAATCAGGAAAGGCGGGGTATTTCGAAATATCTGAGCTTTCATAAGTCGCATCGTGAACCATAACTAATCTTATTGCAAATTGAAATGCCTATAAATGTTTTATATACATATTTAGTCCATTGTGCATTTAAACCGAGATATTTGCATTTTTTAGATTTTATCATTAAATGACCCTTCTCTCCTACTGATCTCATATTAACAATAAGTATTGTTTTACTTAGGTGCTTCAGGATCTCAATATATTTGAGCAGCCCCACAAACTGTATATAACTTAGTACAATAAAGTGATTCTCTCTCTCTCTCTCTCTCTCTCTCTCTCTATATATATATATATATATATATATATATATATATATATATATATGTGTGTGTGTGTGTGAAAGGACCTCATTTTCGTCATCTCCTGGGTAGAATCGAGTGACATTTACAGAAATTTTTCGAAATTCGTGTCATAAGTACGACCTCAACAGCTAATTTACCTTAAGAGAAATCTTCTAAGAATACTGTTTTCAAGAGACTTTTATTATGCGACATTTACGTGCTAATTTTTATTATGCAACCAAGTGCAGTGTTTACAGTTGTACAAGTTGTTGCGGAGAAACATTAGACTTAGGTGGTTTTCTATTTTACAACAGATACCATATTATGAATTTCAATTAGATTAGTGAATATTTTACCCATTATCCTCTCAGTTTCTTTACTAATAACGGCACAATATTTAATATATAGGAAATTTCCTTTTCATAATAAGTACAAATAATTGACGTGAATTGTATTAATCTTACCCTTAATAATATTTTAGTCAATTCATTTTTGGAGTGTTTTAATTACAGAACAATATCAAATATTTTTTATATATAACGCACTAAAATTATCAAATTTCTAACACGTACAGCATATTTCAATGAACTAGACTTATCAAAAGTAAATTTGATATATAAATTTAATTTGATTTCTGGTAAAACTTTTATAATATATTTAACTATATTCTTCAGGAACTGTACACTTCATTTCTCCATTTCTTTGATATGTGCTAGGGGATAGGTATAGACTATAAATCTTCTATTTGCGTCCAATTTATGCAACGTCCCCAAGAAATGAAGTATCCTTGGATTTTTGTTGTTTTCTGTTTTAATTTTTATTTATAATTTACACTATTGTAAGCAGTAAGAAAGTTCAATAAACAATTTTCTACATTTCAACAATAAATATAGCTGATATCATATTGATAAGATCATTATAATAAATATTGGTATTTCCATTAAGAAATCATCCAGTGAAGAATATTACGTTGTGGTTTAACATAAGTATTTAAGCTCTCAATATCAACGTATATTCATAGCAAATTGTTTATAATGCATTCAAATATTGTTATATTGGCAATACATTCAATTCTAGGTTACTAGATTACTCAGGTTAACCAGAAACACTTTTGTGGCTCCTGACAATTTATTTTTACAAACTTTCGGAAATTACATTCCCCTTCTCAGAGCTAAAACCAATAAAGCACCATAATTAATGAGCTATTTAAAAAAAAATATACATTATTGGTCATATAACAGAACCAACAATAAGACTATAAAATTTACAACAATAACATATATCTAAAACAACATATTTATAATTAAAATATAATAACCTCATAATGACTTACTTATTATTTAAACATTAAAATTACAAAGAACAAAATTTACTGTCAGAGCATAAGAAGACCGTAGTTGTGACTGTTCAACCTTGGGACTCTTGGGTTGTTTATAGGCTGACTGGAATCTACTCCCACATTGTGTTGGGACTAACTCTAGGGTACTGCTTAGTTGTGAATTATCTAACTGAAGAGTGCTCCTGGTTAGCCTATGTACAGCTGGACTACACTATATAACTTTATCAATGTCCCCTGTCCGTTTTAGCATATTTCATTTAAGGGGGAATGCGGTATTTGATTGGTTATGGACTTTGTACCTATTCAAAGACAAGGAAAATTTTATATATATATATATATATATATATATATATATATATATATCTATATATATATAAAATTGTAACCTCTGTCTGTACATTGATTTTTTTCGCGAAATTTCACGATAACTTTTCGTTTCACATGTCATAGACACCATAACTGCATTTTGTTTCTTTCGTGTCTGTTTGTTTGTTTGTTTGTTTGTTTATTTGTTTGTTTGTTTGTTACCTTTTCACGCATAAACGGCTGAACCGAATTTTATGAAACTTGGTATGTATATTACTACTAACTCAACTTAGACTTTAGGCTATATTAATTTCCTCTGTGATGAACAGGAGTGGGGGTTATAAGGGAAGCCAGAAATTAAAAATAGCGATATTTCGTTTCCTATTGGTTTTTCGGCAAATATGAACATAACAAAAGTTGTTTATTTTGTTATTTGGAGTAACTTTTGTTATATACACTTTTTTCTTATACCGAATTATAAACGAGATATACGCTAAAACCTATAGCGGAAGTGAACAATTTTATTTGGGACAAAAGACCCAACCGAAATAAATAAAACTCGGTATCTGTATTAGCACTAACGCTTTCATTATAACAAGCGATACCAACATTTCTAGGGACGGGCAGGAGTGGGGGTTATGAGGGAAGCCAGAAATTAACAATAGCGATATTTCAGTTCCTATTGGGGGTTTCGGCAAATACGAACATTACAAAAGTTGTTTATTTAGTTATTTAGAGTAACTTTTGTTATATACACTTTTTTCTTATACCGAATTATAAACGAGATATACGCTAAAATCTATAGCTGGAGTCATCTATTTTATTGGGCGTTAACGATTGAACCGAACTTAACAAAACTCGGTATGTCAATTAGCATTAATTCTTCCATGATTATAAGCTATATTAAAATGTTTAGGTTAGGACGGGAGTGGCGGTTATAAGGGAGACCTGAAATAAAAATTCGGGATATTTCATTGTCTATTTGTTTTTCGACAAACATGCACATAACAAAAGTTGTTTAGTTTGTAATTTAGATTAACTTTTTTTTTTTTTATACATTTCTCCAGGAAAAATGTGTGGAGCAAGTAATTTGCGTAGAAATATTGATATGCTCAACAATTCATTCCTATTTGTACTATCAGGTACCTCAGCTGGAAAAATTAATTCAAATCAATGTTAATATTTTTTCCTTAATAACTGAAATCTATGCATAATGCACAGGAGACGGGACATATGACAATTTGGACGACAGTGAAGATTTACATAAAACATTAATTTTATTATTAACAAATGCCAACGACGGGTATTAACCCAAACACTGGGACGGGTAAATGTCAAAATATTGCATAAAGTAAAGCCTTGCCAAAAAAGTACCATCACCATTCAGCCACAAATGAATTCCCGGGCGAAGCCGGGTATCTGAGCTAGTATATATATATATATATATATATATATATATATATATATATAAACTAGCTAAAGTTCCCGGCAATGCCTCGCAAATTATTGTTTGCCAGCCTACATTATTTAAGTATGCTTCGCTCGGGAATTCATTTGGGGCTGAATGTTGGTGGTATATTTTTGGCAAGGCTTTACTTTGCACAATATTATGACATTTACCCGTCCCAGTGTTTAGGGTTAACACCTGTCGTTTATGTGGATTTGTTAATAATAAAATTATTTTTTTATGCAAGACTTCACTGTTCTGCATATTGTCATATTTCCCGTTTCCTGTGCATTATGCATAGATTTGAATTATTAATGAGAAAATATTGACATACATTTGAATAAATATTTTAATTTTAAATTTTTTCATTTCTCTAAATAACAAATTAAACAACTTTAGTTATTTGCTTATTTGCCGAAACCCCAATAGGAAATTACTATTTTAATTTCAGGCCTCCCTTACAACTCCCACTCCTGCCCGTCCCTAGAAATAGTATGGCTTATTATAAGGAAGGCGTTAGTGCTAATTCAAATACCGAGTTTGGTTTAGTTCGGTTGAGTCTTTTGTGCCAAATAAAATTGTGGACTCCCGCTATAGGTTTTAGCGTATAACTCATTTATGCTTCCGTATACGGCAAAAGTGCATATAACAAAAGTTACTCTAAATAACAAAACAAATAACTTTTGTTATGTGCATATTTGTTGAAAAAGCAATAGGAAACGAAATATCGCTATTTTTAATTTCAGGCCTCCCTTATAACCCCCACTCCTGCCCGTCCCTAGAAATGTTAGTATGGCTTATTATAAGTAAGGCGTTAGTGCTAATTCACATACCGAGTTTGGTTTAGTTCGGTTGAGTCATTTGTGCCAAATAAAATTGTGGACTCCCTCTATAGTTCTTAGCGTATAACTCATTTATACTTCCGTATACGTGAAAAGTGCATATAACAAAAGTTACTCTAAATTACAAAATAAACAACTTTTGTTACAAGCAAATTTGCTGAAAAAGCAATAGGAAACGAAATATCGCTATTTTTAATTTCAGGCCTCCTTTATAACCCCCACTCCTGTTTGTCTTAGAGAATATTAGTATAGCCTAAAGTCTAAGTTGGGCTAGTAGTAATACACATACCAAGTTTCATAAAATTCGGTTCAGCCGTTTATGCGTGAAAAGGTAACAAACAAACAGACACCAAAGAAACAAAATGTAGTTATGGTGTCTATGACATGTGAAACGAAAAGTTATCGTGAAATTTCGCGAAAAAAATCAATGTACAGACAGAGGTTACAATTTTATATACATATATATATATATATATATATATATATATATATATATATATATATATAGTAACCTCTGTCTGTACATTTATTTTTTTTTCTCGAAATTTCACGATACGTTTTTGTTTCACGTGCCACAATGAGGAATAAGAGGGGAGGGCGCTGGGCTCTGCGGGAGACCTTACCCGAGCTATCCCAACCTCCTAGCAAAGTCGAGGCTTCTTGTAACGAGCCGAGAGTAACCGAGGATGCCACTCTCCCCAGGAGTGACCTGCCTCTTTCTATCCCCCCTCCTTGCCCTGAACCCGAACATCCAAGTAGCGAGCTGATAGCCCCTGATAACAGCCAGCCTGCACCCACTTCCACCGCCCTGCCTGTGTCCACAGCTGAGATTAACTCCACCACTGCACCTAATCCTACGCAACCTCCTGCTAATCCCTCCGTCCCTTTAACTCCCTCCTCTAAATCCTTGCCCCAACGAGCTGCCAGTCAGAAAATATCTTGGTACTTGTGTATTATATCCACCACATTTTAGTTCCACGCTAGAGTGCGGTACTGTTTTAAGTAGTACGATTCATTGCCCGCAAGGGAGGTTATACTTACCTTATAACCTTCTACGGGATTATAATGATAAATAAAAGAAAACACAATTTTTAAAAATAAAACATTTTATTCACTTTTAGGCGGGAAATGTGTGGAAATACTGCTCTTTATATCTAAGGACACAACTCCCTCATGTAACTGTTCCAATCAATAGCAGTCTTATTGGAAATTTTGAGTTGTTTTTTGCAAAAATTGACAGATGTCAATTCTTCGCACCAGCAGTAAATGAACTTCAATGCATTACAAAATGGAATTTTACTTCCTTCGAACCAAGTGCCAATCCGAACGCCGACTTGCTCACCACACTTTCTTAAATTACACTTCCAAAAAAGACTTTTTTTTCCACTATAAAGTTTCATACAATGTGATTTAGAACACTTTCTTCTGATAGCCAAAATATTCCTCTCGTGTAAATATTTAACAGCGTCTTCTTCAGTCGTTGGCAAATCCCAAAGAGGCATTTTTAAAGGACTAAGAAACTCTAAACAGCAAACGCAAATAAACAGGAAACGCAACTATGACAAAAGATAACCTCATTAGCCTGGGAGAGCTAGCGTCGCACTTCAGTAGCGCATTCTAGCGTGGAACTAGTGGAACTAAAATGTGGTGGATATAATACACAAGTACCAATATCTTCTATTCCTTGCCGCCTCTCTTATGATAAATCTGTAACCCCCCCCCCCACTGACCCTCTCCTCTTCCCTACCCATCGTTTCCCCTACCCCATCTCATCTACTCCCTAGCGAAGGTACCTCATCAAAACCTATAATGAATAAAACTACACTCTAAGGAAAAAAAGTAAAAATGTTTTCGTAATGGGGTATTATTCTAATGAGGAATAACTACAACAATATTATAAATATCATGATAAGCAGTAATGATTCAATATGTAACACGGCTGCCAATCTCAGTGCATCATTTAAACTAATCCCTTGCTTCATTATTTTTTTTCTGATGACTAATTGTAACCTCTTAATCACCCTCAGTGGTACCAATCACCAATACTCTGTATCTTTTTTTTGGGTGCACCAGTTTTCGTACATCACAACTATGTTACCACTAATAATACATAATACAGGGCTAGGAACCAATGGTTAATCTAGCCCATGGGGAATCGCAGGCACACCAGCTTTCTTCCAGTACTTACTCAAGAGACTCTGGGTATAGCAATATTTTCTGCCATCTAAGCGGTAGTTCCACTATATCCATGTTACTTAGGTCATCTTGGAACCACAGGTCTTTCCTCCTTAGGAAAATTTGGTATACTTTCGTCTTCCATTATTTTAGCTTGCCTATTAGTTTTATTCTTAATTTTATACATTACTTTATGATCTGTAGTTTCAGTCTACAATCTAGGCTCTATACTATTTTATGTACTGTGCACTTTCTGAGTTCCAAACTATGTAATGTTCTAAATACTATTTATAGCTGTTATTTTAGTATTTAATTATTTTAGCTCATTTGTGACTGTTACTCTATTACGTCCACTTGAAACTTACAATTAACTATCCAGTCCCCAATTACTGTATTTATTGCAGACACGGCACTCAACGTGCCTTTAAGTCTATATTTTCTAGTCAACTTTTCCTATTCCCTATCTTCTTTTTGTTAGTCCACTTACTAATTTTGTTCATAGCCCCAGTTACTCTCGTTACCACCAGTATCCCAAATTTACGAAACATGCTCACACTAACCTTATATTGTCTGTACTCTGTATATTTAAGATTATGTGATACTTTTATCTGCATTTGCAACTGTTACCTTCATATATATGCAATTATTGATTTTATTATTAGTTGTAGCTGCTCTGTTACCACTGGTAGGCAGGGCTCACGATGTATGTTTTTTTTTTTTTTAACTTTATATGCTCTGTACCTAGTGTATTTCAGACTGTGTAATTTTGCTAATCTGCGTGTTTGTTACGCTCACGGTATTCCTTATTCTAGTTCCAAAACTTATATTCTTGACTTAAAATGTAAGCTTACTTCAATTGTATATATTCCCTATATGTGTTATGCCTTTCTAGCAATTTTCATCTTACTAATATTCATTGTTCTACTACCTTCAAATGTAATTCGCAATGCAAGTTCCTCAATGACTGTGTCTTCTCCCTGCTTGCAAGCAATTCCTTACGATTTGTATCGAACATCATGGCTTGGAGGCAGATCATAAACTTCCACCTTACCATTAGCATTAAGCTATTTATTAAGTTCTACATAGTTTTAAAGGCTACTCTACTGCTTACAAATATGGCGCAGTACGATTTGTGTTTCTCTATTACTCCTGGTATTTCTAAGCCAGTGGAGGCTCGGGCAGGAGTTTTCTCCCTTGATAGCTACACTAACTCCTGCATGATAATAAGCTGTACTAAGATTTCTAGGGACCAGCCGGAGTGGGGGTTGTAAGGAAGGCCTGAAATTAAAAATAGTGATAATTTGGTTCCTATTGGTTTTTCTGCAAAAGTGCACATGACGAAAGTTGTTCATTTTGTAATTTGAGTAATATTTTTATATTTAATTTTGTCATATAATAAAGTATAAACGAGATATACACTAAAAACTAAAGTTTTATTGGGCATAAAATATTGAACCGAACTTAACAAAAATCGGTATGTGAATTAGCATTAATTCTTCCATGATTATGAGCTATATTAAAATGTTAGGTTTGATCGGGCGTGGGGGTTATAAAGGAGGCCTGAAAAAAAAATTCGTGTTTTCATTTCGTATTGGTTTTTTGTCAAACATGCAAACTGAGAGTAACTTTTGTTGTATAACGAACCATAACCGAGTTATATAATAAAAACTACAACGGGAGTCAACAATTTTAATAGCGCTCATTAAATTGTTTTAATAAAGGCATATAATGACAAAGAGGCCACAATTTTTCTTTATACGATAAAAATTATAGTGGAAGTCAACTATTTTATTGGTTACAAAAGACGTAGCTGAAATTAACCATACTTGGCACGTGAATTAGGAGTAGTATTTCCATGATTAATTGGTATACGTTAAAGTGGTTTTAATATAGGCATATTGTGACAAATGATCTTATCTTCTTAGACTTATATGATAGTTCTAAGCGTGATTAAGATTAGGGAAGTTATAAATCTCCACCCTAACCCGCTCATTTGTTATTTATTTTAATTAGAAAATAACTTCGTTTTCCCCCCATTAAAAATCGAAAATATAAGAGCATTTGGTTTATTCAATTTGTCTAATGTATTTTTTGTGGGGGCTCAGGTTAGTCATGTGAGTTAAAGCGTTGACCTTAATCTCAGATGGTAAACCTAGAGTGGCGAGTTCGGTTCCCGCCAGGGCAAAGGAATTTATCAAGGGACGGAATTCATTAAATAAAATCCTTAGTCCCACCCTGGATAGAAAAAGGTGGTAACCTGTAGATAACCCGTCCCAATTAGCCTTTTTTTCTCCTCATAGTAACCCTATGAGGAGTTATTTATTTGAATGCATGTTCCATTGCTACATAGCATATTACATGTATGATTATGTTTAAATACATTTTTATTTTACAATATTACACGTTAATCAACTATCTTCTCAAATATGATATTAAAAAATAATAATAAAATAAAATATTAAAATAAGTAAAATAATTAATAAATGAAATGAAAAAATAAATAAATAAAATAAGAACAAAAAACAAATCAATTAAAGTTAGTCCGATGTTTAATTTGCGAGTCTATGTAAGGTAAATAAATACATTGAATTATCATTCCCATTCCTCACAATCAACTTAACATTCTAATGTATTTTTGCTACATCCATATCTACACTTTTGATAAACTTTATAAGTTCTTTATTATATTTATTAAATATAATATGGGTGGAAATAGTGCCGGGTTTAGCCAATGTGAGCAGTCAATGTATTTATCTATTGTAATATTCATTATGTTTTTGTAGCTAGTTCGTTGTTTTTTTTTTATGTAGCACAGAGTCACCAGCTATTCTGCTTTATATTCTGCTGGTATTATAGCTGCTAAAACAACTAGCCTCGTAAGAAATAGTTCTTTAACCTTTCGCAGTTTTAATGCCTATGAGTAGTTGTAGTCTATGAAATTTCTTCAGGTTCCTTTTTCTGCGTAGAACATAATGCCATACTAAAATACCATAGAACATATTAGGGGCAATTGCACCTTTATAAAAAGTTTTGAGGCATTCTGATTTCATACCCCAGGTTGTTCTTGTAGCGATACTTAACGTGTTAATGAGTTTTGAAACTTTAGTGTATATATAGTAAGAGAGTCTATTCCAATTTAGTTTTCGGTCCATGAGAATACCTAAGTATTTAATTATGTCAGTCTGGTCTAGTGATACGCCTTTAAGTAAAATATTTAGTTGAGGGATATTCCTTTTTCTAGAAAAAATAATGTATTTCGATTTTTCAGTGTTAAATTCAAGTTTTTTTTTCAGTTTTGTACAATTGGAATGTATGCTCATTTGTAAGCAGTATATTCAAAAAATTTAAAACATTTATTTTCACTTAATAATAGTATATCATCAGCATAAGCAATCCCAATTAGCCTTAGTTATAAATCGTGGACGTTAATAAATAATTTAAATTTAATTTTAATGTATTATTAAAACAAATTCTAGATGAATAGACGTTTAAACTCAATATGATTTTAGGTTGCGGGAGGGGGGGGGGGTGGCTACAATCTCTTTCCCTCCCCTCCCTTTTACAATATAAATTAAATTATTATTAGGGTGCCACTGATATTTATTTACGCCAACTATATAAATTACAAGAAAAGACTCTCTTCCAAAATTTTTATTTTCGAACGGGAGTGAGGGTTATAAGGGAGACCTGAAATAAAAATTCCAGATATTTCATTGTCTATTTGTTTTTCGACAAACGTGCAAATAACAAAAACTGTTTACTTTGTTATTTAGAGTATCTTTTGTTTTATACATTTTTTCGGAAACAATGAATGAAGCAAGTAATTTGAAAATCAATGTACAGACAGAGGTTACCATTTTATATATATATATATATATATATATATATATATATATATATATAACATTTTGAAAGGACCGGTTTAGAGACCGGGTGGGAATTTGAAAATTCGAAATATCACCGTATAGAACTAATCTTCTTGAGCTATCTATCCTCTACAATTATTGATCTGGCAATTTTTTGGAGCTCTAATATGAAGTGAGTTATTCGTACTTTTGTTTTTAGCTTTCAGTAATCACTAATACTCATTGGATGTTTATTTAGAAATACAGAATATATTGCTGTGTCATAAGAATACGTGGGAAATCTGCTTAGTTTACGCAGCCTCTGCGTGACGGACATTTCATCATCACGATCTGGTTGGAATCGATGGTCACTTGAAGATAGGTTTCGAAAATCGGGTCATCATTTCATACAATTATTTTCTATATATAACATTTTTTGAACGAACAGGCTATGAGGGAGGCCAGAAATAAAAAATCTTTAAATTTCGTTTTTATCGTTTATTTCTTGGAAATATGCACATAACAAAGGTTGATTTATTTTTTTTATTTAGAGTTACTTTTCTTTTGTTCACTTTTGTCGTATTATCAACTATAAACGAGATATAAGCTAAACCTAAAGTCCAGTATGTATATAATGGATACAATAAATCATTATTCCATACATAAATATAATAATAAATCATTCTCTTTTCTTCAAGACTAAAAATGCATGGAAATATTAGAACATCAATATTTTAAAATGGTGTGTTCTTTAACATTTTACGATCCGACTTATTATGACAAATTTATATTGAGTTTTCGAATTTTTTCCTATGTACACTCCCACTATTCCAAGACAAATTTCAACCAATAATAAATACGATCTGTAATGTTGATTGAAACGATTAAATATCGATTATGTTATAGATAAAATAAAAATGTTCAAGTAAGGAACGAAAAATCTTAATTGATGACGTCATTGCATAACGTATTTGTCTCTATCCAAGAAAGTGAAAGTTTAATGAAAACCGTTTGTGGTATTTAGCCTTTGAATGAATTGGGTTTATGATATAACAGCTGTTTGTTCATATGAAATGAGTTAAAGTGGGGCTTTACTGATGGCCGAAAACTAAAATACGGAAATATCTCGGTTAATAGTTAATATAGAGAAAACATGTATATTATATAACAAAATGTATAAACATTGTATTTGAAATAAGATTGCTTCCGTACAGTGAATGGACATTTGAAGAAATTTTTCGAAAATCGCCTCTCTTAAGGGTAATCTTCTAAACGATTCTATAAGTTCAATTACGGCAGTTACAATAAAACGCAATAAAAATCCATTAGGTCTCCAAAATCTTGTGGTTCCTCACAATAAATGTTTTGAATACAGCTTAGCAGGCATTTGAAGAAATTTTTCGAAAATCGCCTTCCTTAACGGAAATCTCCTAAAAGATTCTATAAGTTCACTTACTGCAGTTACTAGATATTCAGGTATAAACCCTAAATACAGATCCGGGGAAATGTAAATTTACTGTGCAAAGTAAAACAATGCCAAAAAGTTATCGTTATCATTCAGCCTCAAATGATTTCCCTAGCGAAGCCGGGTATCTAAGCTTGTATTTTTTATTTTACTTATTTTTTTTTGTATGTTTATTTTTACACCCATATTTATATTTATTGTTTCATTTTTATTATAAACATAATAATTTTATTTTAGCTCCCCATTTATTTTTTAAGAATTTCATATTATGTGATTGATGATTTTTCTGTGTAGTCAGCTACATTGGGTGAGTAGCCACACTTAAATGCTTAATAAAGGGTTCTTTATTTTTTTCTACTTGGAAGAGGAACATTAAATAATCTCCAATCGCGTTGTGATCAAAATCGATTTATTGTAATAGCGAAATCAGAATTGGTACTTTCTTGGTTAAAAATATCTAAAAAAAAATGAGTGTCTTGGTTCTTTTGTTAATTAGAAGAATTTCAACAAAACAAATGCAAGGAACTTTTTTATCGAACACTATTTTTTAAGCTGTGTTTGGTTATCTCTGAGAAAATATACAACTCCACTTTGGTTGTTAAGCGAAATCGGTTATACATTTCGAACGATAATCGGTAATTAACTTTGAATAGCAATTATTATAAGTATTTCATATAACATTATTATGTTGGAAACTTCTATGTTGCTTACTGTTTTCTAAAGTTACTACTATTAGAAGTGTAGATGAAAAAGGTGATATTTTATACAACCACTAAGCAGTTGCACATTTATCCTCTTCCATCCTCTGTACCATACAAATGTTAACCTGATTCTGTATTTTCAGCATGACCCGACGAGCTCAATCCTCCTTCTTATTAGTTTACATAGTATTAGGTCCATAATAAAAATCCATTTGGTCTCCAAAATCTTGTGGTTCCTCAATATAATTTTTTTTAATAGCTGCTTAGCGAGAATTATAAATATTATAGGCCAGTTGTATAACCGTTAATACTAGATTTCCATGTTTTTTTATATGAGGTGAACTTTTACAAACCAACCAATGCGGCGTATCTATCTCAGCATACACAAGCTATGTATAAAACACTAACATTGTTAAACTATACCTTTCCTGTAATATAATATAATAAACGTATATAGAGTTATTGTTTGAATACTTTATGAGTAGATTTCCAAAATGCAACAGAATACTCTGAACTACTGCAGTTTCTTTATTACAGTATTTATTTTACTCCTCCTACAGTAAAATATAAATCAAGTGGAAAAGCTTCTCTTGCATATATTTTTGATTAATTTATAGTATATAAATTAACACCTACTTTATGTGACTGAGGATAATGATAATTTCACTTATTTTTATTATTTACTAAATTCAATCACATATTTGCCGCAGGTAGTTCTTCTGGACTTGAGGCAGTCGAATTACTGGAACAACTATGTCTGCGTCACAGGTCAACAGGCTTCCACCTGCGAAACGCAGAACACCAGTTGCTGAAAATTATTGGTTCACGACGATTAATACAGTTAAGCGTATTTATAATTGGACGATCAGTGATTTTAGGATCAATCATGAAGAAAATGACAAACCCATTCGGTCTACTACTTTTGCCCAGGAAATTGATACAGAAATATTATGGCAGTTACATGCATATCCAAACAAGGACTTTTTTTCTATATTTCTAACCTTGTTTAGGGCAAACAAACAAGAAGCTTATGCCAAATTTAGATTTTCTTTGTTAAATGCCAATGGAAAGATGGTCAATATATGGGAAAGTAAATCTGTAAAGAGGTTTACCCTAGATGAAGGCTACGGTTTTAATGACTTCATCAGGACAGACGCCTTATTGGATGAAGCTAATAGTCTTTTGCCCAATGGGAGACTCACCATTGTTTGCGAAGTAAATTTAGTCGGTGACTACATTCATAGCTCGAGCCAGTCAAATCCTGTACAGATTAATTATCCAGAACGTCGACAAATTGAGGATTTTGGAGACCTCTTTGAATCTTCAAAATTTAGCGATGTGACTATCGCGGCTGGGGGCACTGAAATCCGAGCACACAAAGCAATCTTGGCTTCTCGGAGTAGTGTTATTGCTGGCATGCTTGATGTTGAATCCCATAGACTAAATATATCTGATGTCAATGAAGAAGTACTCCAAGAGTTTCTTAGGTTCCTATATACAGGAAAGGCCCAAAAACTGGAATCCATGGCTGACAAACTCTTTGAAGCTGCAGATAGGTACCGTGTAATGGCATTGAAGTATATGTGTGAAGAAGTTTTGCAAAGAACATTGTCCGTTGAAAATGCAGCAAACACTCTTATTCTAGCTGACCTCCACTCTTCAATGGAACTAAAAGAAGCTGCAATCAACTATATAGTTTGTCATGCCACGGATGTAAGTGTAACAGATGGCTGGAAAGTATTGACTATGTCACACCCCCAACTCCTGTTAGAAGCCTACAAAAAACTTTTAACAGAGAGAATCTCTCCCTTTGGCTGACAAAGGAAACATTACTGAGGCACACTATTTATCAAGAGCCACTGTACGTATGGCATTTCATCTATGTGTGGTAGATAGTCGAGCCTGTGTGTCTATTCATATTCATATAAATATACTGTACGTAATTTGAGTCACTGAATGTTGGTTAATTTTGTGTAATTTATTGTAAATTTTTTTATACGTTATAACTTTATCTTGTTTTACAATACAATAAGTTTATTTTGTTCTACAAAACCAATTGATAAGGACTAATAAAAAGACCTTGTCCTGTACAATTGTTTTTAATTTTATGCAAAGTGCACATTCGGAGTCAGCGCTTCAACGTCAATGCTTGCTGATTAGAGCAGTATAGCCTGGACAACAAGCATGTCCACGCTAAACTGCTCTAATCAGTAGGCACTGACGATGGAGTGCTGACTCTGAAAGCGCACTTTGCATAAAATTAAAAACAATAGTAGAGGACAAGGCCTTTTTATTGATCCTTATCAATATTATTTTCATTTTTTTAATATTACCATTCCAATAAAATATACTTTTAAAGCCAGATAATACGTCTTTACCTCATTAAAAAATCGAATGGTTTTCCCCAATATCCATACATTCTTATATATATATATATATATATATATATATACGTCTTCTATTAGTTTCCCAAATGTTAATGGAATTTCAAACACATCCAAGACTTTAGGATATTTTAATATTCTCAGAGATTAACAAGAGTGGGGTTAGAAGTTTAGCCTGAAATGCCTCAAAACTCTCGATATTTAGTTTCCTAATGGTTTTTTGGCCAGAAAGCACAGTTTTTTGTTATTTAGAGTAACATTTGTTATATGCCTACGTAACATAAGTACGCAATGTGTAATTAAATTTAGAAAAAAATAAAAAACATGGAAATAGATTTCGAATTTAATAAAAATATTTTTAAATTTACTGAAGATTTCTTTCCAGATACAGATGTACGTAATAAGAAAAAAAGATAAATTTCATTAGACAATGTAGAAGAAAATAGGCAAATAAATAAATGCTAACAAGTTAGGAATTAAAATTAGAAACAAATAAAAATAATAAGAGAAAGAGGGAAGATGTGGTAGACCAGATGATAAATACCAAAAATAATAAGCTTTAACAATCCTCAATAATAGATTGTTTATCGCTAAGAAATTACAAACAGAATAGTAAAAATAATAAACTTAATAATCACATTCTATTGCAAAATAGTAAAATAACAATTAAAAAAGAACTTCGATAAAATAAAATTACAAATATTTTATTCATTTAAATATCACCCGCAAATATATAGAAACTGAAATTATTTGTAATGGGGTATGTAATATAATCTGGAAATGTAACAATAAAATACAAAAACATTTAGTAGAATTAAAGCAATAGATTCAAAATCTAAAAATAATACGTATATTCGAAATAATTTGTAACACCTGCAATGGAACTTATATTGGCGAATCCTCGCAGTTGCTCAATAAAAGGTTAAATGAGCTGGTAAAAAGTAATGGAAATAACACTGCATTGACAGATCATTCTATCTCTAAGAAACACGCCTTCAATTTTGAAGAAGATCAAATAATTGCTAAATAATTAAATAAAATAATACATAATAAACGTAAAATAAAAGAGAGTATTTACATAATAAAAACAGAAAAAAGGCAGTAAACAGAAAAACGAAAATTAAATACCTATACTATAACATTTTATCTTAAATTCATCGATTTGAAAAATGACGCTAAATAATCGAGTTCAAGTTTGACGTGTAAATAATCGATTTGTAGCCAGCTGACTTAACCTACTTCCGGAACCTCAGTTTGAACTACCTCGCCAGTGACAGCCGCAATGAATTTAACAGGGAAACGACAGAAATGTAAGTAGCAAATCTATAATTAAATTCAATAAATATAACATATTTCCAGACATCTATTAATACAATATCTAGCAAAGAATTTTTAAGATTTTTCTTAAATTAATGTTAGTACATTTTTTTTTAAAAGTGATAGCCCCTGAACAGGTGGCAAGTAAGCCACTAAACATGTGGGGCAGTATCAATAAAGTGTATGTGGAAAAAAGTGTATTTTATTGGTGACTCTCGCCATGAAAATATAAAGAATATATATAAATATTGTATTTTGAGGTAGTTTTTGATTATTCATAAGCTCTTGTTCTGTAACTGGATGAAAAATAGGACAAATCGAATCCACTATTACACATGACCTTCGTGCTAGAATCCGACCAAAACAATTGGTCTGATTCGCAGGATAATCAGTGTCAGAATTATTGAAAACATAAAGAGTGTGAATATCTTAACAATAAAACATTGGGCAATAGTAAAGCTTTATTGAAAAGCAAATCAATGGTTACAGCTAATGGGGTAAGTTACCAAAACAACCGTTCAAAAATTAAACTTCTAATATAAAATGAGCAGAGAAGATGCTTACAGACTTGTTTAAACTATGAAACATTTGATATTAATGAAACAGAACCAAAAATATTAATAATCTCTAAACATTTGCTGAAAGAGGAGGCCAGCAAAGTTCCTAAATTTGGTTGATAGCGTTAAGAAGCTTAATGCATGCTTAGGAAAACAATGGCATTATGATGATATAATAAAATAAATTATATTCGAAATGCTTCCTTTGAAATTAAGCTCTTGGATAATTTACACATAAAACTTCATATTGCCTATTGAACACTTTTCCTGAGATATTGAATATTTTTACGTTATTCACGTTTGGAGAGCAAGCAGCGATGCTTATAGTTCTTCTAAACAGATCATTATCAAAGCCCTTGAAAGCCTTTTTATCAATCTTTATACTTTGTGTTCCAGAAGTGTGCCTCTCCTCCATGAATCTAAAAGTCCGTCACGATGGGGCTGCGTAAACTAAGCAGATTTCCCGCGTGAAGTTTAACAATAGATAAATCTACATACCGGTAACACAACACCACCGTGAATATTATGTGAATAAATACAAATGATAATAAAAACCTCCAGGCGGAAAGCATCTGAAATGTAAACAAACAGTTCTGCCAACTTCTTACCGAAAAGAAAACAATTACTGTGATATATCTGAATATAACGTATTAATTTGATTGAAAACTGTTTACTATATCTAGTACTGTAACTTATAAAGAATCAGAATAATTTTTACCTCAATCAATCAAATTTAAGTTGTCCAAAAACCTGAGAAGGGGGGGGGGTCACATGAACATATTCGCAAGTATCTCGTATAATAAATGTCTCTTGAAAACAATATTTGGTATTTAAGCTTCAAATGATGTAGTTTATTACATAACCGAGTATTGTTTATGTAATATGAGCAGAAGTGGAGGTTTGCTGAAGTCTGAAAACTGAAAAATGCAAATATCTCAGTTAATATTCATGTTAGGGAATAAATGTATTTAACAATATGTATAGTACATTTAATTTTCTTTAATATTGATTCTATACATTTTTTCGATCGGACGTTTAGTAACGGACATATTTGGAATTTTCAAATTTCTCCCCTCTAAACCTCCCCTCCCCCTGGTCCGATTTCAAGAACATAATCTTTCTTTTTACATAAAACGACTAAATATAGTGTTTGGTAGCGATTAAACAATAATTGCGACCGCTAGAGTGGTAACAGACAAATATGTAGATAGATAGATAGATAAATACAGTTTTGAACGAACCTCATTTTAGCAGATTTCAGCTATTGATGTCGTACTCATGACGCGAGTTTTGTAACATTTCCTCAAATGTCCATCGATCCTAACCAGGAGATGACGAAAGTGAGGTCCGTTCAAAATGTTATATATATATATATATATATATATATATATATATATATATATATATATATATATATTAGCTAAGGTACCCGGCAATGCTCGGAAATTCATTTGGGGCTGAATGATGATGGTATTTGTTTTGGCAAGCCTTTACTTCCCACAACATTTTAACATTTCCCGATGTATAGCGGTCGTTGCTGTGGATGTGTTAATAATAAAATTATTTGTTATGTAAGGCTTCACTGTCATCAATATTTTTATATTTCCCGTCTCATGTGCATGTAGTTTTTTTTAAATATATAATTCATAATCATAGAAAGTATTCTGCCCGCCAAACCATGTTTGAATGAAACTTCCTTTCCCTTGATACGGTACAAAGACCAACATTGACTGGAAAATGAAATATCGAGATTTTTTATATCAGGCGTCTCTTAAGAGCCGCGTATTTGGGAGGTGCAAGGGAGATGAAAGGAGCCGACCGAGGGACTTCTGGTGCCAGTAGGTTCCAGACTAGTACCTTCCAGACCGCGTCCTGTGATGTTGCCGCCTCTCTATATAAGCATGTGCAAATCAACAACAATTATATATATATATATATATATATATATATATATATATATTGTTGTTATATATAAAATTGTTACCTCTGTCTGTACATTGATTTTTTTTCTCAAAATTTCACGATACTTTTTCGTTTTACATGTCATAGGCACCATAACTTTCGTGTTTGGGAGATTGTTACCTTTTCACACATAAACGGCTGAACCGAATTTTAAGAAACTTGGTATGTATATTACCACTAACCCAACTTAGACTTTAGGCTATATTAATTTGCTCTGAGACAAACGAGAGTGGGGGTTATACGAAAGGCCTGAAATTAAAAATAGCGATATTTCGTTTCCTATTGGGTTTTCTTCAAATATACTGATATCAAAAGTTGGTTATTTTGTTATTTAGAGTAACTTTTGATATATACACTTTTGCCGGGTAAGGAAGTATAAATGAGTTATACGCCTAAAACTATAACGGGAATCAACAATTTTATTTGGTACCAAAGACTCAACTGAACTAAACAAAACTCCGTATGTGAATTAGCATTAACTCCTTCATGATAATAAGCTGTACCAATATTTCTAGGGACGAGCAAGAGTGGGGGTTGTAAGGGATATCAGGCCTCCCTTATGTAAGTAGCGATATTTCGTTACCTATTGGCTTTTCGGCAATTATGCACATAACAAAAGCTGTTTATTTTGTTATTTAAAGTAATTTTTGTTATATTCATTTTTGTTTTATAACAAAGTATAAACGAAATATACACTAAAAAACGAAGCGGGTGCCGACAGTTTTATTGGGCTTAAACAATTGAACGGAACTTAACAAAACTCTGTATGTGGCTTAGAACTAACTCCTCCATGATAAGTGGTACCAGCATTTCTAGGGAGGAGCAGGAGTGGGGGTTGTAATGGAGGCCTGATTTTAAAAATAGTGGTATTTCGTTTCCTATTGGTTTTTCGGCAATTATGGACATAAAAGAAGCTGTTTATTTTGTTATTTAAAGTAACGTTTGTTATATTCATTTTGTCGTATACCAAGTATAAACGAGATATACACTGAAAACTAATACGGTAGCCGACAATTGTATTTGGCACTAACAATTGAACGGAACTTAACAAAACTCGGCATGTGAATTATTCAAAAACGATTATAGGCTATATTAAATTTTTTAGGTTTGAACGGGAAGGAAGGTTATAAGAGAAGCCTGTAATAAAAATTCGCGATATTACATTTTCTGTTCGGTTTTCAGTCACTGTTGGTCTTTGTATCGTATCAAGAGAATGGAAGTTTAAGTCAAACATAGTTTGGAGGATAGAATACTTTCTATGATTATGAATTATATATAAAAAAAACTTCATGCACAGGAGACGGGAAATAAAAATATATAAAAATATTGTGGACAGTGAAGCCTTACATAACAAATAATTATATTATTAAAAAATCCACAGCAACGTCGGGCATACATTGAGAAATGTTAAAATATTGTGGAAAGTAAAAGCTTGCCAAAAAAAATACCATCATCATAAACCTCAAATGAACTCCCGTACCTTAGCTAGTAGGTTAGGTTGCGGGTTTTTGGCCGATCAACTTCTAGGTGATTACGCCCTTCAACTATTGATGTTTATGTTACTTAGTATGTAGAAGTTAGGGTTAAGTGTGAAGATGGATGGTTTTTTTTTTTTTTTTTTTTTTTATTTTTATTTATTTTTTTTTTTAAATTAACTTAATCACTTTACTTAATGACTATATTTTAATACTACCATAGTCTTATAAAATAACGTATTTAACCCTTTTTTTATAATACAATATACTTAATCGCTATATTTTAATACTACCATAGTTTTATAAACTAACATAAGAATCTTATAAACTAATATATTTAATCATGTAGGTCTCTTTTTATTTACATTTATTTCATGTCTTCATTGTTTGATAAGATATTGTTGTGTGTCATAGCATGTTGTAGAGGTTGGTGTCCTTTAATAATTTTATCATTTTGTCAATGGATTCAGGTGAGTCTTGCAGTGCCACTGTAATCGACCGGGACACTTCATAATTTTTGAAATGTCTTGTGAATTTTTGACAGTCTTCTATTATATGTTGGATGGTTAGGAGGACTTTGCATATTTCACAAATTGATTGAGGTTGCTTTGTAATTAAATGTATATGAGTGAGATTGGTGTGTCCAATTCGCATCCTGGTCACAGCTACTTCCTCCCTTCTATTGCCTCTCTCTGAACTCAACCATGGCTTTACTGAGGTTTTTATGCCTTTTAATTTGTAGGTAAGGGGTATCTCTTCCCACTTTGCTTCCCAGTTCTTCCTTACTCTGTTTCTTAGCCAAACATTAAAATCCCTAGCTTTTTATATTTGTAGTGGTGGAGAATTCATATTTGCAGCTTCCTTGGCTGCCTCATTTCCTGGAATGCCTGAGTGCCCAGGGGTCCAGAGGAATTGTATAGTTTTATTGAGGGTCGGTACTAACTAAAGAAACTTAGTCTTCAGACATATCGTACGACCCCGTAGCACATTCCTGGGAGCTAGGAAAAATTGATTTAGGCGAAAAATAATGAAATTCCGCACTCTCGGAAGGGCTTCTCCCTTCTCCCTCTTAGGGCCCGAGCCGGAGCCGTTTTTCGGTTTTGGGTAGAGGGACAAATGGGGAATGAGGGCTTGAAGCGGATTTCTCTTATGTATCTCGGGGGAGTGGGAAGAGGGTGACAAGCAGCGGCTTTTTTCGAATGCCGATTTTGAGAGGGTCGTGTGGGACGGTGGGTGCGTCCCCCCCCCCCCTCCTCTGAACCCTTTATGTTTCAGGGAGGGAATTCGAAAATTGAATATATATGTGTTAGTATGAGGTGGATCAAAAATGTTATAGAACCAATTTTGTTAAACTATTGAAGTTCTGCAATTGTTGTTTTATGAATTTGATCGTAACTCAAGTATTAAGCGAGTAATTCGTACTTTCTTGTATTCTGCCTTCAGTAATCCCCCCAACTCCCCCCCCCCCACTTCTACACATCGTTTTTTTTAAACATATAAATAGAGGATATGTGGTGAGATGAGATCACAAGAGTGTTATACCACCTCGTGAGAAATCTTCTTAGATTAAGCAGCCCCTGTGTGATGGATTTGTTTTTTAATTCTTTTGGTCTGGCCTTATCTAAAACTACATACTATGACTATTAGGAAGTTCTATTTTTACTTTTAATCCAAAAATTCCATTTAAGGTCATTGGTAAAACAATGTTACTTTTTAATTACCTGTTTTCTATAACTCTATTCTTTGGGTATAAAAAAGAAGAAGAAAATCTGTTCGCTGGAAAAATAATAGTAATGCTTGTTTATGTTCATGATAATTCAGTGAATGGTTATGTGAAAAATATTAATGCCAAAAATGATTTAATATAATATGAATATGACGGCTGTGGCTTGAAAATGTATTTTTTTGCGATGAAATAAGAGAATTGGAGAATAATAAACCATTGTACAAGACTATGCAGAGTATAGAAATTTTATTTCAAATAATGTTTTATCGAAGGTTAGTGTGTGAGACTGTGTATATGTCACCAGGACCTTCTGCAATTTCTGGTCACTCATCTTCATGGGTTACATACAGCTGATGTTCATTATAATCCAATGGAACGCTTGGTAGAAAATGTCTCCAAGCTTGAATGATTAATTAGTAAAATTTGTTCAAGTACTGTGAATATTATTTGTGCCAATGGCTAGGTGGCACTGTGTGAGAATTGTTGCCATTTAAACGACACTAAGTAAATAAAGTATGTATAATAATGAGTTTAATTAAAATTGTATTTGCATTCAAAAGATTTACTATTAACCTATAATTCGTTATTAAATAATTCTATCCTAGTAAAAAACAAGTAAATTTCGGAATTTGATTAAGTTGGCAGCACAAGAGCCGACTGCGACACATGTCACATACACCTCTGTGTGCAGTTGTTAAGTTTAATACATTTTTGCAGTTTTGAACATTTAATGGACATAACAAATCAATTTTCAGAGTAGCTAGGGATATTTTCTTAGTTTTATTTTTTAATCCTAAATCGTTTAAGCTACCACAATAGTTAAAGGTCTCATAGTTATGAACGTTTCGACCTGAGACAGTGAAATTGTATGTTTGATATTACTTATATCGAGATCTTCAATTGTATCAACGAATTTTTTAAGTCCCTGTACTTCTATACTTGGAAATAAGAAAGGAATAAAGTAATTTATTAACTTAGTAGCAGAATTTTGACCATAATGTTTGCCATCTCTAGCTGTGAAAGAACCTGTAATTACAAATTGAAACTGTGAACTAACAATATTATCTCCTTCATCAATTAAAAACTCTATTTTTTATTCTCTTAATTAGAATTTAGTTCAGTATTATTTGGTGGTAAAAAGCTAAAATCTAACTTCCACTTCATATGATGAAATCTTCCCCCATCGCCTCACTTAAATAAAACAAAGAGACGAATAATCACAATTTTATTTTCCTTATTTTCTCTAATTTAAAGAGCATCAATATCTTCCTTTTCAGGTTCTTTAACTTGATTTAACTTATTTTTAATGTGATTATTTAAATCATTGACTTACCAATAACCTACTGGATTATAAGTAAGTTTTATAAACAACGTTAATCATATTGCACAAATTGAGATGTTATAGATGTATTTTCCAAAAACATTATTATCTGAATAAAAACCATCGAGGCCAATTTTATAATGTATATATTCATCCAAGAGTATAGGATGTGATGCAGTTAAACGCCATTTTGAAGTTGATCCAATAATCATAAACAATTTCATTTTCGATATTTATTAGGAAGAAAATGTGCCATATAAAAAATTAGGGCTAAAACCCTAAATAAGCAAGAAAGTTTACCCAATTAATTAAATCATCGCTACAGTTTTCATTTTTTTTTTTTTTTTTGGATTTACACACTTTCTTTTTCGTTACATCTTCGTTTTCTAGAAAGTCAATAATATGAGCCTGCTTCCAATCTCCTGTATCTTTTAAACCATTAAGAAGTTTTGTGAATTTAATTTTGAATATATTTTTCAGATAATTTCATATTGGATCCATCTGGAAGAAAAACTTGAGTTTTATCTTCTCCATCTTGTAATGTAACAATTATGCATTTTCCACATTTAGTATTAACTTATTAAATTATTTTATTGGAAATTGATGGTATATGTATGAGAGCAGAAACATGCTCTGGTAGCTTAATTATTGAAATATTTTGACATTGGCCAACTTTTCGAATCTTTTTCACAACTTCCATTTATTAGGAACGAACTTTTTTCACCCGGCGAAAATTTCCAGAGGGAGGTGGTTCGCCCTCCCCCCTTACAATAAATGAAATTAAACAATTTCTTTTTTATATAAATGAGTAAAAAATGTAATAAATTCCCGTCATTCAGGGGCTGTGTTAATTAAGCAGATTTTATACGCGCGTCACGTATTTGCGTTTACCTCATAACGTAAAAGTTCAAGAACTTGCTTACAATATTTAGTATTTAGGCTTCAAATAAAGTGTTACATTATATAACAGTTTGTTGTTAATATGTCCTGAGTAAGAGTGGGGGGTTTACTCATGGCCGAAATCTAAAAAATGCAAGTATCTTGGTTAATAATCAAGGTAGTGAAAAAACGTACATAACAACATTTATAGTAAATTACATTTCCAATAAGATTGATTTTATACAATGTTTCGATCCGACGCAAATTAACGGAGATATTTCGAATTTTCGAAATTCTCCCCCTCTAAATCCTCCCTTCCCCCCAATTTCAGCAGTTAACGAACTAGATTTCCCTTAAGGGAAACCTGCAAAAATTAAGACTTTGTCAAAAAATGAGAATGATAAGTTTCAGTATATTTTTTGAAAGATTTTATAACAAGCAGTTAGGGAATCAAATATCTTATAAATCCATTACGAAAATGAGTAAGTAAGATAAAAACAAGGAATGAGTCACTCACAGGGTAGTTACAAGCGTGGGCAAAGCTCTTTTTTTCAAGAGTTAAGAGAATTGCGAAATGAAATGAGTAAGTTTTACTTGTGGAGAATAAAGTTTTTTTTGGGGGCCAATTTCTTAACTCTTCCAGATCTTTTCTGTAAATATGTAATTTACAATGAAAATTCACATCTACTATTGCATCATTTGAAAATGCCAATGAATCCTCAAAGTAAAATTTATTCTTCAAGAATGTGCATCTGAAGTAGTTTTGTCCCCAATCAAATGAATATTTGAAATATCGTATACTCAACTAAATGAAATAATATTTAAAATAACATTTGTCAGTCCAAACAAATGAATACTTAAAACTTCAAAGGGGTTCATGGTATAACAGCTTATTTGCTATTCTGGTGCTTGAAAACTAAAAAAATAAATGCAAATATCTCGGTTAATAATCAGGATAGTGTAAATACGTACATAACATTTATAATAAGATTAGTTCTATACAGTTTTTTCATCCGACGCATAATAACAGAGATATTAAGAATATTAGAAATTCATCTCCTCTAAAACCCCCTCCCACTTTTCGGATTTCAGCCATTAACTAACTTGATCTTTCTATTTATATAAAACGATTATATATAGAGTTTGGTAACGATTAAACCAAAATTGGAGTTTACTGAAGGCCGAAAACTTCGCCTTCAGTAAACCCCTTCTCCTACTAATGGCACATTAACAATAAGCTGTTCCAACCACATATTGTCCTAACTGAAATTTTACTTTTTTAGACAGATGCAAATACGTGGGAAATCTACTTAGTTTACCCAGCCCTTGCGTAACGGACTTTTTTTCTTTTTTAAAAAAAAAAAAGTAAATTAAACTACATTACGTACATCAACTAAAGTAAATTAAATTACTTCTTTTTCTAAGTAGGTTAAAATAAATTAATACTATTTTTCTGTGGATTATCTAGATTGGAGGAATATATTTAGTTGATTAAAGAATACACAGGAGAATTAAGTTAAATGTTCCGTTGAATGTATTAATTCTTACTTACTGGTTTCATTAAAGACAAGTAGATGAGTGAAATTATGAAAGCAATATACTGTTTATAAAAGAAATAAATATAAATTGGTAAATAACAAATTAATTTACATTATTTACGTAAAGATGACTGAATAATGTAAATCAATTCTTACTAGTCCATTTGTGAAGTGAGGGAGTTGATATCTCGATGGAATAGCGTCACTGTCGGCAGATAGGAGTAAGGTGATATAGACTCCATTAAAGTGGCTTGATACTTCGGGTGGGACGCTTCTAGTTCATTGTTCTATTTGCCCTACCTCTTCCCACATACGGTGAGTAATACTCCTAGCTTTTTCCTATTCTCATATATATTCCTCTCTCTACATCAAATAGTCTTTATATATTCTTAATTTCAATCTCTCCCTTTCTAGCCCAATTTAGGGACGCTAGTCTTCATTCTCTCCCTGTTTTAAGCTCTCACTCCTAATTATTTGCATCTTGAAGGATTTATTTTGAGTCTATTAACTTATTTAGGCATGTTTCTAATGCCTAATAGTTATTTTTTCAAACAAGAAATATGTTTGCATTTGGATTGTGACTGAAGCTTTCTCCCACAGTCATATTGCAAGCTCATCTCAAGATTTCTGTTCAAAATTCCAAATCACTCCTTGCCCCAGTTTGGCCTTTGTTTATCATTTTCTAATTATAATAACTCACCTTTAAAGATCTATTTGTGTTTTATATAAAATTAGGATTTAACTTTTAGTATAAGAAATGTTTTCACTATAATTAATTATAGTCAATATTTGTTAATTTAAAGTTGGAAGATCAAAGTAAATAGTCATGTTGAGAATTTAATTACATATAGATTCCCTTGAGAAAAAGTGTTTAGGATTATATTGCATGCTGTTATTATTTTATTTTCTTAGTTTGAATTTACCTTGTGAATATTAATTAATAATTTGAGCTGTAGATGTATTTGAGCTTGGGCAATTCTATTTCTTTCTCTCTCAGAACAATCCATTGTAATAATCGGTAAAATTATCAATCACTAATATATGAATGAGAGATAGGCAGGATTTCTCAAGCAGTATTTTTTATTTATGGATGCTCGCCCCACCATTTCTTAATTGAATTAAACGAGTATGTAATATGACTTAATATTCTGAAGGGAGATCATAAACTGTTTCAGATTTATTTTAAATCATATATTGTAGTACATGAGCTCTCATACAATAGGCTTTGACTGTTGCAAAGCAATTTTGCCACACTCATTCAAAATATTTACTTTTAAAATATGACATATAAGGGAGAGGAAAGTAGTTCGAAAGAGCATTTTACCTGTTAACTAAATCTTTTTATATTCTAGCACAATATTTATTGAAGAACATCTGTTGGTTCCATATGATTAGGGTTGTCAATAATTGAAATTGTCTAAATAAAATAACATATATAGTGAATTTGGCCTGATTTAGTGATTCTTGACAATATAAATATTTTTCAAATTTTAGTTTTCATAATATGAATATTTCTTCATTTTTGAGTTTTTGATAGATGCTTGTTACCTTTTTATTTAATTTAAGGATTCCATTTAGGCATTTTCATATATTTTTAGAAACATTGCTAAAAGCCGTATAATCAATAGCATTTATTTGTTGAAGAATTGTACTTGAATTTCTTCACATTTCTAATTCAAATTTTACCAATTGTCCTGCATTATTTAGGCGTATTAGAACATTTTCTCTCCCCACCAACATAACTCAAAACATCAAATAGGTTTCAAGAAGAGACTATTGTCTTAAGTTTCTTCTGGCATGATTTACCTAACTCCTATTAGTGTAAATATGTTCATTTTGTTTTATTATTTCCAACATAGCAGATTGAAATGACTATAATGTCTTTGACACTTCACACTGTCTCAAAGAATCTAAATCTGCTCTAAAAAGAAAATCCATCCGTCACCATAGGCAAGTTTGTAACATTTTTGAATACTGTGGTTTTTTGAAAATTCTTTATTCTGACTATATGAAACCCAGTACTGTTTAATTCAGAAAATTGCGGGAAAACTGATCTTTTGAAGAAAAATTTCTCTCTTAGTGTCCTGTGCTATTTCATAATTAATATTGTCACCCCTTGAAACAAGTTTGTAACAATTGGGGGGGGGGAAGCAAAGAGAGAAAATGCTTGAATTATCCTCGTTATAAGTCACACCTTAAGATGCACATCTTAATTTCAAGGCTACACCTAATCCCATCTCATATTTTACTCATTTATTAGTTTGTTGCACTTATGTTTAGTGATTAATATTTCTCTCATTAACAGGCCAAAGGGAACATTGGCTGTCACAATGAAATTTCTCTATCTCCCGCGATTGAGGTAAACATCACACAACACAGTTTTTATCAGTCTATTTGAATTTTATTATTAATTAAATTTTTTTTAATATAAATATGCTGAAAATTGTTATTTCTTCAAAATAATAAATATTGCTTCAGTATTGTAGTTTAGATTGGCATTTTTGGAAACAAATCTAACATAGAGATAATTAAACTTGATTTTTTATTATCTTCTATATTTGGGATTGATAAATGACTTCTTCATTATTGCCTATTCTAAAATGCCTATATTCTGCCTGCCAGGATGAAGAAAGGGGTGCGCGGCCCAGTGAAGTGGATAGTCCTGCTCATGCTGAGAAAGAGGAGGTAACATTTACATCATTTATAAATAATTGCTAATATGGATCAATTATTGTAGTGACCATTTAGGTCTATTGCCAGTTCAAATATATTTCATCTCATTATTAGGGAGGAAGCAGATCTCCTCACAAATGTATATAACAAAGCCATCTTATTTCCTAGATAACGCTTCTCAGCGACATTTCCTAGAGCTTCATTCCGGCGTTCTACAATAGGAACCCAACAATCTGGTTCTTGCAAGTGGATGCCGTGTTTGCCACATCTAGGGTGATTTCATCCCAAGTCAAATTGTAGCTGGATTGAAGATTGATGTTCTGATGCAGGTAGCAGATCTCAAAAATGTATGTAACAACTATTGTAGAGTATCAATAGCATAACAAGATTGGTTCTATAACATTTTGTGATACAACTCATAATAACGGAGGTATTTTTAATTTTCAATCCCCCCTCCTCTAAACCCTTCTTATTCCACCACTGATTTCATCCATGAACTAATGCGATCTTTAGTGTGTAACAAAACAGTTAAGTATTGAGTATGGTATTGAACAAATAAATATTTTTGACTCATGATCACATAAGCTTAATTCATGATGCCATCACAAGACGTATGTGTCTCACAAAGTAAACGTTCAATGTGAACCAATCTTTAGTATTTAAGCTCACACACATTCTCTTCCTCTCTGTCTATACTTCTCTTGTTTTCTCTCTCTCTCTCTCCCCCCCCTCTCTCTCTCTCTCTCTCTCTCTCTCTCTCTCTCTCTCTCTCTCTCTCTCTCTCTCTCTCTCATGCTTGGTTTGTTTATTTGATTATTTATTTATTTTTCTCCTTCTGCCAAATTTTAATGAATTCATTGAGTGCCATGAGACTAGCTTCATCTTTTACGAGCTCTTCTATGCCTGGACTGTAGTTGTATGAGTCCCTGAATATCCTACTTCTTGCTCCGTCATAAGGTGCACTCCTTCAGACACGTGTTCTGCAGTTTCACTCAGTTTGCCGCAAGCGTAGTGTAGAGATGCTCTCCCCTTGAACTTGTGGTGGTAATGGTTAAAATCACCATGTCCTGAGAGAAACTGTGTGAGGAGGCTCAGCCATGCTCTATCAAGCTTGCCTTTATTGTTGGGAAGAATGTTTTAGTGTAGGTTCCTTTTTTGGTCTCCTGTCTTTTTTTCCCTGCCTGTATTTTGCCCTCATCAGTGGAGATGCCTGTTACCCGATACCTCAAGTACTTGACCTCCTTCTGAAATAGAGCACGTTTCTTCATGCTTAACATTAGTCCAGCTGCTGTTAAGCGTTTAAATACCTCATCCAGGTTTTTAAGATGTTCATCAAAAGTCTTCCCCATGGCAATTATGTTATCTAGATATACCAAGCATGCCTTCCAATTGAGACCCTTTAACACACGTTCCATTAAACGCTCAAAAGTAGCGGGGGTATTGCACAACCCAAATGGCATTGCCGTGAACTACCATAAACCATTACTTGCGCTAAAGGTTGTTTTCTCTTTGTCCTTATCTGCAATCTCTACTTGTCAGTAGCCGCTTTGCTAGTCCAGTGTAGAAAATCATTTCGTCCCAGCCAACGTGTCAAAAGTGTCAATTCTTGGCAGCGGATAGCTGTCTTTCTTGGTGATGTCATTGAGTTTTCTGTAGTTGTCTGTTCTGTGGTGCTGCTGTCTTTCTTCTTTACTAGAACTATTGGCGAGCTCCACGGACTCGAAGATGGTTCAATGACTCCATTCTTCTCCATTTCATTGACAAGTTCTTTATCTTCATTCCGCTTTGCAAGGGGAACACTCCTGGTTGCTTGTTTTATAGGTCTTGCTTTGCCGGTATTTATTTTGTGTTTCAAAACTGCTGTTCTACCTTGACTTTTATTGTTTAGGGCAAAGACATGTGTTCTTAGTTTAAGGGGAGGCATGTGTTCTTAGCAGTTGCTTTGCTTTGTTTCTTTCAGGTGATGTTAGACCTTTCATCCATTTTTCACCTCCTACGCAAGTAATTCGCGTTCCATGGCTTCTCGGGCATCCTGAATTTGTTGCACAATTAATTATTGCTTCTGCTGGCTCATGTTGACCTATTTCAAAATTTTTGTTAATGATCTTCTCATTGTTGTAGGTTAAGTACTCTCACCAGAACTCATCCATCGTCGCAGGTTTTAATGAGGGCTTTAGCTGTTATAATGTAGTCTTTAAATTCTTTTGGTTGTACTACCCACAACCGGTTATCCTCACAATCTTCTTCCACACCTGTCCAGACTAAGGTTTCTACCTGAGTGGTAGTTTCTGACATCCGACAGTAATTAGTCTCCTTACAGTGGTCTTGTTCTCGTATCCAACTTCCAAGGGTATTTCGACGTTGCGCCAGATCATAATTTGTTCACCCATGTGCAGATTGATACCGTGGGGTATCATGAAGGCTGCACTGATGATAACTTTGTCCACTATGTCGGTGACAACAAATATATGATCAGCGCTGGTGTTGGCGATAGTCAGTCTCACCTTGGCTCTTCCATAGACGGTGGCTGATTCCCCAGTAGCAGTGTACTGTCATACGTTGTTTAATGGTTCCACTGATCGTTTTACCAAATCAGGCCTAATTATGGACTGCGATGCCCTTGTGTCTATGGTGAGGACATGCTTCCTTCCGTTGATAAGCCCTCGAACTGTAAGGTTACTATTTTGTTGTTGTATTATAGGAATAGAGATTTTTTTTTTTTTGTGGCGTGTCAACCATTTTTGTCATTAACACCAAACCATTTTTGTGGATTATTGATCAAAATATTTTAATATGTATAATTCCATTATGTTTAGCAGTCAATATTATTAGTTAATGATTGCGATACGAGGTATAACATATTGGGAGGGTTAGATATAGGATTTTATTTTTGGTAAAACATTGTTCAGGCGGTGTCCTGCAATGGAGGGCTTGGCCACTGGAGGGAAAATGGCTGTGAGATGGCTAAAGCTCACTTTTAAGTATATACTGCCGGTGCTCCAGGAGTGAGGGCCATTCGCTCTGTCCCCCGGCAGATTGCTTGGCCCTCACAGATCCCGCTGATGGGTCTGGGGTCATGCTGCAGCCGCCTCCGTCGCTAGGCCCATTGGAGCTGTAGGAGAGTAGATTAGAGGTATGGGTAGAAGTAGACTAAATTAGGAGATAAGGAACTATGATCGGGAAGGTCTTTGATGGACGGAAAGGCTGTGACGGTCCCTGGGCGCTGCCTTCACTGTGCGGCCTGTGGCTGGCCCTTGGAGGAGGTGCTCGGCGTACAGCGCCATCTGCTGGCCATATCCTCCAGCCTGTCAGCACCGGCCGCTTGCATGACTACAATTAGAACCGCCATGACTCAAAAATGATAGGGATCTGTGACATGTGATATCATGTGGAATGTGATATCTCTTTTGTATATTACAAGGATAAAATGATGCTTATATTATTTATGTTATTTATTTACTTATGTTTTAATAAATAGTTTTATGTTATAAATAATAGTTTTGAGGAAATATACAGTACTTCGTGAACAATATCTGAATCTCAAAAATATTCATTGATCCAGGTTTTAGCAAATTTTATGTATACTTGAAATATTTGTCTAATATATAAATGGTTGGTCTATGTAAATAGCAAGATAGGTGATATTCGAGGATTTTTGATAAAAGCTAGTAAATATATGTATTAGTAGTGTAGTAGTAGGTTGATGTCATGTGTTATGGTCATTGCCTAGAATTTCATCAAGTCCTCCTGAGATGTTGTAGAGGTTCCTGTTGTCCTGGTACTTAAGACAATCGTTGAGAAGGTGTTTGATACTAAGATTAGTGCCGCAAGTCTCGCAGATCGGAGGGTCCTCCTTTTTCATATGATACAAGTGGGTGAGTCCAGTGTGACCGATCCTAAAGCATGTCAGCACAACCTCGTCCCATCTATTCTCCCGTACAGATATTGACCAGGCACGGCTAGTAGACTTGATTTCGCAAAGCTTGTTATCGTCAACATTAAACCATTCTCTCTCCCATACACTTCTGATATCTTTTTTGATATTTAAAATAAAGTCCTGTCGTGTGATGAATGGAAATGATAAACCGGTAATACAGGCTTCTTTAGCGGCTTTGTCTGCTTTCTCGTTACCGGGGATGTTACAATGACTGGGAATCCAAAGGAGCTGAACCTTAATTTTATGTTTCTTTAGCTCTTCAATTGATTCCCTTATATGAATTATTATTGGATGTGTCGGGTATAGGTCATGGAGCGATATCAATGTCGATAATGAGTCAGTTGATATGGTGATAGTGTCAGATGTAGGAATAGTTATATTCAGAGCTTTACTGATTGCAACTAATTCTGCTGTGTAATTTGATGTCATGGGATTAAGTTTGAATTTATGGGTGAAAGTGTCATTCACAAAGGCCGCTCCAACACCACTTCCTTTAGATCCATCCGTGTATATTTTATTTGATTTTCCTATTGAAGCGATTAATGTTTTGAATTCTATTAAAAGTATAGCAGGGTTTGTATATTTTTTGAGGTATTTTGTCATTAATAGATTAATATGTAGACGGCTTAGTGTCCATGGCTCTTTTACAGGACGAGTATCTGCTAAAATATTAGGTTCTATAATATTTAAGGTTTGTAGAGACTCGCATATTCTGTATATGAAACTCTTTCTTTTTAATCGGCAGTTCCTATTGACTAATATCTCGTTAAATGATTGGTTCAGTGGGTGAGAGAGTGAGGAGCGGATAGATGCATAGTAGCTAAGATTTAACTGATCCCTATGATGCCTTAGGGGTGGTTGTCTGTTTATATGGTCGATTAGTATGGGGTAATGATGAGAACCGTATAAGTCGTCTGCTACTCACCATGTAGCTCGAGAAAGAAGACCCGGGGTTATCAGGGAAAGGTCTATGTATGAATAGTTACCGCTGTCAATGCACAGATGAGTTGGGGAGTTTTCATTAAGAATATAGATATGAGAAGATTCAACGAAGGACTCAACTATACGACCTCTATGGTCAGTTTGTGAGGAGAACCAGAGAGTATTGTGACTATTGAAGTCGCCTAGGAGATATACTGGGGATGGGAGTTGTGATAGTAAGGTATTTAATTGCATTTCAGAGAAATGTTTGTTAGGTGGTAGATAGAGAGAACACAAAGAAAACTTATCACTCGAGAGGACCTGTACGGCAACTGCTTGGAGAGGGGTATTGAGAGTGATTTCAACAACCGGAATATGATTAGCAACTAGGATACATACTCCACCACTGGAGATTAGACCCTCATGGCGGTCTCTTCTGTATGTAGTAAAGCGATTAAGGGTGAATGATTTAGTCTCGTTCAGACGAGTTTCCTGAATGCAAGTGATTTGAATTTCGTAGTCTCTGATTAAATTGATTAAATCGAGCTTATGAGATATTATACCGTTTAAGTTCCACTGTAAGATCATGATTCGGGTTTATTGCGGAATTAAGCTGAGGAATACCTTATTACTACAGTCTATAATACGGGCGATATTGATATCGTGCATGTTGCGTTATCGATGCGGTTTTTTCAATTTTTCTTTATGAGTATTATTAAAGGACACGGACGAAGAGCTGGAATACGGCCTTTTATTTAATTTGTCATTGAAATTTGTGTTATCATTATCTTTTGACTCCTTTTTTGATTTATTGGGAGTTGGGTTGGGTTTATTGTTTATAACTGGTTTATTAGAAGAGGTAGATGGGGAAGTATCAGGAGTTATTTGTGCTTATTTTTAATTATATCATTTTCTAGAACTGTAATTCTTTCCGTCAAGGAAGCAATTACATTAATTAATTTCTCAAAATTATTATTTAAAGTATCAGATGATGATGGTGCAGCTGCTACTTTTGAGTATGAAACCTCAACATTACAGGTATTATTGCTTACAGGAAATCTTTGTTTATATACATTTTCGGCTTGATAATATGTTAGTCGGTCCTGATTCCTTATTTTTTCAATTTCCTTTTCTTTTAAATATTTCGTACAGGTTCTGGACCACGCAGGGTGGTCATTTTTCCCACAATTCAATCATTTCTGTTCCTCCGTGCAAGGACCTTCGTGTTTTGTATGGCCACATTTTCCACAAATCATAACTGTACATGAACTAGCAAAATGCCGGTACTTATAACAATTAAAACATTGAATCGGTGATGGCTCAAATGCCCGAACTTTTACTTTAAGAAAATCAAATGTGACGTATTCAGGAATTTCCCATTTTTCAAATTTGAGAGAATCCATGAATTTGTGGGAGTTTTGTTGCCCCTAACATTTTTGAACATTCTTTGTACCTTAATGACCCCCTGCTCTTCTAATTCAGTTTTAATTTCTTCATCGTTACAATTGGAGAGCCCAAAGCACGAGATGACTCCACGTGAGTAATTTAATGATTTATGTGCTGTAAAACTAATGTCTCTGCCATCAAAAGTTTTTATGTTGTTAAGATTTTAAAAATCGTTTGCATCTATTTCTAATAGTATTGACCCAATTCTTAAAAATTTGACTATTGCTTTAGGAGCAAAGCCTTTAATAAATCTACAAACCATAAATGGATTGTAGTTATTAAATTTTTTTTCATTGTCATTGATGGACATGAGAATAAATTTTTTGCACCATTTTAGTTTTAGGTTAAATAGAGATTTGATGTCTGGGTTTTTTTTTTTATTACTTGAGTTAACATCTACTTCCATGATTACGATTTGATTATATTTATTTTATACTATTGAATAGCAAAAAATATGAAGCAGTGAAATTATAAAAATAAAAGGAATAATAGAAGGTAAATGACTTCGCAAGTATTGACTCGCAAGATTATATAGATAGACAGTTAACACTTCCCTGCTATCTGGTTAATCCGAGATAATCCCCGAAAGTGGCACAAGACGTCTGCACTGTTCAAAGGCTAGCTCGATACTGGGAATAGAGATTGTGGGGCCAACAGTTGTAGGAGCTAGCTATTGCCCCTCAGTGCTAGCTTGTTTTAGTTTAACGGTGTCTCTTGAGATTTGGGAATATTTGTCTGTTTGTTCTCTCTCAGTGGCGAAACAGATCTTGACCTTTTCTTAGGTGATTTCCAGTTACGTTGAAAATGGCCGCCCTTACCAAAGTTGAAGTATTTCGAGCATGATTAGTTCCTTTGCTCCTCCAATATTCGCTTGACTAATTCTTCTATGTCACTCCTTGAGATTTGGGCGTCATTTTGGATATCAGCTTAGAGACGTCGCACCTTGTAGACTTGTGGCTTAGCTATGACTTTAGCAGTCTCCTGGGCTAGCGCATATGAGATAGTTTTGGCAAAGCATGATTTATGCATAGCACACACTGCATATTTTACATCTGGATTTCATATACCATTCACAAATGCTTCAATCTTATACTGATCGAAGAACGGTTGATTTTCACCTGGGTAAGTCAGCTGCACCAGACATTCGATTTCCATGGCAAAATCTTGCAGCGTCTCATTCGGTTTCTGCACTCTGCCCCGAATTTCCATCCTGTAAAGTTCTCGCTTATGTTCACCACCGTACTTGCGCAGTAATACCACCATTATGTCTTCATAATTATTCCTGCAAGCTTACGGTATACTCTCCAGGATTTCTGCTGCTGTTTCCTTCAGTGCCAGAATTAATTCTATAGCTTTCTCTTCATTATTCCAGCCAGTTTTACTGGCGACTATCTCAAATTAGAACTTGAAGACACTAAATAGTACCTGCCATTGAAAGTTGGGGTCTTTATCTTGCTGAAATGTTCTGAAATGAGTCTCACCGGACCCTCTCAAACTTGTAGATTGTCCATTTGGAATTGTAGCTCACTTATATTTCCTCGTCCACCTTCTTTCCTAAATTGGACATTTTCTCTTTAACACTACTCAGTTTTACATCAAACCCACTTACTCTCTGCTCAATGGCTTCCCCTCGTTGGCCCAATACCTCTGATATTTCATGGAGTTTTTAGCAGATTTCCCTTAAGGGAAATCAGCTATTGAGGTCGTACTCATGACGGAATTTTCGAAAAATTTCTTCAAATGTCCATCGATCCTACCCAGGAGATGACGAAAATGAGGTCCGTTCAAAACTATATATATATATATATATATATATATATATATATATATATATATATATATATATATATATATATATATATATATATATATATATATATATAGACATATATATATATATATATATATATATATATATATATATATATTTGTCTGTTAACACTCTAGCGGTCGCAATTTTTGTTTAATCGTCACCAAACTCGGTATTTAATCGTTTTATGTAAAAAGGAAGATCAAGTTCGTTAACGGCTGAATTCGGACCAGTGGGAGGGGGGGATTTTCAAAAATTCGATATATCTCCGTTATTATGCATCGGATCGAAAAATTGTATAGAACCAATCTTATTGGAAATTAAATTTACTATAAATATTGTTATATGCATTTATTCTCTATCTTGAATATTAACCAAGATATTTGCATTTGTAATCTGCATGTTCGGACTTTCCGCCGAGAGCTCTGGTGGCCATTTCCATAACTATTCGTCCCTCGTGAATAGGTTTAGAGGTTAGGTTAACTATTACGCCCTAAATAATGTTTTAGGTTTAGAGGTTTCTTACTACTACAGTTGTTATTAGGCAGATTTCTCTATTGTAAAACTTCACGTGGGAAATCTGCTTAGTTTATGCAGCCCCTGCGTGACGGACTTTTTGGTTTGTTGTTCTTCCTGGAGTCCCCCCCCCCACAATTAGCTCTGGAAGCTTCTTGAAATTCTTGTCTGACTTCGGCTAAGATTTTCTCTCTGTGTCTTTGAGAAGATTTCAGGAATTCTTTTCTGACTTCCGCTAAGATTTTCTAGCTGTTACTTCTAGAAGATCTTAATTATTACTCATAGTATGCACTGATAGCTTCACTGTTCTTCAGATTACATTGTCCAATAATTCACTCACGATCACTGAAGTACACAAAAACACTGCACTGCTCAGTCCTTTATTTCGCGAAGTTAACGGCACTGCACTGTCTTAAACACGGCACTATATTGTTTTTTACAGAGTCACGCCACAACACTGTTCTTTATATAAAACACTTTACCACACTGCATCTAAGTTGAACTGAATGCTCTGATGATCACTTGAAGACAGCTGAGAACAAAACTTACTGAGGCATGCTGCGTCTCTTTTTTATAGCTTGTCGGAAAACGTCAAAGGGAATTGTCTGGACTCTTTGAGGTCTGGACTGGTATTGCCGAGAACGAACAGGACCGTCTGGCGGCACCCCTTTTATCTCCTCCGTACTTCCCAAATAAGTGACTATCTCTGTTTAATTTTTCATGTATTAAATTTTCACAACATTACATTCATGTTCTATTTACTTAGGGAGGGGTTTGAGGATATTTCTCTTCGTTTTGGTTGTCGGTCCTGGTTTCCTGTTTGTTGCCTTCTTTTTCTTCCACTTAGCATACTCCAACCATCCTCACTTGACTGTCGACTTTGTATGTCATCAGTATTTTTAATGCGTCGCAGTAGTTCTTTGCCTCTTTGTATGTTGTGTTTGAAGTGGCTTCCACTGGTTTATCACTAGGACATCTATTACTAGACGGAGTATCAGTTCGGCCTGATTTAGTTTTATTTCTTTTCGGGCGTGATTTAAGGTTAAGGTTTTTATTAACTTGTTCGATCTGGTTTGATATTTTTTCTAATGAGTTGTTTATCTAGGACATTACTTGGTCTAAGACATCAGTAATAATATCTTGTCTTATTTCGTCTATGACTTCCGGATTTAGCTCCTTCTTTCTCCAGGCTTCATTGTGGTTTCCTGTAGATTTACCGGCCATCTCAGTGGGTTTGGGCCACTCATAATTTTCAGAAGCCTCCTGCGATCCATTAACTCTCATTTGGTCATTACCCAGCCCCAAAATCATTTTCACTAGATCGTTGATTTTTCAATTGATGAAATCTTGGTTCATTTTTTAAGTAGAAGGAAAAGGGGGTTACGAGAACACTCTCAAAAATACCTCAAAATCTCCTGAAAAGGGAAACGAACTAACCTAACATTTTACAACACAAATATTTTTAAAAATCGATAAAAACAATGAGTTTTTCCTCCATAATTTATATAAAAAAATCTTAACAAGTAAGGAAAAAAACATTAAAATAAGAAAAATTATGGAATTAATTTAATCATCATCACTTTCACTCTTTTTAGATTTACGCACCTTTTTCTTCTACTGATTATTTGTAAGTATGTAATAAATCTTTAGAACAAGAAGTTTATCAAACAATGCAAGAAATATTCTCCAAAGTTTCAGATGAAGTCAATGAACAAGTTGCACCCTTCTATATTGATATGGATAAAATACATAATGATGATGAATGTTAAGAAAATATTTTAGTTATTTTCGATGATTGTGTTTTAGAAAATCAATATAAAATTAAAGAATATTTCGTGAGAGGAAGTCACAAAGACATATCATGTTTCTATCTAAATCAATGTTATTCTAAATTAGATAGACTATTTATCAGGAATAATGTAAATTTCTTATGCATTTTTAAACAATCAGATCATTATCTAGATCTATTATATAAAGATTTTACTGAAACTGATTTTGACACAAAGCAGAAATTTAAAGAATTTTGTAATGTAACAAAAATAACCCAGGATATGGAAACTTGTTAAAAGATTACTATTATTTAAATTTTCTGTCAGTAACCATAGGTCAAATCTTTCGTTAGTTGGTTTAATTTTATTACCTAATAACTCTGTAATGGAATATTTATTTGTAGTAGTAGAATTTGTGTTTTCAACTTCCATTTATTAGAGGGAAAAAAGTAGTCAGAATATTTTGTAGAATTTTTATTAACATGTATGGATTAGAATTTTTTATTAACCTGCAGAAAAAGAGGTAGTTGAAAGTTAAGTAAAGTTCCAATCTTAACTATATGATATTTCTAAATCATTGTCTTCTATTTCAACTTTACTATCTCCAAGTCTAAATTCATGATTCTTATGAGATATTCCAAAATGTTTATCAGTTGTTATATTAAAATTTTGAGATGGTATAGAACCTATTTTCGTTTTATTTTATTCTAATACAAGTTTTATTTTGTTCTAATACATGTTGTATCCCCTGATCTAAATGAGCTATGGTTTCACCAAGTTATTCAATTTTTGTTTAAGTTATAGATATGAAACCAAAATCATTACAAATTTCTTTAAATTTCTGCTTTGTCTCAAAATCAGTTCCAGCAAAATCTTTATATAATAGATCTAGATAATGATCTTATTTTATAAAAATGCATAAGACATTTACATTATTCCTGATCAATTGTCTATCTAATTTAGATAGAAACATGATATGTTTTTGTGTCTTCCTCTCACGAAATATTCTTTAATTTTATTTTGATTTTCTAAAACACATTCATCGAAAATAACTAAACTATTTTCTATTTCTATTTTCTATAGGCTGTATTGTCTGGGCGGTACTGGATCAGACTTGATCAGTCTGATAAATTCATCTTCCTTGATAGTAACAGCGAATTCCACTATCAAGGAAGATGAATATGTCAGACATCAAGTCTGATCCAGTACCGCCCAGAATATACGGCCTACCAAAAATCCACAAGGAGGATGTATCAACGAGACCAGTTGTAAACTCGATCAGATCAGCGTGCTATAGAGTTTTCAAGTACTTAGCAAGAAAGCTAAAACCGAGTATTGGCCTATCAGAGCATCATATAAAAGACTCTTCAGATTTTGTCAGGCAACTAAAGGACATCACGGCAGATGAACATGATCGGAAGGACAAAAAGGCTCCTCCACCCTTAATGGTTCATTTATTAAAAGAAAGTACTTTCATGGTGAACCATCCCATCTTCATTGCTGTGACGTGTTGTGGCAGTAGTTGACACCAGCTGTAGCTTGACGGGCTTCATCACTCAGGATTTGGGCTGGCTGGTGGAGGTCCATTATGAACGGAAGGATAAAAATGTCAAAAACACCTCCACTCTTAATGGTTCATTTATGAGTGGAGATGTTTTTGACTTTTTATCCTTCCGTTCATAATGGACCTCCACCAGCCAGCCCAAATCCCGAGAGATGAACATGACTTGCTTGTCAGTTTTCATGTCAAATCGCTTTTTACTAAAATTTCGGTCAATGAAAGAAGGGCTGACAGAAGAGGAAACCAGTCTAGCGAGCATTTGCCTAAAGTCTACTTATTTCCTATTCAATGGCAAATTCTATCAGCAAATGGACGGTACAAGCATAGGGTCACCATTGAGCCCAAATGCTGCAGATATTTACATGGAGAAGTTCGAAAGGACTGCAATTGGAACAGCACGACTGAAACCAAAAATGTGGCGCAGATTTGTGGATGATACATTTACGGGTATTATATGGCCACATGGAGAGGACACTTTTGACGAGTTTCTTAACCACCTCAACTCTATTCATCCAAACATCCTATTTACAATGGAACTAGAAAAGGACCGAAGGATACCATTTCTAGATGTTTTAGTTGAGAGATAGGCAAATGGACAGTCTGGCCATTCAGTATACAGGAAACCTACACACACCAATAGATACAGATACTTACATTCCACCTCCACCCAGCACAGAAGAGTGGAATCATTCGTACACTGGATGACGAAGATCTTGTTTATGATGTGAAAGCTCAGGTCAGAATAACAAATTTCAAGGACGTCATAGGAAATGTAACCGTATCTCTCAAAATGTCACATTAATGCAAAACCCCTTTTGTGTCATTTCGATGAAGTTTGTCTCCTATCCAACATTGTACATGTTCTTACTGTGAGTGAGTCTTGGCTCAAGCCATCCATATCAAATTTAATGGTGTATTTACCAGGATTTTCTCTTTTTAGGAATGATCGAATTGGTAGTAGAAGAGGTGGAGTAGCTATTTATGTCAAAGAACGCTACCAAGCAAATATACTGTAATATTCAGAGTACAATAAAAACACAGAGTATATGCAAGACTTGTGTGATGGTCTTTTAGTGATATTCTAAATCTGTTTTTAGGGCAAGCAATTGATTTGACTGTTATAGTTTGTATCTTTACATCTTCAATTATTACAGTTGTACAACAACCTTTTGAAATTGAGTATTATTTTGTTTGCAGTGTAAAATGGATATCGCTCTAATTATGCAGAGTCAGGCATTCGAGAGGCTGATGAACGAAATCATTAAACTTCTGGAGGATAAGATAACTATTGGGATCTCTTCGCTCCTCACTTTCTGTCTAATTGATGGGGAAACTGCACTGGTCTTTGGAAATCAGCTGATGCTCCTGTTGCTGAGAGCTTTGTCCAAAGATGACGTCTTGCTGCTGGGCGTGGTATCGACATAAAGCCCAGAGTTGGGCCCTCTCAACTCCTGTCACCTCGCTATGTGGCTTGAAGAGGATTCATTATCGATATTATACTTAGATTTAATATTCATATTATAAAGTAGCTATGTTACTTTATTAATTATATTATAAATAGATTTAATATTCATATTATAAGTAGCTATGTTCCTTTTTTAATTTTTATATATAGGTACATTGTTTTAGTCATTTTTACAAGATTACGTTTTTCATTACACACTATTTAACTGTAACAATGTATTAAGCTTTAATATCAACAATTTCTTCTTATATTAAATCAACATTACTTCTTATATTCTTTTAGAGCTCTCTCTCTCTCTCTCTCTCTCTCTCTCTCTCTCTCTCTCTCTCTCTCTCTCTCTCTCTCTCTCTCTCTCTCTCTCTCTCTCTCTCTCTCTCTCTCTCTCTCTCTCTCTCTCTCTCGCTCTCGCTCTCTCTCAGTGCAACTTTCCCCTCGTTACTTCTTTATAGAATTCCCCTTCAATAGAATAGCTATTGCTGTCATCTTGCAGAAGAACATAATCCTTGGACCAATATAACTATATATTCCGATGTCCCCAGCTGGTCACTCCTGCGAGAGAGATTTTATTAACGTACCTGCCTTAAGCCGACCTAAGTCTGACCATTCTTACTAGATGTTGTTGTCATTTGTTTATACTTCTTACTGCAATTATTTCACTTGCCATCAGATAATAGATCCTACTTTAGTTTAAACACCATCAGACTGCTTGAATCCTGACACACTGGCAACTGACTACTGGTGTACAACCAACTTTCAAAAGACCTCTATCTATACATGCAGATTTGTTCAATCAATTATGATTTTACGTTCATCTTTCGAAGATGTTTACTTGATGTATGCTTGATAGTTAACGGTTTCTGTCAATACTAAAGCCCAATTTGTTATTTTTGTGGAAGTCGGACCATGACATGGCGGAGGATAATTCTCGATAGATAATTCCAAAAATTACTCCTATTACCTACCAATCTTGAGCCCTATTGGTGCTCCATAATTGTTGCCTTATTCATTTTTTCGTAACTCAAGACTTCAGGGAGTTACTCATATGTTTTTGTTGTCAGCCTTCACTAGCCCCCCCCCCCTACTCCTGTTTTTTATATGGAATATGTTATATGAGATCAAAAGTTTGTTGTACCAGCATGTGGGAAATCTGCTTAGTTTATGCAGCCCCTGCGTGGCAGACTATTTCTTGGTAGCACGATGCACATATCACAGTGTTTATTTTAAAGAATTTGGACATGTGTCCAAAAGCCTTGCATACATAACAACATAGGGATGAACTGTGAGAGTTTCGTAGGCAACGCTTATTTTCTCCAGCAATGATAAATGTTTGAAAGTTAGGATGTATGAACGGGTTTTTTAAATTATTTCTTTTGCCGTTCTCTTGGTAATTCTTTGAAAATTAAAAATGTCTAAGTGCTCTACTTCTTTTTGTATTTCGGATTCATCTATGTTATCTAAGTCAGGATAGTAGATTATGCCTTTTGTGGTAGTTAAGTTTTTATAGGTCTCGACATTAATTGTTATTTCATTGTTGAGCATTGTAAAAATCATTAAATTTTCTCATTGGCGTCTTGATACAGTTCCTATAAACAGGCATCCTGATTTAATTTCATTAATTGTTTGAACCTCTCTTATCAGTTCCAATATTGATTTCTGAATTCAGAAGGGGGAGACTTAGTAAAAGTCGTTCCTATCTGTTCTACTGACTATAAGAAACTTGGTATAACATAGCGATTCGGTACTTCGTGCCTACTGTAAAAGACTCTCTTTCTACGAGTATCCGGTGGTGTTTTCATGTTTAGTTTTTATATGTATATCGGTAGTGTTATATAAAGCGTGTGATTTGTAATTTTTTGGTTGAATTTCCCCTTTTGCTACTCCACTATCTAGCTTCACCTTTTTAACAGACAGGTGGTCTTCCCATGCTGCATGGTGGAGAGAAGTATACTTATCAGTATTCCTAGAGTTCGTGTCTGTTCAACTATCCAGTCTCACCTTTTCCACAGACTGGCAGTCTTCCCATGCAGCATAGTGGAGGGATGTATGCCCATAACCATTCCTAGAGTTGGAGTCAGCTTCTCTTTCTAGCAGCATCTTTACCACAGATACGTGCACTTCCCACGCAGCGTAGTGGTGGGAAGTGTAACTATCACTATTCTTAGAGGATTGTAGATTCTGATGCATAGAAAACATCAAGCATCGCCATTCCCTGGTTCTCTTGAGAAACAGAGATATCGCCGGAATATAGCAACTAAACCTGACCATTTTGCAAGGTTGTAAATGACTGTTAGGGCTGCTATACCCGCGACAACCGCCAACACTGTAGTTACCCAACTGGTATGCTGGATGATAGATGGCTTATTTAAGCGTTGTTGAAGAATATCATCTATATTCTTCAATTGTGCCTTTGAAATTTCTAATTCCTCTAGGTTAATGTTTGTCATTTTCAATGGCACCATTTCTTCCAGGATGTGAGGAATATTTTCGTCTATCTTCGAACAGCATTCGTCTTCCGTAATGTCCACCAGAGGGATCACAATAGATATATTTTGGTTTGCCTCTGACGTTGCTTCAATCGTGTTGGAGTCCATGAAAGCCTTGCAGTTGGATTCTAGTGTTAAGATTCCCATATTTGCTATGGTTTGCTCTGCTGTTTTACCACTGTAGATTGTAGTTAATAATGTTGGTTGCGACAATATGTAGAGCCACTTGTTATGATCTATAAACTCTTTCATAAACTGAGGTCCGCATTTATTGTTTTAACGTCGCACGATTTAGGAATTCTTCTTGTTGTTTTTAAAAATAGCATAATTTTGCAGTCCGGCATGTCTATGCGTTCTGTCACAGTCACACTCTCACAAAGAAAGCAGCTCTCCTCGACCGCTGTGCATTTGGTGAGGTCTTTGAGTAATGCATAAACTGTCTGAGTTGATTATAAGGAAATAAGAATGTTTGGGTTGAATATAGGAAAATAGGTTGTTTGAATTAGGTTGTGGTGTAGGTAAAGGATACATCTTATATAAACTATAAGAAGCCATGTCTACAATTGGGATCGAGAACCGAATTATAAATAAATTTTTTCTCATGAATGGTTTTACCTTCATTATTTTGTAATATTTATAACAGTTATCTATTGTCGGTTCCATTGGGAGTTTATAGTGCAATTTTACGTCATTTAGTTTCTTTTGCAATAATCCCGGAGGTAATAATTGAACACTTATGATTCCTCCCTGTGCTAAAGTTAAAGCACTTAAATAATCTCTGGCTGCATCTTTTACTTCGTCGGTCATTTCAATTAATAATATTATATTTTCATCGATATTAATTTCGAGCTCTAATGCGGTTTCTTTTTCCGCTGTATTTCTCATAAAATTACTAAATTTTTCTAAATTTGAATTTAAAGTTCTAGTATTGGCATTTAGTTGCAATAGCGAATTATTAAAATCAGAAATAGTAGATGAAATTATTTTAATTTGTTGTTGTAATAATGTTTGCGTTTGTTTTTCATCTCCTATAATTTTATTTATAGAGTCAGCATAAAAGTCTGCGTCAGGAGTGCTGAAGAGCCTATTTAATCCAATGCCTACTCCATTAATGAGTCCTCGTTTTTTACGTTGTAGATTTAACTCGTAATATTCATTCTTTATGTAATTTATCTTAGTTTTTGACTTTTTAGTTGTTTAAAACAAGGCGTGTTTGACAAAGATTTTGCTAAATTACTACATCGAAAGTGTGTTTTAAGTAGTATTTTTCAATAATATTAATTTTTTCTTCTTATAGTGGAGGGATGTATGCCCATAACCATTCCTAGAGTTGGTGTCAGCTCCTCTTTCTATCAGCACCTTTACCACAGATACGTGCACTTCCCACGCAGCGTAGTGGTGGGAAGTGTAACTATCACTATTCTTAGAGGATTGTAGATTCTGATGCATAGAAAACATCAAGCATCGCCATTCCCTGATTCTCTTGAGAAACAGAGATATCGCCGGAATATAGCAACTAAACCTGACCATTTGGCAAGGTTGTAAATGACTGTTAGGGCTGCTATACCCGCGACAACCGCCAACACTGTAGTTACACAACTGGTATGCTGGATGATAGATGGCTTATTTAAGTGTTGTTGAAGAATATCATCTATATTCTTCAATTGTGCCTTTGAAATTTCTAATTCCTCTAGGTTAATGTTTGTCATTTTCAATGGCACCATTTCTTCCAGGATGTGAGGAATATTTTCGTCTATCTTCGAACAGCATTCCTCTTCCGTAATGTCCACCAGAGGGATCACAATAGATATATTTTGGTTTGCCTCTGACGTTGCTTCAATCGTGTTGGAGTCCATGAAAGCCTTGCAGTTGGATTCTAGTGTTAAGATTCCCATATTTGCTATGGTTTGCTCTGCTGTTTTACCACTGTAGATTGTAGTTAATAATGTTGGTTGCGACAATATGTAGAGCCACTTGTTATGATCTATAAACTCTTTCATAAACTGAGGTCCGCATACATTGTTTTAACGTCGCACGATTTAGGAATTCTTCTTGTTGTTTTTAAAAATAGCATAATTTTGCAGTCCGGCTTGTCTTGTGTTGTTTGAATTAGGTTGTGGTGTAGGTAAAGGATACATCTTATATAAACTATAAGAAGCCATGTCTACAATTGGGATCGAGAACCGAATTATAAATAAATTTTTTCTCATGAATGGTTTTACCTTCATTATTTTGTAATATTTATAACAGTTATCTATTGTCGGTTCCATTGGGAGTTTATAGTGCAATTTTACGTCATTTAGTTTCTTTTGCAATAATCCCGGAGGTAATAATTGAACACTTATGATTCCTCCCTGTGCTAAAGTTAAAGCACTTAAATAATCTCTGGCTGCATCTTTTACTTCGTCGGTCATTTCAATTAATAATATTATATTTTCATCGATATTAATTTCGAGCTCTAATGCGGTTTCTTTTTCCGCTGTATTTCTCATAAAATTACTAAATTTTTCTAAATTTGAATTTAAAGTTCTAGTATTGGCATTTAGTTGCAATAGCGAATTATTAAAATCAGAAATAGTAGATGAAATTATTTTAATTTGTTGTTGTAATAATGTTTGCGTTTGTTTTTCATCTCCTATAATTTTATTTATAGAGTCAGCATAAAAGTCTGCGTCAGGAGTGCTGAAGAGACATTTTAATCCAATGCCTACTCCATTAATGAGTCCTCGTTTTTTACGTTGTTGATTTAACTCGTAATATTCATTCTTTATGTAATTTATCTTAGTTTTTAGACTTTTTAGTTGTTTAAAACAAGGCGTGTTTGACAAAGATTTTGCTAAATTACTACATCGAAAGTGTGTTTTTAAGTAGTATTTTTCAATAATATTAATTTTTTCTTCTTATAATGGAGGGAAGTATACCCATCACTATCACTAGCGTTGATATCAGCTCATCTTTCTCTCAGCATCTTTACCACAGATACATGCACTTCCCATGCAGCGTAGTGGTGGGAAGTGTAACTATCACTATTCTTAGAGGATTGTAGATTCTGATGCATAGAAAACATCAAGCATCGCCATTCCCTGCTTCTCTTGAGAAACAGAGATATCGCCGGAATATAGCAACTAAACCTGACCATTTGGCAAGGTTGTAAATGACTGTTAGGGCTGCTATACCCGCGACAACCGCCAACACTGTAGTTACCCAACTGGTATGCTGGATGATAGATGGCTTATTTAAGTGTTGTTGAAGAATATCATCTATATTCTTCAATTGTGCCTTTGAAATTTCTAATTCCTCTAGGTTAATGTTTGTCATTTTCAATGGCACCATTTCTTCCAGGATGTGAGGAATATTTTCGTCTATCTTCGAACAGCATTCGTCTTCCGTAATGTCCACCAGAGGGAGGGGAGAACCGAATTATAAATAAATTTTTTCTCATGAATGGTTTTACCTTCATTATTTTGTAATATTTATAACAGTTATCTATTGTCGGTTCCATTGGGAGTTTATAGTGCAATTTTACGTCATTTAGTTTCTTTTGCAATAATCCCGGAGGTAATAATTGAACACTTATGATTCCTCCCTGTGCTAAAGTTAAAGCACTTAAATAATCTCTGGCTGCTTCTTTTACTTTGTCGGTCATTTCAATTAATAATATTATATTTTCATCGATATTAATTTCGAGCTCTAATGCGGTTTCTTTTTCCGCAGTATTTCTCATAAAATTACTAAATTTTTCTAAATTAGAATTTAAAGTATTGGCATTTAGTTGCAATAGCGAATTATTAAAATCAGAAATAGTAGATGAAATTATTTTAATTTGTTGTTGTAATAATGTTTGCGTTTGTTCTTCATCTCCTATAATTTTATTTATAGAGTCTGCGTCAGGAGTGCTGAAGAGCCATTTTAATCCAATGCCTACTCCATTAATGAGTCCTCGTTTTTTACGTTGTTGATTTAACTCGTAATATTCATTCTTTATGTAATTTATCTTAGTTTTTAGACTTTTTAGTTGTTTAAAACAAGGCGTGTTTGACAAAGATTTTGCTAAATTACTACATCGAAAGTGTGTTTTTAAGTAGAATTTTTTAATAATATTAAATTTTTCTTCTTATAATGGAGGGAAGTATACCCATCACTATCACTAGCGTTGATATCAGCTCATCTTTCTAGCAGCATCTTTACCACAGATACGTGCACTTCCCACGCAGCGTAGTGGTGGGAAGTGTAACTATCACTATTCTTAGAGGATTGTAGATTCTGATGCATAGAAAACATCAAGCATCGCCATTCCCTGCTTCTCTTGAGAAACAGAGATATCGCCGGAATATAGCAACTAAACCTGACCATTTGGCAAGGTTGTAAATGACTGTTAGTGCTGCTATACCCGCGACAACTGCCAACACTGTAGTTACCCAACTGGTATGCTGGATGATAGATGGCTTATTTAAGTGTTGTTGAAGAATATCATCTATATTCTTCAATTGTGCCTTTGAAATTTCTAATTCCTCTAGGTTAATGTTTGTCATTTTCAATGGCACCATTTCTTCCAGGATGTGAGGAATATTTTCGTCTATCTTCGAACAGCATTCGTCTTCCGTAATGTCCACCAGAGGGATCACAATAGATATATTTTGGTTTGCCTCTGATGTTGCTTCAATCGTGTTGGAGTCCATGAAAGCCTTGCAGTTGGATTCTAGTGTTAAGATTCCCATATTTGCTATGGTTTGCTCTGCTGTTTTACCACTGTAGATTGTAGTTAATAATGTTGGTTGTGACAATATGTAGAGCCACTTGTTATGATCTATAAACTGATATAAACTCTGCCATAAACTGAGGCCCGCATACATTGTTTTAACGTCGCACGATTTAGGAATTCTTCTTGTTGTTTTTAAAAATTGCATAATTTTGCAGTCCGGCTTGTCTATGCGTTCTGTCACAGTCACACTCTCACAAAGAAAGCAGTTTCCTCGACCGCTGTGCATTTGGTGAGGTCTTTGAGTAATGCATAAACTGTCTGAGTTGATTATAAGGAAATAAGAATGTTTGGGTTGAATATAGGAAAATAGGTTGTTTGAATTAGGTTGTGGTGTAGGTAAAGGATACATCTTATATAAACTATAAGAAGCCATATCTACAATTGGGAACGTGGACCGAATTATAAATAAATTTTTTCTCATGAATGGTTTTACCTTCATTATTTTGTAATATTTATAACAGTTATCTATTGTCGGTTCCATTGGGAGTTTATAGTGCAATTTTACGTCATTTAGTTTCTTTTGCAATAATCCCGGAGGTAATAATTGAACACTTATGATTCCTCCCTGTGCTAAAGTTAAAGCACTTAAATAATCTCTTGCTGCATCTTTTACTTCGTCGGTCATTTCAATTAATAATATTATATTTTCATCGATATTAATTTCGAGCTCTAATGCGGTTTCTTTTTCCACAGTATTTCTCATAAAATTACTAAATTTTTCTAATTTAGAATTTAAAGTTCTAGTATTGGCATTTAGTTGCAATAGCGAATTATTAAAATCAGAAATAGTAGATGAAATTATTTCAATTTGTTGTTGTAATAATGTTTGCGTTTGTTCTTCATCTCCAGATTAAGAGCCATTTTAATCCAATGCCTACTCCATTAATGAGTCCTCGTTTTTTACGTTGTTGATTTAACTTGTAATATTCATTCTTTTTGTTATTTATCTTAGTTTTTAGACTTCTTAGTTGTTTAAAACAAGGCGTGTTTGACAAAGATTTTGCTAAATTACTACATCCAAAGTGTGTTTTTAAGTAGTATTTTTCAATAATTTTAATTTTTTCTTCGATGTAAGTTAAACTGTTATATGTTAATAAATTAAACTTTTTGTTTGTCTATTGGACATTCCCTATTTGGTTGTAAAGAGCTCCACCGGAAGATTTAATTTCTTCTATGCTCTGACCGTGAATTAACGATAGGCAGAGTGAAAGGATCGTAGAAAGGACAAAGCAGTTAAGCATCGTCTTTGTTATCTGCAACAAAAGGTTTCAGCAAAGTAAAATGATACGTTCGTAATTTATTCTTAGTAATTTTCAAAGTTGCAGTATTGTTTTCATGGACTGCAATGATTTTGTATGGTCCTTTATAATCTTTTTCTAATTTTTTAAAAGTTTTCTTTGCTTGTACATTATATAACAATACTAAATCATCAATTGAAGGGTTTGCTGCAAAAAGGATGTAGCTCCATTCCATAGCTGCTGGGAGTTATAAACACTTTCTTGTGCCAAAAAAAAACCTCTTTTATTTGGCACAAAAAGGATGCAGCTTCAATCGTTATGATGTTATTTTTGTTGTAATGATGTTATTTTCGTTGTAATGTTATTTTCGTATTTTATGTTATTCGTTATAATGATGTTATTTTCTGTTTGTAAAACCAATAATTTTGTTGTACTTTATTTTCAGTTTTATTTGAATAAAAAATACATAATAATAGTACATTCTATTTATTTTCACACCTTTTTCCAAGACATAACATATTCCTCCATTCCTCATATTCCATTCTTTTGGGCAAAAAAGAGGTAGCTCCAAGGATCATCCACGTACCACCAACATTTGGATGATATTTTTTGAATGAAAATACTATTCTAATATGTAAACACCATAATTGAAAGTAAGCAACAACAATATTCTTACATAACTTAAAATTTTAATTTTTTAAACGTTTTTTTTGGTTTCCCAAAAACTGGAAAAATTGGAGCTACCTCCTTTTTGCAGCAAACCCTTCAATTTTGAAATTAGGTTTAGTTTTATGTGTTATGTCAAAGTCTGTCATGTATTTTACCTTAGTCTTTAGTTGGTTATTTCTAGAGGTTTTTCTTATTGTCTGCATTATCTCAGTTATTTCTTTTGCAAGTTCCGAATATGTTTTATTTTGAGTAGGTTTGTGGAATTTGTGGTTCTTGACCAAACACAAGTTCATAAGGAGTAAATTGTGTTGACTTTTGAACATGACTATTATAAGAAAATGAGGCAAAAATTCATCCCAGTTATTTTTATCTTCGTTTACATAACACTTTAAGTAGTCTTTAAGGCTTAAATGTGTCTTTTCTAACAAACCATTTGCTTGGGGATGATACGGGTTTGCAAATTTGTGGTTTATGGATAATAATTTATTCCATCCAGCCTCACCCTCCACTGACAGGCAGTCTTCTCATGCTGTAGAGTGGAGGGATGTATACCCATCTGGAGAGTTTATGTCAGCTCCTCTCTCTAGCTGAGCCTTTACCAAAGATACATGCACTTCCCACACAGCGTAGTGGTGGGAAGTATAACTATCCCCATTATTAGAGTTGTTGTCAACTCCACTATCTAGCTTCACCTTTTTAACAGACAGGTGGTCTTCCCATGCTGCATGGTGGAGAGATGTATATGCATCACCATTCCTAGAGTTGGTATCATTTCCAGTATCCAGCCTCACCTTTTCCACAGACAGGCAAGCTCTCAATGCTGTAAGGTGGAGGGAAGTATTACCATCACAATTCCTAGAGTTTATGTCAGCTTCTCTATCAAGCAGCAACTTTACATCAGATAGCTGGACTTCCAACGCAGCGTAGTGGTGGGAAGTATACCATCACTATTCTTAGAGTTGATGTCAGCTCCACTATGTAGCTTCACCTTTTCCACAGATAGGTGTTCTTCTCATGCTGGATAGTGGAGAGAAGTATACCCATCACTATCACTAGTGTTGATGTCAGCTCCTCTTTTTAGCAGCACCTTTACCACAGGAGGTCTTCCCATTCTTCACAGTGGAGGGAAGTATTCCTTGAGTTGGTGTCATTTCCACTATCCAGCCTCACCTTTTCCACTGACAGGCAAGCTTCCCATGCTGTAAAGTGGAGGGATGTATACCCATCAATATTCCTAAAGTTGGTCTCAGCTCCTCTTTCTAGCAGCACCTTTACCACGAGCGGTCATCCCATGTCGCACAGTGGAGGGAAGTATAACTATCACAATTTCTAGAGTTTATGTCAGCTCAGCTATCTAGCAGAACCTGTACCTCAGAAACGTGCACTTCCCATGCAGCGTAATGGTGGGAAATATATCCATCACTATTCCTAGAGTTGATGTCAGCTCCACTATCTAGCTTCACCTTTTCCACAGTCTGGCAGTCTTCCCAGCAGCATAGTGGAGGGATGTATACCCATCACCATTCCTAGTGGTGTCTGTTCCACTATCCAGCCTCACCTTTTCCACTGACGGGCAGTTTTCCCATGCTGCAAAGTGAAGGGAATTATACCCATCATTATCACTAGAGTTGATGTCAGGTCCTCAGTCTAGCAGTAACAACTGTAACATAGACGGTAGGACTTCCCATGCTGCACAGTGGAGGGAAGTATATACATCACAATTCCTAGAGTTTATGTCAGCTCCTCTCTCTAGCTGAGCCTTTACCACAGACACGTGCACTTCCCACGCAGCGTAGTGGTGGGAAGTATAACCTTATAAGTATTATAAGCCTTAAGGGAAATCTGTTAATAAATGTTAGAATTGGAAACTTTATACTTGAAAAAGACAAGGAGTTTTGATACCTAAGAATCATCATCACTGAAGACAATGATAGTAGATAGAAGAATAGCACTTACGAAGCAAGACTTCCACAGCAAAATGACTATTTTAACTAACAAGTATACTAGTTTGGATACCAAAAAAATGTTTGCAAAGTCTTTCATTTAGAGTGTACAGTTTTAGGGGAGCAAAAGTTGCAACTCTTCCAATTCTTTAATTATCAAATAAAAAAATTCAACCCGACCATTTACAGAATTATGTGTATATATATAAAATTACATACTGTAGTAATCAACAAATTATGTATAGTGAAAGTGAATGACATGGACTTTTGTCTGGAGAGAGGAAACTTTGATTTGAATTTCCCGCTCTAGCGACCTGTCATCGAGATCAACACCGAATGAAGACAATGGACATATGAGAACTGGAGCCAATTTTCCAAAGCAATTTTAAATACATCAGCCTACAGAACGTTGCACACTTCTAAGCCATCTAATCAATTAGGAACATTTAAGTCCTCTCTCTACATCCAGTATATTTAAAGTATATAATCCATGAAAGCAATACAATTTATATAATATATTTTTTTTATATGTGTCTAAATTTAAATTATAAATATTTATTATATTGTTGCTTTTTTATTTATTTGTTTATTTTCTTCCTGAAGTAACCCTTCAGGAAGGGAGTTTATTAGCCACACGTCCCGTACGATTTGTACATAACGTGTGCTTGCTTGATATGTAACATTTTTTTAAAACTATGAATAAAATAAAATTAATTATTATTTCTTATATTTTAAATATACGTATGTTGCACTTTTTAATATTGTTTTATTTTTTATTGGTTTTTTTTATTTGCCCTTATTTTTATTGATAGAAACACAATTTTATCTGTATGAATATAGATTCTCATCAGGTATTCGCATGTTTAAAAGTGCACATGGTCATATTAGATTCAATTGAATCTATAGGTCTATAAGACCAATACACACATATAAATATTAATAATAAAGAGTCTCATTGGTAATAAAAAAAATAACCAATATATATTTATAAAACTTATAAGAAAAGTTGTGTAAATATAAATGAGCTATTTTTTTTATTAGCATTGAGCCAAACAAAAATTTTTATTTTGGAGCAAATTAAATTTTTCATTGTAATGCATACATATGTACATATATCTAATATACTTAAACAATTTATTGAATTCATCTTATCAATACATATAAAATTTATTTTTCAATTCTATCAAGGCATTCTCATGGAAAGCTTATAAATTTATAATTAATCGGAACTCAAAATTTTGAAGTTCTTAAATCCAATACTGTTCATGGATGAAACAATGTATACTAAACACAATTTGTTCTATAATTTTTTTTTTTTATAGGGTCATTATTAATGAAGATATGATATAATGTTGATGTTAACTCACCCTTCTCCTCAATGAAAATTCAAATAAATTCTCTTATACCCTATGTTATAATAAAAGTGGTCTGAAGCATCAAGAACAATTTACCGCCCCCTCCCCCACTGAATTAAAATACAATTGCAGAACCTAGAGTTTAAATACACACATATATATATTTGTGTGTTAGCACTCAGTTGTTTCAATTTTCAAACTCAATATTTAATGTTACATGCAAAACTAAAGAGTCTTGCGTTTCTATAGAATTTCCATATTCATTACTATCTTCTTTGTTATAAAGCATATATTCAGTGTTTGAAATAAAATTATTCATATTTTATTTTTATGTAATTTAGTGATTAATTCCCGCCTTGGAATGATTTGGGTAACTTTTTAACAAAAATAATCTTCCGTCAAATTTAAATATCTATCAGTCAGAAAAATAATTTCAGTATATTTATCACCCTTTTCAAGCCCAATAATATGAAAACTAAAACTAAAAAGTAAATAAAATTCATATGTAAAGAATAATAACTGTTTGAATTCGGATTATATGGTTACTTCTCTTCAATCCATTCTATTTTTGCCGGCTATTAAAAAGATTGTGTTTCACATTCTATGTCATCTTTCAAAGTCTAATTTGAAAAGATAATACATAAACAATCAAACCGTTACTATACCCCTTAATAAAGCAAATTTGAGACATCAGCCACTGACATACACCTTTAGTAACACATACTGATATAATGATGATCATTGCTTGTGCCATTCTCAACCAAAGGTAACTACAGCTTTAGATAAAAACTCTTCAATAGCCTTGACATTTTTAACACCCACCGACACACCATGTCTTAATCACCAAAGAAAATTTAGTTTGTACTTTACAGTATTGAATCTTAGAACGTTACCTCTTAATTAATGGAGCTTTACTGAATGCATAATAGAAAGAAATAACTAATTTAATATTTGAGGTATGAAAAGAGCATGTAAAACCATAATTACAGAGAATAACATTTGCAACGAGATGAATTTTAGCCATTAACGAACTTGATCTTTAGTTTTACATGTAATGTTTAAATGTTGAATATGCTGACGATCAAACAATATTTTGAACGCTAGAGCGTTTAAAGAGTAATATATTTATCTATCTGCTTAAAACAGGAACATCCTGAATACTAATTAGTATTTGGTACATCTAGTAAACATTGGAATAGAAATTCATATTTAGATATTATTTTTAAAATATAGATATCCAACAGTTCCACGTTGTTTACTTTTTGCAACACTCTGAGGCGAGTTTTAAAAATATATTTTTTCTATGTACAAAGGCCATTAAAATATTTAGAATATGAGTAACATGTAAGGAAAACGTTTCATTCCCCTAAAAGTGATCCCAAGCACAATACTGGTAGCTATTTTATGTACCTGATAACTATTACTAAAAATAGTTGATCCCTGGAGTATAAATATTACATCTCTAATGGCACATAGTATATTCAATAATGTGTAGCATATTAACAGAACAATGTTTCACTCCCTTTCCGCATTCATATTTTTAAATTATATATTTATGAACAATAAACCAAATCACATTTTTAGGGTAACCCGACGTTATGAAAAGTGAAAGTATTAAATGTAGTGTAGAAGAGAGTGTGGTATTTGCAATTTATTTAACTAAATAACATGCCACACCGACGCTAATACTTGAATATATCAACTATTTATAATAATAATAGTATTTGAAGAGTATATAACAGGAACTGAGTATATATTTAAAAAGTAGAACATTTTTGTAAAGAAAATTAACACAACAAAACTGGCTTGATTTGTACTACCAAAACAGTTTGGCTTTTGCAAAAATCCGGTTGGGTAAAGGCGATCATATTTTACAGCAGGAAATAAAAGTTAAAACCAACAATTAAAATATCAAAAAACAATTAAATTAACGAAAATAACATGTCTAGGTAGCATGGTACTAAAGTTTGAAAAAAATAACTAATTTACAGAACTTTGGATAAATAAGAAGTCCTGATAAAAGTTATAGTCTTATATTTTGGAATGACTACACGAAAACTCTTCTCAATGGGAGAATATTTATAAGGGGGGCAGAATAATAAACGCTATTTACAAGGTGCCACAGACACAGAGAGCACACAAAGCATAGACAGCTTAAAGCACTCACAAGGCAGGAAGTTTTCATAACTACACTTCTCAACACATGGCTTATAACCCTCCTTGAGGTTACTGGAGCATAGCAATCCGAGAGCAAGTCAGCGCTACATCACCTCCCCCAAATGACTCAGTCGCGGTATCGAACAGGAGGAACAATCATCCAGCCCAAGGTACGTATAATATAAGGTAGCGCCATTCGCGAATAGCCAATCAGAATGCAGCAAGCCTCTACGTCACTGGGCGTCAAGACTCGGGGTGGACTAGCCGAAATACGATCAATATAAGCAGTTTTCTGATTAATTTGGCGAATAAAAAATTGTTAAAATGGTATATGTCTGTAAATGATACAAATTACTTAAGTTGAATATATTTTATTTCAAATAAACCATGTACAAATTAGATTCCATAAAAAATAAATACATAATAGCTCCTTAAAATTTATATATGTTGAGTTACAATTAAAAATCGTAATTTTTCTACGTAATTAGCACAATAAAAAGAAAATGTTTACTATAATAAGATGAAATATCCAAAACATGATAACAGTAATGACTACTATTATACAAACAAATTAAAGTTAATAAAATTGAGACTAACCAAGCAATAAACAATGATATCCAGTTACCAGAATAAAAATGAGTAAATTATTTTAAACATCAGCTAGTCAATATAGGTACAAGATTTTGAAAGGCTATCATTTGCATGTAGTCCTCCTTGTAATAAAAAGATACTAACATTTTGAGCCGCAGGGAATCCTTGGTTCCAGTAGCATCCTTGTGAAGAGAATGGCACTGATGTTGGAGTATATGCATTGAAACCGCACTGTCCCATAGAATAAATAACTGTGAAGGAAACATGTAATATCATTATTGATGGAGCACGGGAAATAAACTCCTATGCATCATCATAAGAAACACTTCAAGAAAATAATTCTGTTACTCAGATTTTGAAACTTATCTTTTTTTAAAAAAATCTGTCATTGGCATGTAGTCCTCCTTGTAATAAAAAGATGCTAACATTTTGAGCCGCAGGGAATCCTTGGTTCCAGTAGCATCCTTGTGAAGAGAATGGCACTGATGTTGGAGAGTATGCATTGAAACCGCACCGTCCCATAGAATAAATAACTGTAGAGGAAACATGCAATATCATTAATGATGGAGCATGGGAAATAAACTCCTATAGTGCTCTATAGGAACCACTTCAAGAAAATAATTATATTTCTTACATTTTAAATCTTACCTTTTTAAAAGCTTTATTGGCATGAAGTCCGTCTTGTCTAAAACAGTTGATGATTATATATTTGGAATGTATGCATTGAAACCGCACTCTCCCATAGAATAAATAACTGCGAAGGAAACATGTAATATCATTAATGATGGCAATATCTTCATTTGTCCAATGGCCTTTTGTTTAGTAAGCACCGAATTTGAGCTTTGGATAATATTGGATGACAAATCCTTTCCATTTCTTTTTTCACTGCATTTTTTCTTCTTTTTGCATTAATTTTTAGCTGGTGATTATCTGTTAGCAATTTAGTAACTCTTTTTTTTAATTAAAATTATTACTTTCTAAATTGTTTACTTGGATCAGCAAGGACTTTAATTTGGTTTCATATTCAGAAACTTTATCCTTTAAGAGAATACATCCATTACAATCGACTTCTTCTGTATTACATGAAAAATTACTTTTCATCTTTTTAGGAGAAATCTCATTAATGTGACACAGCGCACGTTTAGTTATTTCGCTTTTTTACTCGTACATTCTCTAGATGTTTCACTTTTTGAGTCAGAAGTAGAGGTAGTAGGTGTTTGTTTACTTACGGACGATACTGGTAAATTGAGATACGGCACAGCTTCTTCTTTTAATTTCAATCTACTAGGAACATAGCCTAACAATTCTGCTTGTAAATTCCTTTCATAATCACTATCGCTGAAATTTTCTGAACAAACCAGAGCAATATCAGGATTAAATTTCAAATGTCCTCGTCTACACAGGGCTATCCACTGTTTCTTAATTTCTGGGTTTTTCGGGAACCGGTAATAAGATACAGACTTGCCTGATTTCCTAGAGTTGTTGGAACATGTTGCCACAGCACACTCACTCGGCATTTTGCAAAAAAATCACTTATAACAATAGAAAATAAAAGAATCCACTAAAAAAACAACGATGCTCACGATGTAACAAAGCTGAAAGTGACGCCTTGTGACGTCAAACAATTTACGATCTGCGCACCTGCCGAATGGCACCCCCCTGATCCAGCCCAGACGGGTTTGTAGCTCCCCTGTAGAATGATGCACTACCGCGGCAGAGTCATTAGGAATTAGCGGAGCTACCAAAATAGGTGGTGTTGCAACTGATGGACTGGAACAGGTGTCCTGGTCGTCCTGCAGCAAGTTTCAGTAGGTCGATAGTTACCATCTGGCGTCCTCCAGGCAGCTAGATGCTGAAGGTCCTGATCCTTCGTCCGGGGACTTCATGAGGACCGGTGTAAGGCGGGGTCAAATGACGATGGACAATGTCATCCCTCAGGGAGACCTGGGAACAGTTCTGCAGGTAACGATGTTCGAAGGATTTCCTTGTCGGCTGTTTGAAAGCTGCTTCATGCATTATATCAAAAGCTACAATTGACCTAAAGCTCCTCTATCATAAAAAAAAAAAGTCCGTCACGCAGGGGCTACGTTAACTAAGCAGATTTCCTACGTGTGGTTTTACAATACAGACATTTCACGAGAGCCAAAGAGTTACGGAAACAGCCGAAATAGCTTTTGCCGGAAACCCACTACTAGGACCTAAGTTAATATTCAGGATAAAGAATAAATGTATATAACAATATTAATATTAAATTTAATTTTCAGTAATATTGGTTCTATAAAAATATTTGATCCCTCGTATAGAAACGAGATATTTCAAATTTTCGAAAATTACCCTATAAACTCCCCTCCCACTGGTCCGATTTCAGCCATTAACGAACTTGATCTTTCTTTGTGCATAAAACGACTAAATATTGAGTTTGGTAACGATTAACTAATAATTGTGACCGATATATATATATATATATATATATATATATATATATATATATATATATAATTTTGAACGAACCTCATTTCCGTCATCACCTGGGTAGGATCGATGGACATTTGAAGAAAATTCTTGAAAATCGCGTCATGAGTACGACCTCAATTGCTGATTTCCCTTAAGGGAAATCTGCTAATACAAAGAATTATTGATACCTATATAGGAATAAATGAAGAGTTACCCAGTTAATTATAATCAACATTCTTTTCTGTTTATAAATAATTTAAAGCTCTAATTTCAAGATTGAATTTAATATTACCTTCTGAACAAGCTCGAAACAATAATTTTCATAATGAAAAATTTGGAATTATCAGATTTTTAACAGACCTTCTAAAAAAAACATATTGTCGATAAAGAAGGAACTGAAAATCTTATAAGACTCGTTAATTCTCTGCATCTTAAGATTATTAAAGCTAAAACGATAAAAACGTAGGGGCTGCGTAAACTAAGAAGATTTCCCGCGTGAAGTTGAACAATAGATAAATCTACATACCAGTAACACAACACCACCGTGAATATAAAGTGAATGCAATAATAAGAAACCTCCCAATGGAAAGCATGTGAAACATAAACAAACAGATCTGCCAACTTCTTACCGGAAAGAAAAACAATTAGTGTAATATACCTGAGCATAACGTATTAATTTGCTTGGAAACTATTTACTATAACTAGTACTGTAATTTATAATGAATCAGAATAATTTGTATCTCAATCAATCAAATTTAAGTAGTCTAAAAACGTAAGAAGGGGGGGGGGGGTTACTAGAACATATTTGCGTGTATCTCGTATAATAAATGTCTCTTGAAAACAATATTTGGTATTTAAGCTTTGAATGATGTGGTTTATTACATAACCGAGTATTGTTTATATAACATGAGTAGAAGTGAGGGTTTGCTGAAGGGTGAAAACTGAAAAATGCAAATATCTCGGTTAATATTCAAGGTAGAGAATACATGTATATGCCAATATTTATAGTACATTTTATTTTCTATAAGATTGATTCTAAACATTGTTTCGATCCAACGTATAGTAACGGAAATATTTCGAATTTTCAGAATTCTCCCTCTCTAAACCATCCTCCCCGATTTTAGCCGTTAACGAACTTGATCTTTCTTTGTACATAAAACGACTAAATATTGAGTTTGGTAACGATTAACTAATAATTGTGACCGATATATAAATATATATATATATATATATATATACACACACATATATACAGTTTTGAACGGACCTCATTTTCGACATCTCCTAGGTAGGATCGATGGACATTTGAAGAAAAAGTTCGAAAATCGCGTCATTAGTTCGACCTCAATAGCTGATTTCCCTTAAGGGAAATCTGCCAATAGGTTCAGGATTGTTTAAAAAAATACTAAAAAATCTACCTCTGCCTGAAATGCTGGGAGGCTACAATTATTGCGGACCTTTTAAATATTATAAGAGACTTGCTAGAGGTGATAAATCTATAAATAATAAAGTAGATGCAGCTCGTCAAGTTCAAAATATGCATTATCGAAATCATAAGGAAGTATCGCATAGATATATTGCGGATAAAAAATTAGAAAACAAAGCATGGGAATGACTCATTTCAAAAGATGTATTTTTAATAGAAAAAAACAGATGCCAATACACATTTCCCTGAAGGGACATCTGCTAAAATAGATGAAAAGTCCGTCACACAGGGACTGTGTAATCTAAGCAGATTTCCCACGTGAAGTTTTACAGTTGATAGATCTACATACTGGCAATAAATAAAAACATCACGAATAAATACATACGGTAATGAAAGGGGGGAGGGTGAACAGAACATATTTGCATGTATCTCTTATAATATAGGTCCATTGAAGACAATATTGTGATTTAAGGTTCGAATAAAGTAGTTTATTATATAACAGAGTGTTGTTTATATGCCATGAGTAGAAGTGGGGCTTTGTTGAAGGCTGAAACCTGAACAATGCAAACATTTGGGTTAATATCAAGATAAAGAGAAAATGCACATAACAATATCTACATTTAATTTGCAATTAGATTGGTTCTATACCATTTTTCGATCCGGACGTATTTCGAATTTTCAAAATTCTCCCCCTCTAAACCATCCTCCCCGATTTTACCCGTTAACGAACCTGATCTTGAGTTTTGCATGAAATCCTTTTATTGAGTTTGGTAACGATAAAACAATATTTGAGACCGTTGGCGCTGGAACAGACGAATATGTATAAATATGTATATATACAACTTTGAAGACCTCATTTTCGTCATCTCCTAAATAGGATCAATGGACATTTGCAGATATTTTTCGAAAATCTCGCCACGAGTACTACCTCAATAGCTGATTTCCTTAGGAAAGTCTGCTAATATCATTGGCTTTTACTATTTTTTCCTCGCTATTTTCAAAAACTTGGAAGGCATAAATTAATAAAATTCATTTCAAATTATTATATTGGTTTAGTTGAATTTGAAGAGCAACAATTAGCCAGTGTCGGTTAGTCAGTGCTCATAGGGCAGATGATGTAAAGAAAAGCCCGTCACGCAGGGGCTGCGTAAACTAAGCAGATTTCCCACGTGAAGTTTTACAATAGAGAAATTTCACGGGAGCGAGCAGTCAAGGAAACGGCCGAACTAGCTTTTGGCGGGAAACTCTCATCCGTTATCCGCCCAGATATAATAAAAATGCAAATATCTCGGTTAATATTCAAGATAGAGAATAAATGTATATGACAATAAATAGTAAATTTAATTTGCAATACGATTGATTTTATACAATGTTTTGATCCGACATATAGTAACGGAGATATTTGGAATTTTCGAAAATCCTCCCCTCTAACCCCCCCCCCTCCCACTGGTCCGATTTCAGCCGTTAACGAACTTGATCTTTCTTTTTACATAGATAGGCTAAATATCGAGTTTGGTAACGATCAAACAAAAATTGCGACCGCTAGAGCGGTAACAGACAAATATATATATATATATATATATATATATATATATATATATATATATATATATACATACAGTTTTGAACGGACCTCATTTTCGTCATCTACTAGGTAGGATTGATGGACATTTGAAGAAAAATTTCGAAAATTCATTCATGATTACAACCTCAATAGCTGATTTCCGTTAAGGGAAATCTGCTAAAACGCTTCAAGAAGGTAAAACAGAGCAAATTTGTATTCCTGGTGGAATGATATCTCTACTCCAGCCACTTGATATCTATCATCAATCGGCCTTTCATAGCTTATTTAAAAATTTATACTTTTAGTGGATGGCAATTACAGTTCACGAAACAATATCTACAGGATGACTGACTTACTCTAATATGCCGAGCTGATTTTGGCTGCGTGGAACCTTCTTCCAAATGATGTGGTTGCAAAAAGTTTTAAGAAATGCTACATATCTAACATCCTTGAAGGAAACGAAAATTGTGCTGGGTGAGACAACAACTTCCCTTCTGCAGAAGCATGTTCAAGAAGCAATGTAGATTAGTAAAACAGGTAACAATTCTCTCTCAAGATATTACCGTTTGAATTAGGTACTTTTAATAATTTTATGTGCAGTACGCTCGTGATATTATTTTTAGTTGACGTGCGTTTCTGTGTGATGCGAACTTGAACAAATACAAACATAACCGGTATATCTATCTATTTTGCTGTATTACCGTTTTATATATATATATATATATATATATATATATATATATATATATATATATATGATCTTATTTCTTCCGATATGTTGATGTTATTGAAATTACGATGTACTATCATAACTAATAAACGTTACTGGAATTGTCATTATAACACTAAATATTATATGCTTAAATTGAATAAGATTAATTGTTTAGACTATTATTCAGGTTGCAGGGGGGCGGGGCTATGATCTTTCCCCCTTATCTCAGCTTTTAAATACTAATTAATTTACTATTACGTATGTAATGTTATGTGTATGGATATGTCTAAACAATGTGTGTTCGGATTGGTTATTGATAGGAAATATGTACATTATACATGATATTTAATTCATAATAAATGCTACCCATGATTAAAATTTGATTTATTCACGGTGTGCCAAACAATGGCGAGGGGTCGGTTAGAAACTCATTTTCATTTATTCTTCAAAACTATAATATCAATTCTATAAGTCTCTTACTGTGTAATTCCGTAATTACACATTTTAATAATACTCAATGTATCCTTGTTATCATTATTCAGTTAACAAACATTTCCTGGGCACGGCTGGGTACCTTAGCTAGTTAAAATAATACAACTAAAATCCAATCCAATAAATTAATATATTATTAAAAGATTTTAAATTATGCATTTAATTTGAAACGATCAGCCAAACGAACTAAAATTGGTTAATAAAACAATTATGGTTTATGTAAAATCTTAATTGATGATGTCACGTCGACAAAGTGATGTTTTGCGTAAGGCTGTAAAAAAAAGAATACTATTATTATAAATATTGGGAATACAGACAAATAAATCAATGGAAGTATATTACAATCGAGGTCTTCAGGTCTAGACTGTGTGTCAATTGACTTATTAAGTAATTAAAAAAAACTTTTCCAAAGTATTATTCAATTGTATTCTTTTCAATTACTAATGAACCATGTTTTTAGAGCCTTGTTGTTGACATTTTAATGGGGGAACCTGTTCTTTTGGGGCAATGCACTTATTTACATAACAGGACAGGTAGACATTTGACAGAATTATCTTTTAGGGTTAATCCAGGTATACATGGGACATCCCCTATATAAATCAAATAAGAATTTATTTACAAATACTAACTGGAAAGTAGTTGATTACGAAGCTGTATAGGTAGACAAATGGTAGTATTTATAATTTAATATTACTACAGGTATGCTTGGGACATGTCTGACCTTTTACATCAAATGATGTATTAATTAGAAATTAAAGTTATATCCACCACCAATTATACTAAATTGAATGAATAAATTTCATTATAATATAAATTAGAGATATATATGCTTATTGTTAATACGCTCGAAAATTACATATACATGTATTTAAAGTTCATGAATAATAAATATGTGTAATTAAACAAAATTATAAAATAAGAACTTAACTGATTTCTATTCTCTCTAAGAACAGTTTCTGCCTTGATGATGTAGCAGCTGACGGATCAGTGGGGGCTGACGGGCCGAACTCTGTCGTCCAGATGGATGTGTCAGGCCTGCCTGTCTTAATCCCTTAGCTCATGATGAACTTTGCCCCCCCCCCCACTGGAGCGATCCTTCAGTAATGTTGGACATTGGGGGAAAAAATAAAAGTTTTAATTTGGGATTTTGATTGTATTGTTAGTACCACATAAACCCCTTTCAATTGAGCAGATTGATTTTTAGCCATATTATTGCAATGGTTTTTACATAATGCCTGGTTATAATTGCTATGTTAAAAAAAGCCTGGCTTATTAAATTCGTCATGAACTCTTATTTCATTTTATAAATTATAGTTGCTTCCAGTACACATTAAGGGTATTATAACAAATCAAAAACTGGCACAAAAGGTTTTTAAAATTCCTCTAATTTCTTTTTTTTACATCGAGCTGAAAATAATTTTATTTAACTAAATTCGCAAATCACTTGTATTTGCTTGAAAAAAAAACTTAGCATGCTTTTAGGAGTATATTGTCTTATTTACAACGTCGTCAGATCTTGCCTAAACTTCCCTATTCATTAAATATTTTACTTTTAGTGTTAACACTTTCGGTGCGGAAGACGTATTATACCTCCCGCGGACCTTTCCCAACTACGTATGGTGTAAAACGCCTCCTCCTCTACGCATTTGACGCCGCCATTCACGTTCGAAGAAATAGTTAAATACGTGTTTTTCTTGTCTAAATATTTTTACAGTCCTTTTAAAAAGGTCCAAGGTGTCATAAAGTGAACTCCGTTTAAAGTTAGCATTATTGGTTAAAAGAATAAATGTAATTAAAGGAAGCAAATTCATTTATCGTACTCTTCGAAGTAGAAGTAAATAGTATTTGTTTTTGATGTTGTTTCCTTGAAAGATATTAAGAAGAAACTTTTTAAATGACCAACTGATTTTTTTTTCTAAGAATACTAGAAGATTCAATTACAGAAGAAAAAATTGGTATTCAAGCAAACCTGTTCCCGAGTTGCTTGCTGGTAATAATTTTAAACTATTAAATTAAACAGATCATTTTGTAAGTTTTACGTCTATTTAGTGTTTATTTCTGAAAAAAAAATGAAATAATTTTTTTTTTCACAATTTCATCAACATTTTAAATATTAATTTAACTTTCTATTAAATTTAAATTTAATTTAATGCGTTTATTAAATTAAAGTTCTAATTCAACATTAATACCTACGCCTTTGTTGACATTTTATTAATCCCTTCTTCTTTACTTCTGTTTATTATTTGATTATCCTCTTTAAAGACAAACTAGGAATCAGTCTGATGTTGTCTCGCGCTTCTACAATATTGAAATTAAAACAAATGAAAATCTATTTCAGTTTTTTAGATCCAACAATATTAATTTTAAGAATTTTGACACGGCTTTGGAAAAATGGACTGACTTACAAATAGTGCGAAAACGGTTTACGGGAGAAATTAACGAAATGGTGCTATACTTTTCAACTAAAATGGAATGCTGCAAATAGATCTTTGGAACCATTTTTGATGGAAAATCACGAATGGCTTAGCAAGGAACTGATTTTTCCAGAGGTATATTCTCAAGAACTTCCATCTTCATCCATTCCTGGTATTCCAACTAGATCAAAATCATTCGAGGATTTGTCAGAAAGGTCTGATGAAGAGTTCAATTTTATTTTTTAAAAAAAAAACCAAAATCTGAAAATGCTCGTTATGTTTTTGATTTTATGCAGAACTATCCAGAATATATTGATCAAATTAAAACCTATTGTGATAATCTCATTCTTGGAAAATCTCAACATAGAGAAGAAACATTTTTGGGCCTCTATGCCACTGCCAAGTTATCTAAATTTCAATACAATGCAATAAGAGAAAATGCCAGAGATTTAAGCCACGACTTCTACCCCAGTTATTACCGAATTCAAAAGTTGAAAACAGATTGTTATCCTCCAAAAGAATCGATAATCAATATCCGGACAACTGGAGCTAAATATACTTTCAAAATTTATTAGACCATGCTTCAAATCGATTTTTAACACTATTTTCTGACAACATTGACAATGAATTGCAACATAATTTAATTATGATTTTAAAATGAGGTTGTGATGGAGCCTCAAACCAATCACAATATAAGCAGAGTTTTAAGGACCATGGCATTATAAATGACGATTCAACTGTGTTCGTAAGCAGTGTGGTCCCAATACAAATAATTAATGCCGATAATGAACAACTGTTATGGCAGAATGAAAAAACATCAGCCACCCGTATAACACTTTTTACTTTACCCACTACTACCCGTCACCGTTACTGCAAGGGAGAGAGTTACTACTTGCAGACTACCAATTGCTAATTGAATTCCACAAAAGAAAACTAAAGATAATGTAAAACTAGTTTTGTTGATAACATAAAAAAAGCAAATAAAAAATCTCAATTCTCCCGTTCCAATCCATTCCATAATAAAAACGATTTCACATTCACATTACAAGTTATATTTCTTACGATGGACGATGGTTAAAGACGGAAAAATAAAATGCAATATGTTAACAGATTAACAGACCTCTTTTCGATTGAAATGATTACATTTGGTAATGCTACTTCTTACTTCTTAAAAACTCTACTAAATGCTAGACTTACATTACTGTTCTCTACTATAACTTAATGCAACTAACAAAGCAATGAAATGTGGTTATTAAACAGAAGAAGATGATTTGCAGAAAATAAAAATTAACTGTTTTGGAGTATCTACTCTTCAATTGCTGGATAAGGAGCTTTTGAATTTGAGCCTTCCTCCACACTTGCATATATCGATTAGAATTTCAAATCGTGTGGAGTGTTTTCGGTCCCAAGAGTTCATAAAAAAACTTCTTCCAACCAAGAAAAAGAAAAACGAAAATCCATTAGTGATATTAGGAGAAAAAAATGGGATTTAAATCGGTTGACCTAGTGAACCAAGGATTGGTTACAATCTAATGACGGAAACAAACACGGGCGCTGTAAGTTTTTTTATTGCGTTTTCCTTTCCTTCCTTCTCCTTTTCTTTTTCCCGTCCCTTTCCTCCCTTCCTTTTTCCCTCTTTCCTTTTTCCTCCTCTCAACATTTCGGGGTCAATCCACAGGAATAGATGGTAAATTTAATTAAACGGTTGTTTTTTCTTCTATTATTTTTGCAAAAGCAATATCGTCCAATTGTCTGTTGGATCAATACTGAAAGTTTGAAATTTTGAAAGGTTTACAAGAGAAACAGCTGAGTATATTTGGTGGATTTGTATGGATGGTATTACATGGCAGTAACAGTTTCACAAACTGTTAATTACATGGCCGCGTAAATAGTCAAACAACGCTATTGTCACCAATTGGTAAGCTGCCAGAAGAATGCTCAGTGAGGCTAAGCATAATAATATACTTCCGCCGCGCATACAGAGAATCTTTTTTTAAGAAAATTTTCAAGGACGGGACGGCTTACCAACAGAGATATCCTGAATAATTTGTTAATTAATTCAGACCCTTTAATATCACATTTAAGGCCAACACTTAACAACGATAGCGATCGCTTAGAAACAATATCTTCGGAAGTAAAAAAACTTCCCCCTCAAGTATTTCCAAGTTAATCTTGTGATCTTCTTCTTCCTGTGCTGAAGTCAGACAGCCAGTGTAATCTATTTTGGAAGTATGAAAATTAATTAGGGAAACGTGAATATAAAAGTATAAAACAATGAAGTTTGCCCTCACTTTCGCAAATAGAATCGCCGACATCTTCTTCATTGACTAATGGGAGACAAGATTGATCATCTATAATAAAAAAAAATCTCATAATTTCCTGGAGAGAACTATATACTGTAATGTATAAGACTACTAAACCTTCTTACCATTAGATAATCCAATTTCAAACCGGCCATCTTCTTCCTCTCCTAATATGACATTATTGTCACCTGTGAGAAAAAAAAAAATATTAGTGTTAGGGCTATCTTCGATGCGGAGATCCTTTCTGTACTCTGTTTGTGATCGAGGCTATCTTCGATGCGGAGATCCTTTCTGTACTCTGTTTGTGATCGAGGCTATCTTCGATGCGGAGATCCTTTCTGTACTCTGTTTGTGATCGAGGCTATCTTCGATGCGGAGATCCTTCCTGTACTCTGTTTGTGATCGAGGCTATCTTCGATGCGGAGATCCTTCCTGTACTCTGTTTGTGATCGAGGCTATCTTCGATGCGGAGATCCTTCCTGTACTCTGTTTGTGATCGAGGCTATCTTCGATGCGGAGATCCTTTCTGTACTCTGTTTGTGATCGAGGCTATCTTCGATGCGGAGATCCTTTCTGTACTCTGTTTGTGATCGAGGCTATCTTCGATGCGGAGATCCTTTCTGTACTCTGTTTGTGATCGAGGCTATCTTCGATGCGGAGATCCTTTCTGTACTCTGTTTGTGATCGAGGCTATCTTCGATGCGGAGATCCTTTCTGTACTCTGTTTGTGATCGAGGCTATCTTCGATGCGGAGATCCTTTCTGTACTCTCTTTGTGATCGAGGCTATCTTCGATGCGGAGATCCTTCCTGTACTCTGTTTGTGATCGAGGCTATCTTCGATGCGGAGATCCTTTCTGTACTCTGTTTGTGATCGAGGCTATCTTCGATGCGGAGATCCTTTCTGTACTCTGTTTGTGATCGAGGCTATCTTCGATGCGGAGATCCTTTCTGTACTCTGTTTGTGATCGAGGCTATCTTCGATGCGGAGATCCTTTCTGTACTCTGTTTGTGATCGAGGCTATCTTCGATGCGGAGATCCTTTCTGTACTCTGTTTGTGATCGAGGCTATCTTCGATGCGGAGATCCTTTCTGTACTCTGTTTGTGATCGAGGCTATCTTCGATGCGGAGATCCTTTCTGTACTCTGTTTGTGATCGAGGCTATCTTCGATGCGGAGATCCTTTCTGTACTCTGTTTGTGATCGAGGCTATCTTCGATGCGGAGATCCTTTCTGTACTCTGTTTGTGATCGAGGCTATCTTCGTTGGGGAGATCCTGTTTGTGATCGAGGCTATCTTCGATGCGGAGATCCTTTCTGTACTCTGTTTGTGATCGAGGCTATCTTCGATGCGGAGATCCTTTCTGTACTCTGTTTGTGATCGAGGCTATCTTCGATGCGGAGATCCTTTCTGTACTCTGTTTGTGATCGAGGCTATCTTCGATGCGGAGATCCTTTCTGTACTCTGTTTGTGATCGAGGCTATCTTCGATGCGGAGATCCTTTCTGTACTCTGTTTGTGATCGAGGCTATCTTCGATGCGGAGATCCTTTCTGTACTCTGTTTGTGATCGAGGCTATCTTCGATGCGGAGATCCTTTCTGTACTCTGTTTGTGATCGAGGCTATCTTCGATGCGGAGATCCTTTCTGTACTCTGTTTGTGATCGAGGCTATCTTCGATGCGGAGATCCTTTCTGTACTCTGTTTGTGATCGAGGCTATCTTCGATGCGGAGATCCTTTCTGTACTCTGTTTGTGATCGAGGCTATCTTCGATGCGGAGATCCTTTCTGTACTCTGTTTGTGATCGAGGCTATCTTCGATGCGGAGATCCTTTCTGTACTCTGTTTGTGATCGAGGCTATCTTCGATGCGGAGATCCTTTCTGTACTCTGTTTGTGATCGAGGCTATCTTCGATGCGGAGATCCTTTCTGTACTCTGTTTGTGATCGAGGCTATCTTCGATGCGGAGATCCTTTCTGTACTCTGTGATCGAGGCTATCTTCGATGCGGAGATCCTTTCTGTACTCTGTTTGTGATCGAGGCTATCTTCGATGCGGAGATCCTTTCTGTACTCTGTTTGTGATCGAGGCTATCTTCGATGCGGAGATCCTTTCTGTACTCTGTTTGTGATCGAGGCTATCTTCGATGCGGAGATCCTTTCTGTACTCTGTTTGTGATCGAGGCTATCTTCGATGCGGAGATCCTTTCTGTACTCTGTTTGTGATCGAGGCTATCTTCGATGCGGAGATCCTTTCTGTACTCTGTTTGTGATCGAGGCTATCTTCGATGCGGAGATCCTTTCTGTACTCTGTTTGTGATCGAGGCTATCTTCGATGCGGAGATCCTTTCTGTACTCTGTTTGTGATCGAGGCTATCTTCGATGCGGAGATCCTTTCTGTACTCTGTTTGTGATCGAGGCTATCTTCGATGCGGAGATCCTTTCTGTACTCTGTTTGTGATCGAGGCTATCTTCGATGCGGAGATCCTTTCTGTACTCTGTTTGTGATCGAGGCTATCTTCGATGCGGAGATCCTTTCTGTACTCTGTTTGTGATCGAGGCTATCTTCGATGCGGAGATCCTTTCTGTACTCTGTTTGTGATCGAGGCTATCTTCGATGCGGAGATCCTTTCTGTACTCTGTTTGTGATCGAGGCTATCTTCGATGCGGAGATCCTTTCTGTACTCTGTTTGTGATCGAGGCTATCTTCGATGCGGAGATCCTTTCTGTACTCTGTTTGTGATCGAGGCTATCTTCGATGCGGAGATCCTTTCTGTACTCTGTTTGTGATCGAGGCTATCTTCGATGCGGAGATCCTTTCTGTACTCTGTTTGTGATCGAGGCTATCTTCGATGCGGAGATCCTTTCTGTACTCTGTTTGTGATCGAGGCTATCTTCGATGCGGAGATCCTTTCTGTACTCTGTTTGTGATCGAGGCTATCTTCGATGCGGAGATCCTTTCTGTACTCTGTTTGTGATCGAGGCTATCTTCGATGCGGAGATCCTTTCTGTACTCTGTTTGTGATCGAGGCTATCTTCGATGCGGAGATCCTTTCTGTACTCTGTTTGTGATCGAGGCTATCTTCGATGCGGAGATCCTTTCTGTACTCTGTTTGTGATCGAGGCTATCTTCGATGCGGAGATCCTTTCTGTACTCTGTTTGTGATCGAGGCTATCTTCGATGCGGAGATCCTTTCTGTACTCTGTTTGTGATCGAGGCTATCTTCGATGCGGAGATCCTTTCTGTACTCTGTTTGTGATCGAGGCTATCTTCGATGCGGAGATCCTTTCTGTACTCTGTTTGTGATCGAGGCTATCTTCGATGCGGAGATCCTTTCTGTACTCTGTTTGTGATCGAGGCTATCTTCGATGCGGAGATCCTTTCTGTACTCTGTTTGTGATCGAGGCTATCTTCGATGCGGAGATCCTTTCTGTACTCTGTTTGTGATCGAGGCTATCTTCGATGCGGAGATCCTTTCTGTACTCTGTTTGTGATCGAGGCTATCTTCGATGCGGAGATCCTTTCTGTACTCTGTTTGTGATCGAGGCTATCTTCGATGCGGAGATCCTTTCTGTACTCTGTTTGTGATCGAGGCTATCTTCGATGCGGAGATCCTTTCTGTACTCTGTTTGTGATCGAGGCTATCTTCGATGCGGAGATCCTTTCTGTACTCTGTGATCGAGGCTATCTTCGATGCGGAGATCCTTTCTGTACTCTGTTTGTGATCGAGGCTATCTTCGATGCGGAGATCCTTTCTGTACTCTGTTTGTGATCGAGGCTATCTTCGATGCGGAGATCCTTTCTGTACTCTGTTTGTGATCGAGGCTATCTTCGATGCGGAGATCCTTTCTGTACTCTGTTTGTGATCGAGGCTATCTTCGATGCGGAGATCCTTTCTGTACTCTGTTTTTGATCGAGGCTATCTTGGATGCGGAGATCCTTCCCGTACTCTGTTTGTGATCGAGGCTATCTTCGATGCGGAGATCCTTTCTGTACTCTGTTTGTGATCGAGGCTATCTTCGATGCGGAGATCCTTTCTGTACTCTGTTTGTGATCGAGGCTATCTTCGATGCGGAGATCCTTTCTGTACTCTGTTTGTGATCGAGGCTATCTTCGATGCGGAGATCCTTTCTGTACTCTGTTTGTGATCGAGGCTATCTTCGATGCGGAGATCCTTCCTGTACTCTGTTTGTGATCGAGGCTATCTTCGATGCGGAGATCCTTCCTGTACTCTGTTTGTGATCGAGGCTATCTTCGATGCGGAGATCCTTCCTGTACTCTGTTTGTGATCGAGGCTATCTTCGATGCGGAGATCCTTCCTGTACTCTGTTTGTGATCGAGGCTATCTTCGATGCGGAGATCCTTTCTGTACTCTGTTTGTGATCGAGGCTATCTTCGATGCGGAGATCCTTTCTGTACTCTGTTTGTGATCGAGGCTATCTTCGATGCGGAGATCCTTTCTGTACTCTGTTTGTGATCGAGGCTATCTTCGATGCGGAGATCCTTTCTGTACTCTGTTTGTGATCGAGTTATCTTCGATGCGGAGATCCTTTCTGTACTCTGTTTGTGATGTTATCTTCGATGCGGAGAATCCTTTCTGTACTCTGTTTGTGTCGAGGCTATCTTCGAGGGCGGAGAATCTTTCTGTACTCTGTTTTTGATCGAGCATATCTTCGATGCTGGAGCAATTATGTCTCTTATCAGTCCAATTAGAATAGCAAACACAAAAACACCCATTAACCCTGAGACAGTCATGAACAAGTATTCACCTTTTTGCGGAGAAGAACACAAGCAAGTGACTAACACGAACAATAGCACCAACAATGGCTGCCCAGCCTAAAAACGAGCGCTCCATCCTGTACGCTAGCGCTGCAGTATCCGTTCTTGGCCAACGCCCGCGACGACATCCTGATGTACGGCCGGTTCGTGAACTAAGTAAGCTGAAGTACGACTGAACAATTAGTGCATCGAGATATTAGGCAGAACACTATAGAGTTGAAATCTAAGTAATCATTAAACCCAAGGACATAGAAATGTAATGCTCGTAGCTAATAATCAGTGGAAGAATTAATGCTAATTCACATGCCGAGTTTTGTTAAGTTCCGTTTAATCGTTAGTGCCAAATAAAATTGTCGGCTACCGTTTTAGTTTTCAGTGTATATCTCGTTTATACTTGGTATACGACAAAAGTAAACAGAACAAAATTTACTCTAAATAACAAAATAAACAACTTTTGTCTTGTACATATTTGCCGAAAAACCAATAGAAAACGAAATATTGATATTTTTGATTTCGGGCCTCCCTTACAACCCCCACTCCTGCTCGTCCTTGAAATGTTGGTAGGGCTTAGGATAACTAAGACGTCAGAGCTAATACACATACCGAGTTTCATTAAGTACGGAGGAGTCTTTTGTGCCAAACAATTTTATGTTCTATTCACATATGATAAATCTAAGATTAGTGAGGTTATATATCTCTGTCACCCCTTCTCATTTATTTATTTTGCCTAGAAAATAACTTTGTTATTTATTCCAATAGAAATGTAAACTATAAGAGTATTTCCGTTATTTCATTTGGATAATGTATTATTTAAACATAGTCATGCTGAATTGGCACGAGGAGTAAACAGCGGAAGTTATTGGTTCTGCTAATATATTAACTTATTTCCGATATCTTCAAGTCATTGAAACAAATACCATCATAACAATTAGACGTTAATGGTAATGTTATTATGAAAAAAGACAATACCCATTTAAATTTGATATGATTTAAAGTATTACTTATTTTGCAGGGAGGGCTGCGATCTCTTCCCCTCACCTATAGTTTTTAATATAAATGAAATTAGTTTTAGGGTAATACTATTATTTAATTCCATCAGGTAGATAAATTGTTAAAATAATACTTCGAATCAATAATTTAAGGAAAACAATGGATATAGCCCCCATGCTGAAACGGAAGGTGACTGGAGGCTAAAATAGTTAATTGAGCTAACTTATTTCCTGTGAAATGCTGGCATTACGGAAGTAATTTCCACTGGGTCTACTATTACGAATATAATCTAATGTACAAAACTATGCTTAAACTGTATGTGCTCGGATTGGGTTGTGACAGAAAATAATTTTCATTATAGATGATATTTAATTGTAATAAATGCTATCCATAATTATGGTTTGAAGTATTTAAAAAGTGGAGAGGAATAGATTAGGAACAAATTTTTATTTATTCTTCAAAAGTAAAATTTCTCAACTATAAGTCGCCTGCCTGACCCTCGCCGGATTGGTTCCAGCGCCCAGACGGGAAGTGTAGTTGTAAACATTGAAGCCTTGCCCAAACATCATTCAGCCTCAAATGATTTCCCGGGTACCTTAGCTAGTATATATATATATATATATATATATATATATATATATATATATATATACTAGCTCAGATACCCGCTTCGCCCGATAAATTCATTTGAGGCTGAATGGTGATGATATTTTTTTTGCAAGTCTTTACTTCTCCTTAGATTTTGATATTTCCCCGTCACAGTGTTTAGCGTTGATACCCGTCGTTGCTGTGGAATTGTTAATAATAATATTAATATTTTATATAAAACTTCACTGTCCTCCATATTGTCATATTTCCCGTCTCCTGTGCATAATGGATAGATTTCAATTATTAAGGACAAAATATTAACATAGATTTGAAATAATTTTTCCAGGTGAGATACCTAGTAGTTCATATTGGAAAGAGTTGTTGAGCATATCAATATTTCTACGCAAATTTCTTGCTTCATACGTTCTTCCCGAAAAAATGTATAAAACAAAAGTTACTCTAAATAGCAAAGTAAACAAGTTTTGTTATGTTCATATTTGCCGAAAACCCAATAGGGAACGAAATATCGCTATTTTTAATTTCTAGCTTCCCTTATAACCCCCACTCCTGTTCGTCTCAGAGGATATTAATATAGCCTAAAGTCTAAGTTGAGTTAGTAGTAATATACATACCAAGTTTCATAAAATTCGGTTCAGCCGTTTATGCGTGAAAAGGTAACAAACAAACAGACACCAAAGAAACAAAATGCAGTTATTTATGGTGTCTAACACATGTGAAACGAAAAGTTATCGTGAAATGTCGCAAAAAAAATCAATGTACAGATAGAGGTTACAATTTTATATATATATATATATATATATATATATATATATATATATATATATATATATATATATATAGAGAGAGAGAGAGAGAGAGAGAGAGAGAGAGAGAGAGATTAACAAATCTATAAATGTTATTATGTGCATGTTTTCATTATCTTTAATTCAGTAATCCCCACTCCTACTAATGTCATATCAACAATAAGCTGTTATATTATGAAGCATTTTATTTGAAGCCTAATAACAAATATTCTTCTCATTGAACTTTTACGTCATGAGATAAATGCAAATACGGGACGCATGCCTTAAAACCTGCTTAGTTAACGCAGCCCCTGCATGCCTGACTTTTCCTTAGGGGACAAGTAACGCAGGTTACTTATAGAATAGAAATTTTAATTAAAATGAGTAAATGAAAATGAGTTCCCTATCAGCATTTCAGAAATTGGAAATATCTCAGTAGATGAAAAAGGGGGTTACGGGACCACTTTTCAAAAACATCAAATTCCTTAAAAAAAACGAGCGAAGAAACCTAATATTTTTCAACGCAAATATTTCTAAAAATCTATAATAAAACAATATGTTTCCCATCTACTCCTACACAAACCTCAAATCCCATTTCTGGACCACCCAATATTTTCAAAAAAGACAATCTAAAAAAACATCAAATTCCTTTAAAAAAACGAGCGAAGAAACCTAATATTTTTCAACGCAAATATTTCTAAAAATCTATAATAAAACAATATTTTTCCCCCTCCATAAGTTATATAAAAAATGTATGAAAATTTATAAAAATAAGGTTGAAAACATTAAAAATAATAAAATTTATTCAATTAATTTAATCATCACAATCACTATCATATTTTTTAGATTTAGATTCCTTTTTCTTTATTACATCTTTATTTTCTATAAAATCAATATCATGGATCTCCTTATCATCACCTATTTCTTTTTTCCCTTTATAAACAAGTGATATTTTTTGGGTGTTTAATGTTTGAATATCTTTTTTAGATAATTTATCATTAAATCTATCTGGGAGAAAAACTTGTAATAGATCTTCTTTATCTATTAATATAACAACTATACGTTTTCCATATTTAGTATTAATTTCCTTAAATTCTTTAATAGGATATGGTTTATTTAAATTTAAAGATTTTAACGTAACTAGTGGAATATTTTCACATTTACCGACAAGTTTTTTCTTTTTTAAAACATCCATTTATTTAAGAATTTTTTTATTAATATAATTTAGTCAAAAAATATTTCCCATCCTGATAGGGAAATCATAATTTAGATTAGAACATTTAAATTATGATTTCCCTATTCTGGTAAAGATGTTTGTAAAACTTATTTATTTAAACATAAACTTCGTCCTATACATAATAAAATATTGAAAAATATCAGTAATTTAGTCAGAGAGTTAAAATTTTAGGGATGCAACGAAAATTTATTTTCTATAAAAAAGTCTTCATAAAATTTTTTAGAAATAAATGGAGTCTCAATTGAGAAGCCAAACTCTTAAACAACTTCAAAATTATTGTAAATCACAAAATATCAATAAATATTCTAATAAGAAAAAAGATGATCTTATAAATTATATTCTTGATGAAATAGAGAAAAAGAAATTTATAAATGAATTCAATTTTGATTCTAGTCTGTTTTCTAAATCGAAACCTGTTAGAGAGAAAAAAAAAAATTTTTTTTTTTAAAAACAAATTAAATGTGAAGAATGTAATAAATATTATAAAAAATCTTATAAAAAACTTCATATTGAATCTTCAGCTCATAAAAAAAGCATTACATAAAGATGAAGAAAAAACAAGAAATTGAAACAGCTTATGAGATTCCCCGATTAAAAACATATTTAATAAAGCTAATAAAAAAGATTTTGTAAATCCTATAAAATTTTTAGCAAGATGAAAGAAAATAGGGTAATCAATCTAAAATCTCAGAAATTTCAAAGATAATTGATTTGAAAGTTAATCACTATGCTATCCCCTTACCTTTGGGAAGAAAGGCTGATAAAGGTATTAAAAAAACCAAATTTTTTTTATTTTTTATTTATTTTTTCATTCAAAACACCAAAAACTGATATCATATTACAAACAACAGTTCTAAATAATATCTTATGATAATGTTATCAAGAAAAATGATGGAAGAAATGGATGCTTTTAATGCTAAAGGATCAGGATGGTCACTTATAACGTATTGATAATTTAGAACTAAAGAATTAATAAATAAAAACCCTATAAAATGCTCATCATATATTGAGATTTACCAGAAAAAATAAAAGCAAAACAAGCAATCTTATAAATTTAAAAAAAAAAGATAATAAATGTTTAATGTTGTCTAATCCTCAGCAATTTTATCCAGTAGATAAAAATCCTCAATGATAGACTTACAAAATATGAAATCCGTTATCAAGAATGAATTAAATTTTAAGGGGAATACACTTTCCTGTTTCCTTTACAGATATTTAATAAATTTGAAAAACTAAACAATATTACTATAAATATTTTATGGATTCTTGAGGAAAATTCTAATGTTCATCCATCTAGAATTACTAAAAACAAATTATAGAAACATGTAAATTCTTTTTATATTAAGAACGATAATAGAAATGATCATTTAACATTAGATTAAAGATCTCTCTAGATTAATTGGGTCCCAAGTAACAAATAGGAAAGCTAAAATATATCTACAATTGAAAGATGATTGTACAACATATTATGATTCAACTGAAAAAATTAGCAAAACACATGAAAATGAATTGTGAAAAGAAAGCTGCTGTTAAAAATTGATAATGCCATCAGCGAAAGGAGAATATCTAGAATTTCAAAAACTATAACAGATCGAAAAGAGTTATCCTTTCGTAATATATGCCGATTTCGAATGTTTAACTAAGAAAATTGATACGTGCCAGCCTGATCCATCTCAATCATATACAGGGTCCGGCATAAAAACCTGACGATTTTGTAGTAATTGTTATGTTGGCACCACTGTCATTGAGACGGCGGGAATGTTGTACATCGACAGGTCTATTCTTGAATTATCAAAAGCCAGTATGAGCCGGGTGAACATCGAGTTTTTGTTATTGAAGCCTAGTTTAAAAATTATGAAAGTATTGATTATAAACCACCAATTGCGTTTATATCGCAGGTTCAGATTTAAATCGACACGCGCCTGTTCCCAGCATCAATTCGATCTTGTTGTGGGTAAATGATTCGTGAAGAACACGTCGTCTGCTTTAAAAACGAAACCACCAGGACGAAAACGGACTGTGAGAACGCCTGAAAACTTTAACGCGGTAAGAGTAGCTGTTACACGGTCTCCACGACGTTCAGCAGCGAAACATGCTGTTGCGCTAGCCATTTCTGATCGAAGTGTACGACGAATTCTTCATTCCGACCTGAAATTCCATCCGTATAAGATGATGTTAGTGCAACATACTGGCTACTGAAATTGCAAGAATAGACCTGTCGATGCACAACATTCCCGCCGTCTCAATGACAGTGGTGCCAACATAACAATTACTACAAAATCGTAAGGTTTTTATGCCGGACCCTGTACTATGAATTATCAAAAGCATGAGCCAAATAGTTTTTGTTATTATATAAAGAAATTATAACCATAATCCATATGTCAGAGATGAAGTGATGAAAAACATTTTCAGAAAACTGATATTTGTCATATATGTGAAGAAGATGTTGATATAGAAGAAAAAGTAAGATATCATGATCATTTAACTGGAAAATATCGTGGTCCAGCTCATCAATATTGTAATTTGAATTATAAAAATCCTAATTTTGTTCCAGTATTTATTCATAATTTAACTGGTTATGATGCCCATCTATTTGCTAAAGCGATGGGGAAATTTGAAGAAAATATTGATGTAATTCCAAATACTGAAGAGAAATATATTTCATTCAATCAGAAAGTTGATGGTTTAGAAATTAGGTTTCTTGATTCATTCAGATTTATGGCCTAAAGTTTAGATTCATTATCTTCAAATTTAAGAAAATGCCCGTAGAATTAAAAGAAAAAATTATTACTTATTCGCCACCGATTCAGAAATTTAAAGAATATAAATTCTTAGAATCAATGTTTCGTGAAACAAGTAAATATTATAATAATGAGAAATTAGATTTAATTACGAGAAAAGGTGTATATCCCTATGATTATATGGATTCTGAAGAAAAATTTGAAGAAAATGAATTACCACCAATTAAAGAATTTTATAGTAAGTTGAATGAATGCGATATAACTGAAAAAGATTATAAACATGCTCAAAGAGTTTGGAAAGATTTTAGAATTGAAAACTTAGGACAATATTCTGATTTATATGTTAAATCAGATGTTTTAATATTAGCAGATATTTTTGAAAACTTTAGAGATGTATGTTCAAAAACTTAAAAACTTGATCCTGCTTGGTATTATGCTGCACCAGGATTATCTTGGGATGCGATGTTAAAATCAACAGAAATTCAATTAGAATTATTAAATGATTACGATATGATTTTATTTTTAGAAAAAGGAACACGTGGTGGTGTTTCACAATGTTGTAATAGATATGCTAAAGCAAATAATACATATATGAAAACTTATGATAAATATTTATCATCTAATTATTTAATTTATTTAGACGCAAATAATTTATATGGATGGGCTATGAGCCAATATTTGCCTTATAGCGGATTTAGATGGCTAAAATCAGATGAAATAGAAAATTTAGAAAATTTAAATGATGATTCAGAAAAAGGATATATTCTCAAAGTTGATTTAGAATATCCAAAAGAATTACATGATAATCATTCTGATTTACCATTAGCGCCAGAAAACAGAATTCCAGATAATTCAAAAATACCAAAACTATTAACAACTTTATAAGATAAAGAAAAATATGTTCTTCATTATAGAAATTTGAAACAATATTTAAAAATAGGATTAAAACTTAAAAAGATTCATAGAGTATTAGAATTTAATCAATTAGATTGTTGAAAAAATATAATTGACCTAAATACTGAAAAAAGAACAAAAGCCACAAATGATTTTGAAAAAGATTTCTATAAACTAATGAACAATTCCGTGTTCGGTAAGACGATGGAAAATATAAGAAAAAGAATTGATGTTAAATTATGTAATGATTATAAGAAAGCAGAAAAATTGATATCTAAACCAAATTGTAAGGGAGAACTATATTTAATGAAAATTTAACGGCTATTTCATATGAATAAAACAAAAGTTAAGTTTGATAACCGATTTATGTTGGAATGAGTATTGCAGATTTATCGAAACATTAATGTACGATTTTCATTATAATGTTATGAAAACCAAATATGAAAATAATCTCAAATTAACGTATATGGATACGGACAGTCTTATATATGATATTAAAACAGATGATTTTTATGAAGATATGAAAACAATGAGAGATTGATACGAGACTTCAGATTATCATAATTATAATAAATACAATATGACAAGAATGAATAAGAAAATTATATGAAAAAAGAAATACGAAAAAAATGTATTACTCATGGAAGAATTTATTGGATTAAGATCTAACATGTATGCGCACAAAAATGAGGAAAAAACATGCAAGCAAATAACAGGTATTATGAGAACTGTGGTGATAAATAAAAATTCATTCGAAGATTATAAAGATAGTTTATTCAACAAAAAAGATCATTATAGAACTATGAATCAAATTAGAAGTTATAAACATGAAATATATTCTATAGAAGTTAATAAAAAAGTCCGTCACGCAGGGGCTGCGTAAACTAAGCAGATTTCCCCTGTGAAGTTTTACAATAGAGAATCTATTACTGGTGAACACTATACCACATTAGATAATGAGAAATCTTTTTAATTAAATAAAACTGAAAACTTTCTGAATTGTAAGAATAATTTATATTTTAATAACTCAAATTTTAGTAGTCCAAGAACTAAAGAACGGGGGGGGGCGGATGAACTAAACGTATTTGCATAAATCTCACAAAGTAAGGAAGGTAAGGTAAGGTTAAAAACGACAGGTTAGAAGAAGCTTCCGCCTGAGCCGAGAAATGACGAAGATGGTCGACATAATCCAAACTATACCCCACCACAGACTTCACAAAAATGCAAATATCTCGGTTAATATTCAAGATAGAGAATAAATGTATATAACAATATTTATAGTAAATTTAATTTTCAATAAGATTGCTTCCGTACAATATTTCGATCCGATGCATAATAACGGAGATATTTTGAATTTTCGAAAATCCCCCCCTCTAAACCTCCCCCCCACCCTCTGGTCCGATTTCAGCCATTAACGAACTTGATCTGTCTTTTTACATAAAACGGTTAAATATCGAGTTTCGTAACGATCAAACAAAAATTGCGACCGCTAGAGCGTTAACAGACAAATATAATATATTTATATATATATATATATATATTTATATATTATATATATATATATATATATATATATATAATTTTGAACGGACCTCATTTTCGTCATCTCCTGGGCAGGATCGATGGACATTTGAAGAAAATTTTTCGAAAATCGCGTCATGAGTACGACCTCAATAGCTGAGTGCTGATTTCCCATCAGGGAAATCTGCTAAAAGCATTATCACCAAATGATGATAAAAGATAGATTTTAGAAGATGGAATTAATACGAGAGCATTAGGACATTATAAAAATGTTTTTAAACTAAAGTAACAAAATTTCTTATTTATATATTTAAAAAAGATTTTTAGAAAAAATATAAATTTACTTAAAATAAATTTTTTCTATATAAATGGATACTAAAATGTGCAGTCGTTGTAAACAAACTAAATCATTAGATAATTTTTATGCATATCATAAAAACTGGAAAATTATTCTATGAATGTAAGGCTTGTAGATCAGAAATAAATTGTGCGAGATATATTTGTGAATGAGGAAGACAATATCCTTATGCTAATAAAAATCAACATTTAAGAACTAGTTGTCATATTACACTATTACAAAAAATAGCTCAGTAAATTCGTGATCATGTTAGAGAAAAATATTGTATTGAATATGGAATTTAAAGGTGAACGAATCAATCGTTCAGGTTAAGAGGTAATGAGAAATACAAGAAAAGTTATGAAAATTTTAGGGGTATCGAATCGATACCCCTTGAAAATATCCGGGGGAGAGAAATTCTCCCCCAAAACCATACTGTTTTTATAAATGAATTAGGTTTGTATTCTTTGATTACGAAATCAAAATTACCTAAGGCAATTGAATTCCAAGATAGGGTTTACAAACGTTATCAAAACAATTAGAAAAATCTGGTGAATATAAATTAAGAACACAAATAGAAAAAAATATCAGAAAAGTAATGAAATAATGTTTAATACAGCAAGAAGAATTATAAATAAGCAAGAAAGAATTGAAAATATCAAACCAGATGTAGTACCTAAAACTGAAAATTTAAATTTAAGACACTGTTTTGTATTATGTAAGTTAAATGACAACGAATGCAAATATACTTATTATGTCATAAGATGTCAAAATTTAAATTTAAATAGTGCAATTGATAGAATATTTTTAAAACATCAAGATTGTAATGAATTATTATCATTTTATGATCCAAACAGCATTAATTTATATTCTAGAATAAAAGAAAATTTAAGAAATGATTTAGAATTTCATGGTAATTATTTTAGAATAAAGAATGAAGAATGAAGAATTTAGTGAAGAAGAATTAATTATAAATATTGAAGAATTGCATACTGAAAAGAAATTTAAATCACTACATTATTTTTATTAATCCAACTATTATGAGTATTATCGAATCCTAACCATTTAACATAAACTTTATCTCCTTTTCTTTTTAAAACTTTTTCAACTAAATAATCATGATGATATTTCGTTTTCATTAATCTACCTTCAATTTCTTCATCTTTTAAATCTTTAATTTTATAAGTAATAGGAATAGAATTTATTATTTTACTTATTTTGAAAACTTCAGTTGACCAGTTAGGTGTATATCCTTTTTCAAATATTTTTTTATTTTTACTTATTCTAACAATATCATCTAATTTATATTTTGGTTTTTCATTTTTAGAATTGTTATCGTTATAAATATTCATGAAAATTTCTTTTTCATTTTTCTTATTAACTTCTATAGGTTTCATCTTTATTTTGCTATGAAAAGAATTATTATATTCTTTAATTAAATCATCTAATATATCAATCCATTTATAATTTCCTCCTTTTGAAAATTCTTTCCACATTTTTTCCTTTAAAGTTCTATTAAATCTTTCAACAATACCGGTTTTTATTTCGCTATAAGTTGAATAGTGGTTAATATTAAATTCTTTCATTAAATTTTGAAAATCTTTATTATAAAATTCCTTACCATTATCGGTTTGTAAATTTTTTGGTTTATTTTTATTACTTAAAATACTTTTAAATGCTTCTGAGACTAATTTACCAGTTTTATCTTTAACAGGAATAGCCCAAGCATATTTAGAAAATGTATCTATTACAGTTAAAATATATTTAAATCCTTTATTTATTTTAGATATTCCTTTTAAACTTCCAGTATTTATCTCAACTAAATCCGATTGCCAGAGATCTTTTACTCCTAGAGTTATAATTTTTGTTCTTTCAAAATTTCTTCTAACTGGTTTATGAATCTCTTCGATTATTCCTTCTTTTACATTTATTTTTTCATTTTTTGACCTAAAAAAGTATTTTTCTTACTTCCTTAATCTTTGCAAATCCCTTTACCCATAAGTTTCCCATTTTTAGAAACTTCTTCATGAAAATTATTAGTTTCTGTTTGTTTCTTACACTTTACACAATAAATAAGAGCCATTTATTATAGAAACAATTTTAAGAAATATTTTTTTCTAGTTTATGAATATACTTTCCATTATTTAATTTATTATTTGTATTTATTGATATGAAACCATAATCATCTTGCCAACAATCATTACAAATGTTTTTAAAGTTATCAAAATTAGAAAAATCACTTCCCGTAAAATCGTCATATATCATTCGAGTGTAATAATTAGGTTGTTGAAAAACACAAATAAAATTAACATTATTTCGAATTAACTGTCTATCAACTTTACTATAACATTGACTCAAGTAAATACAAGAAATATTTTTATGTCTGCCTCTAACAAAATATTCATTAATTATTTCATGATTTTCTAAAACACAATCATCGAAGACAACTAAACTATTCGGTTCGCAGTTATCGACATTTTCCATTTCTTCAATATCACTATAAAAAAATGCTATATTATCATTTATTTTATTTTCGACATCACTAAACAATTCAATCATTTTTTGATAAACTTCTTGTTCTAATGATTTGCTGCATACATATAATTTTGAATAATCTAGCCAATTTCTATAAATAAAATTTGTTAATAAAGTTGTTTTTCCAGAACCACTGCTTCCAATAATTATACATAGTAATGGAATTGGAAAAGACTTATTATTGTTTTTATTATTTTCATCTTTGTAAAAAACTTTTAATTGTTATTTTTTTCCCATTATAAATATAATTTATATAAGATGAAATTAATAAATGTAACTGGAAAAACTTCTGAGTTGAGTCTTAAATTGGTTCATCCAATATTTTTAGATGAAAATATAAATTATAAAATGTCGGTTTTTATTCCGATAATAATATTCCTAACATACAAAAAGATTCATACATTTCATTCGATATTAATAAATCAAGAAAACATATTAAAATTGAAAAAGGATTTACGAATTTAAACGAAATCGATAAATTAATAAAGAAAGAAGTTGGAAACCATAAGTTCTATATAAAAGGTAATAATGATGGAAAAATAGAAATATTTTCATCATATCCATTTGATTTAGATGTTAATCTTAAAAACATTTTTGGTTTTGAAATACCTTCTAAAAATGAAATTACAACATATTATGAAAACAACAAGAAACATGTTGGAAAATTTAAACCAAAATTAAGACCTTTTGATGTTATTGAAATTCATTGTAATTTAGCCGAATCTAGTTTAGTGAGTCATTCATCGAATGAACACATACATGAAGAAACTGATTTAATTTATATTTTTTTTCCAAATGTTCCTTTCGCTTCAAAAATTTCAGAAAAACCTTCAGAAATTCATTATGTTCCAATTAGAAAAGATATTCATAAAATTCAGAAAATAAATTTAAGTATTATGAATGAAAGACATGAATTATTAAATAATGAAAATGTCAATAATATTGTATATTTGAGTTTGATTCATGAAACATAAAGAAAGTTAAGCTTTAAGAAAGTTAAGCTTTAAAAAAGTTAAGTTTTTAAAAAGTTAAGCTTTAAAAAAGTTAAGCTTTAAAAAAGTTAAACTTTTAACTTTTTAACTTTATATAATTTTTTCTATAATAAATGAATCCAAAAGAAATAATTAAAATAAGAGATAGTTTAATTAAAAAATTTGAACATGCTAGGAAACAGAGAATATATGAAGAAGATTCTAAAAATAAAGAATATCTACCAATAACAAATGCTATCAATATGCTTGATAATACAATTAATGAGAAAATTTCTGAAGTTGATAAAAATATACAAAATGTGTTAGAACAAAATAAAACATTAATTACTGATCTTGTACCATTTACAAGAAACATAGTTGAAATGGAAATTCCTCCTTCAGAAGAAGAAACATCTTTTGAAAAAGAATTATTCCGGAAAGATACACCAATCGCAAAAAGTACACCTTTTTCAAAAGAACAAAAGAAAGTTGCATTTGATCAAATGGAAAAAATTACAGAAAATGAATCTGAAACTGAATTGAGTGATGATAGTTTAAATGAATCAAAAAGATCATCAGATTCTTTAAACAATTCTTCATCTTCTTTCTCTCATATTTTAAGCCCTACTGCATCGAAAAATTTAGCGAAAAATACTGATAAACATTATGGAATTTATTATGATGATGAATCATCTCCAAAAATTGGGAAGAATTATGTTAAGATTGATGGAAATGATTTAATTATTGATGGAAAGAAATATATTGGAACTAAAGGATTGTGGGTTCTTTTAACTCAAAAATATGACAAATTATTTGATAAAAACAATAAAGAATTATATACCCAAGAAGATTTTAATACATATAAAGAAATTCTAATTGATAGTGAAGCTTTATATTATAAAAATACATCATCATCAAATAGACCAAAAGTTCCAAATACACCAAAATATAAATATTTATTAAAACCAATATATGAAGAATTAAAGACAAAACAAATTACTGGGGAAGGAATTATAAACTATAATCAACATTCAGTTTCATATATACAAAATTTAAATGAATTGATTTCAAGATTGAATTTAATATATGCATCTGAACAAGCTGGAGATAATAACTTTCATAATGAAAAAGTTGGAATAATTAGATTCTTAACAAATCTTTTAGAAAAACATATTGATGATAAAAAAGGAACAGAATATTTAATAAGATTAACTAATGCTCTTCCGCGTAAAATAATTAAAGATGAAACACTTGGATCTGGTTTATTTAATAAAATATTAAACGGATTACCTTTTGAATTACATTATCCAGGCTATAATTATTTAGGTCCAGGCACAAAATTAAATGAAAGATTAGAAAGAGAGGATAAACCAATTAATAAATTAGACGAAGCTGCACAAGAACATGATATTGCTTATAGAGATCATAAAGAAGTTTCAAACAGACATATTGCTGATAAAGTTTTAGAAAATAAAGCTTGGGAAAGAGTTATTTCAAATGATGCTGATTTGGGTGAAAGAACTGCTGCTTATTTAACAACAAATGCTATGAAAATTAAAAGACATTTAGGAATGGGTTTAATACATTCAGAAGTTGATATATTTCAATAAAAAAAATTTTTATTTTATTTTTTTTATATAATAAATATAAATTAAAATGGCTGAATTTAAACCTTTTAAAATTTCTATAACAGATGGTCAAAAATCTAAAATTATTAATGCTGATAAAAAGAAAACTGATGTTACAATCGATACAACAAAATGTAATAATTCCATTTTGTTAACTCAAAGACAGATTGATAAGATTAACAAACATGCTAAAGATGGGAAAGGAACAAGAATTAAATTAACTTATAAACAATTAAGAGAAAATGAAAAAGATGGCGGTATTTTACCATTAATTTTTGCTGGAATTGGTGCTTTAGCAGCATTAGCTGGTGGTGTGAGTTCAGTTGCGAATTCGGTTATTGATAAAAAATATAAAGATAAATTAATTGAAGAACAAATAAGACATAATAAAGAAATGGAAAAGAAACAGGGAGGAAAAATTTTAACAAAGAAGACTGAAAGTAAAAAAAAAAAAAAAATAATTCCTTTATCTAATTTTGATATTGAAAATTTTGTTAAAAAATTAATAATAAAAAATTTTAGAGGAGTTTTTATGAGAAACGAGCTTCCTAAAAATGTTAAAAATATAGAATGTGGAATTGTAAACATTGATAATTCTTTTGGAAATGGTACACATTGGGTTGCTTATTATAAAAATGGGAATAAAAAATATTATTTTAATTCTTATTGAAACTTACAACCTTCGAAGGACTTAGTTATATATTTGGGAAAAGATAATTTAATATATAATGAAGATAGACTTCAAGAAATTAATGATCCACCTATCTGTGGACATTTATGTTTATTAGTTCTTAAAATGTTTTCTGATGGGATTTCTTTTAATGAAATTTTAAATATAATAAATAAAGAAAAATGGAATCTTATTCAACAGTTATTTTAATATTTGATATTTATGGAAATCAAATAGAATATGATTCTAAACAAGAGAGTGTACCATTAGATATTAGGAATGATATTATAAAAGAAATAAAACCTCAGTTAGATCTACTAGAGACAAAAATAAATGAAAAAATAGATGATGATGATATTGAAAAAAAATTAAATGATATATTAACATCAAAAATTTATGAGATAATTGGTTCGTTCTTTAGCGTTACAAAAAATTATATTAGTTTTAATAAGAGAAGACTTGTTAGTGTTTCAGAAGGAAAAGATAATAATGATGTCGTTATTATGAAACAAGTAAAAAATATGTTTGATGATTTTAAAACTAAAAATTCTAGAGTTACAAGATCAATTGATGTAGAAGATCTTGATGAGTTCATTAATAAAAAATTAGTAGACTATTCAACTATGGTAGAGTTAGCTGAACTCATTAATATGAAATTAATGGAATATACAACTAAAATAGAATTAGACGAGAAGATCGAAAAACTTTCTCAAGTTTTAATTAGGGATGTTATTTCAAAAGTTCAATTATCACAAGATAGAGAAAAACAGATTTATGACAAAATAGAAGAATCTAAGAGATTGTTGGTTGAGAAAATTAATAAAGAAGTTGGACCAATAAAGAAAAAGTTAATTTCACAAGAGGAAAAAGATCTTGAAAAATCATCTATTATGGAATCCATCCTAAAGTGAAAAAATTCTTTTATCATAAATTTTTTATCTTAATAATTTTTTTTCTTATTAAATGACGTCAACACAAAATAATTGTGATTGGGATGAAATATCTTCGTTTCCAATTTTGAGTACTGAATTTCTAATGGTATTTCAGAATAAATTAAATTGGAAACTTGTTTCACAACATCATCAATTTACATTAGAAGAATTGGGGATGTTTGCAAATAAAGTAGATTGGAAACTTATTTCAACTTATCAAAGAATTGATGAAGAAAAAAATAAGTTTTATTCCCCATTATTAGATTGGAATATTATGTCTTTTTATCAAAATTTTTCTCCAGAAACTTTATTAAAATATAAACATTTAATTAACTGGGTAATAATTTTCGAAAGAGATGATATTTTGAATGAATTTAAACAAGATAATTATGAAGAATTTTCAAAATATTATAAAAATAGATTTAATGTTGAAAGTGTACCATCTTTATCAAATTATATTTTTTTAAATTGAATTTGTTTTAAATTTAATTTTATTATTTTTTTATCTTATTAAATGAACTATTATAAATATTATAGCGATATTGAAAACATCAATTCAAACATTTCTTACCTTCCAATAATACAGAAATCAATTTTAATAAAGAGAATCAAAGAATTGAATTTTTAATCGATGTTGGAGATAATTTTGTTGATTCTAATTTTCAATATTTCATTTCTGGTGAATTTAATGCAAAAGATGGTGAAAAATATGGTGTGAATTCAGGAACTAAATTGACAGATAACTTTGTACCATTTTTATTTCGCAGTATTGAACTAAAAAAACATAATAAATTAATTGATAGAATCGAAAATCCTTGAATTATTAGTACTATCAAAAATACAATTACTTTATCAAAAGATGGGGCAATAGCAAAAGAAAATAGTGGTGTAATTTCAACAATAAAATATGGCAAATTCTTTGTTACTGGAAATTTATCGGATTTAGGAATTGATTTCTTTGGAGACATTAAAATTCCAATCTATAAAGGTGGTTTTCAAATAACTTTTATCAGAAGTTGGGATCATGATGCTTGTTTGCGAGAAAGAGTTGCTACATCTCTTGCACCAGAAGGAAAAATAACTATTAATGACTTTTTTATTAGAGTTCCAATTTTGGAATTTCAAACACCATCGAAACTTTCATTGATTAATGAAATGGTTACAGTAGGTTCTCAAAAATTTAATTTTAAAACTTGGGAATGTATTGAAAAATCAAATATTTCTGGATTAACACATTTTAGTTATGATATTACAAATATTTATAGAAATATTGATAAACCCAAATTTATTATTGTTGCTTTTCAAATTGATAGAAACCATCAAACAAAAGATACATCTAAATTTGATCATGTTAATGTAAGAAATATTCGAGTTAAAATACATATGAATCTTATTATCCAGATAGAATAAATGTTGAATCTAGAAATTAATAAAGGAAATTATGCATTACTTTACGAAATGTATAAAGATTATAAAAAGGCCTTTTATACAAATGCAAACATGTTTTATACGCCAAACGAATTCATTTCGAATCGTCCGATTTTTGTTTTAGATGTAAGAAAAGGACCTTTAAATACTTCACAAAGTAAAAATAATATTCTTATTAATGTTGATTTTCATAATGCAACTCCAGCTAATACAAATGTTTATGTTGTTGTGCCAGAAAAGAATTTGCAATATGATTTCGTAAATAATAATATTATAGAAATGTAAAATGATATAAAAAACTGTTTTTATAAACGATTTAATAATATTTATATAGATATTGCTGTAGCGCCATTTTGAATTACATCTTATCTAATGAGGGCTGGCCCCTCATCTAGCGAATTAGAACAATGGGTGCCTCCCATGTCTAGGAAGTGCTGCCTTCTAGCTGATAATTCTTGAACTAGTTATAGAAGAGAATCATTCTATTTGGAAAACTTTTTCTAATGAATTTCGTATAATAATGAAAAATAATTATTAAACATTGAAACATATATTTCTTAATGATGTATTTTATTCAAAGAATCAATCAGATTGATCTTCTATTATGTGATAATGAAAGAAAAAGCGATAAAGTTTTGTGTGTTCTCGACATGTACATCATCACAAATTTTCAATATATATAGTCACAACTCACTTATTCAGTTGTGGAAAAGTGAGAGATCTGAGTGAATCTTATCTCATTAGCAAGTGCGCATAGCTAATGATCAAGATGAGTTTCATGAAGTGATCTCATAAGCCGGTTATTTTCCTCAAAAATACCCAATAAGCTCACCTTACTTTGTATAATAAATGCCTGAAATGAGACCGAAGACTATAAACGTCTGGATTGTCCGTGCATGGCTAAGCAACTCTGAAAAAACAGAGTTGAACACTCCCAGAAAAACGGGAGTAAGCAAAGTAAGGTTGATGCAAAGAGAAGTGTGGGAGATTGGGTATTTTTGCTCCTAAAATTTTTAATTATTAATAATATTTTATATGTTCGATTATTTTTGGAGTTTTTGATGTGGTTGATTTGAGCTTTTGAAAATATTGAGTGGTCCAGAAATCGGATTATTTCATATTTTTCCATTTTTTATATAACTTATGGAGGGGGGAAAAATATTGTTTTATTATAGATTTTTAGAAATATTTGCGTTACAAATATTAGGTCTCTCTTCGCTTGTTTTTTTTTAAAGGAATTTTGATGTTTTTGAAAAATTAGAATTTTTAGAATTATTTGCGGTTGAAAAGTATTAGATTTCTTCAGCTCGTTTTTTTTAAGGAATTTGATGTTTTTTTGAAATAATTGGAATTTTTAGAAATATTTGTTGCGCTTTGAAAAATATATTAGGGTTCTTCTTTTCTTTTCGCTTCGTTTTTTTTAAGGAATTTGATGTTTTTGAAAAGTGGTCCCGCAACCCCCTTTTTCATCTACTTATCTCGGATATTATCCCAAACAGAATCAAACTTATAGAAAATTTAATGTCCAAAATATGCTGTTGGTAAATTTTCTTCTCTATCATGAATATTATCAGAGGTATTTTGGTTTCGGGCTTCAGTAAATCCACTCCTACTACTATTCATATTAGAAGCTTTCCATAGCTTCCATATATTAGAATAATTCCAAGTATTGTTTTCGTTTAATGTTTTCTACAAGCATGGTACACGCAATTATGTTTTGTAATGAGATCAATATAAGGATTTTACGTTCTGAAATCGAATATATTTATTTACTTATCAATTCAATCAAGACTAATGTGTATCGTTGTTAATTTCTGAAGTCGGTCCAGGAATGGAGGGAGAGGGTGGCGACTTGAAAATTGATGATGCATGATATAAACCTGCACACAATACCTTAGCCCAGCATCATGCAAAGCATTGGCCCCAGCCTAGGTCACTCCACCTAAGACCGTCGCACAGTGGTCCAAAACCCACAATAAGCGGCAAAAACCTATTAACTTTGAAACTACTTTAAAAAATGCTTTTTAATATTTATAATATCTGTTGACGTTGTTGAAAATGTTGTTTTATAATAGAATTAAATAAAGAACTAAACATGAATACGTTTTAAAACCTCTACTCCATAAGGATAATGTAAACATTTTCATATATCCCTAAAGTTATAACGAAATTGATTAATTATAATCAATCCCAATGATTTAAAATATATGCAACAAAAAATGAACGAATAAAAATCTTTTAAGAAATAAAAATATTGAAAAAGAATAGGCATCTATTCACTATCAAAATGAAAAGATCAGGATGACATCAACGACAAAAAACGATGAAATATTCTATCAAAGTTTTGAAAAATTATATATTCTTTATCAATAATTATATTTTCTTCATTCTCAAGTAAAAATCATATTTCGCTAACCATCAATCAAAACCAACCTAGGTCTAAAGATTGGCTCGTTTCAAAAAGCACATTACATAAAACACTGTAAGGAAAATCCGACATTTTAAAATATTTTAAACACCTTAGAAATTACTTTATAAGTTCACCCAAGCACTTCGAAACTTGAACTGAAAAAGTAAAATACGAGTAATAAATAAATCCTCGATCCTATAATTCCATGTAGTAAACATCCTGAATAAACAGAGCGCCTAATGTCCGGTATTTATTGTTGGTAAATTTGCTTTAAACCTCAATTTCTCACAAAAGTGGACGAAGGTGGATGAGATATTTATAAAATAGTTACTCATAGGCTTAATCTTGAAGAAAATATAACTTAGAGCTTGGAGCTTTGTGGAGCTTTTTTTGAAACCTTATACGAAGAAAGAAATTTAGGAATTTATCTCTATTTTGTTAAAACTCGTTTTAAGGGATTATACGTAACGGATTAAAAACAAATTAGAAACCAACAAAAAACTTGAAACATACAGTATTAACGTTGCCAGAATGAAATTTGTCAATAGACAGTTTTAAGGGTCAGAATATATCTTTTAAATTTGCCTTAGAAGTTAGATTATTTTGTGAAAAACATGAATGTCGATTTTTTTATTATTTATTATTATTTATTAACGTCCACTTTTTTCAACTTAGGCTAATCGGGAAGAATGTCGATTTAAATGTCATTCTATTGGCAATTGAAATTATATTAATTAAAAAGGCCACCCAAACACAAAGGTACAACCACTAAACTATTAAGAAATCAAATTCTCAAATCCAAATTTCAACTTTTGCTGAAATAGGTTTTTGCCGGCTTCACACCACAGTGTGTCATACTGGCGGTTTCTCTAATGCATGATTTTACAGTACCCCCTATAAAAAGTACTGTCTATCTTACATGTCTGGATACCTGCACACAATACCTTACCCTGCCATTATGCAAGGCATTGGCCCCAGCCTAGGTCACTCCACCTATGAACAATAGACTGGCGGCTTCTCTGATGTATGATTTTACAGCACCCCCAATAAAACCTTCTGTCTATCTTACATGTCTGGATTCCTGCACACAATACCTTGCCCCGCCATCATGCAAGGCATTGGCCCCAGCCTAGGTCACTCCACCTATGAACAATAGACTGGCGGCTTCTCTGATGTATGATTTTACAGCACCCCCAATAAAACGTACTGTCTATCTTACATGTCTGGATACCTGCACACTATACCTTACCCTGCCATCATGCAAGGCATTGGCCCCAGCCTAGGTCACTCCACCTTAGACCATTGTACTGGCGGCTTCTCTGATGTATGATTTTGCAGCACCCCCAATAAAACCTTCTGTCTATCTTACATGTCTGGATTCCTGCACACAATACCTTGCCCCGCCATCATGCAAGGCATTGGCCCCAGCCTAGGTCACTCCACCTATGAACAATAGACTGGCGGCTTCTCTGATGTATGATTTTACAGCACCCCCAATAAAACCTTCTGTCTATCTTACATGTCTGGATTCCTGCACACAATACCTTGCCCCGCCATCATGCAAGGCATTGGCCCCAGCCTAGGTCACTCCACCTTAGACCATTGTACTGGCGGCTTCTCTGATGTATGATTTTGCAGCACCCCCAATAAAACGTACTGTCTATCTTACATGTCTGGATACCTGCACACAATACCTTACCCTGCCATCATGCAAGGCATTGGCCCCAGCCTAGGTCACTCCACCTTAGACCATTGTACTGGCGGCTTCTCTGATGTATGATTTTACAGCACCCCCAATAAAACGTACTGTCTATCTTACATGTCTGGATTCCTGCACACAATACCTTGCCCCGCCATCATGCAAGGCATTGGCCCCAGCCTAGGTCACTCCACCTATGAACAATAGACTGGCGGCTTCTCTGATGTATGATTTTACAGCACCCCCAATAAAACCTTCTGTCTATCTTACATGTCTGGATTCCTGCACACAATACCTAGCGCCGCCATCATGCAAGGCATTGGCCCTAGCCTAGGTCACTCCACCTATGAACAATAGGCTGGCGGTTTCTCTGATGTATGATTTTACTGCACCCCCAATAAAACCTTCTGTCTATCTTACATGTCTGGATTCCTGCACACAATACCTTACCCTGCCATCATGCAAGGCATTGGCCCCAGCCTAGGTCACTCCACCTTAGACCATTGTACTGGCGGCTTCTCTGACAATTTGTGGCCAGCTGATATATTATAAACGATATATTCTAAGACTAAATTCTAGATATTGTTAACAAGAGACCTTTATTATGCGTAAGCCATGCAAATTCATTGTTGGTGATTTTAAAATTTCACAACTGTTCCCATTTAAGTTCGTTAATACTTGATCACTACTTTTACATAAGACTTTCAAATATAGAGTTTGGTTATAATCAAAAGAGAATTGTGACCACTAGGGCACTAATAGACAAATATATATTATTTTATTTATGGATTTGTTCTCTCCCTATAGTAAACCTATAAGAAGGCCGTTTATTTGTTTTTGCATAGCAGCTTTATCGGCCAATTCATTTCCAAAATTGTCAGAATGTCCTTTATCCCATAAAAAATATATGTTAATATGATTTAATTCTGCTATAAGTTGTCTGGTTTGTGTTGTTAACGGGTCATAGGTTGAACGGTTCTGTAGTTTTTTTATCGTTACTTAACTGTCGGAGTATACACAATGTATATTATGTTTTGTATGTTCAGTTTGTATTTTTTGTGAGGTTTTCAGTAGAACATATTGTTCTGCTGTAACGTTTGTGTAGTTGTGTCCCAGTCTAAATTTATGTATCTCTGTCAATACCTGATCAATGAATATAACACATGCACAGCCTACATTTTTCCTATCTTTACTCCCATCTGTATATATTTCGGTTTTAAAAGGTTTATTTCCTTGATATATTAATATATTTGGAAATTTGCCAGGGTGATACCATCTTCTGAGTCCCAATTCTGATTCAACAAATTCAGCTTGAATATCGTTTGAATTAATAGACTTTTTAATGGTTATATTGATCAACAAAAGTATGTGCTAATAAATCGATGGGGAATTTAGCTAGAACGCACGCTGCATCATATGAAACTGTTTTAAAGCCCTTTTTAATTTTGATTGCCATCAGTCTTTGTACTCGTAATTTCTTTGAGTTATGTTGTTTGTTAAGTCCAGCGTGTCAAATTTTTATTCCATATGTGAGGGAAGGAAGGATAGCACCTTCATATAATATGCGTAATGCGTCTGATTTCAGTCCCCAGGTGTTTCTTACTGCTATAGATAATGTGTTGATGAGTTTCAATAATCGTTCTTGTAGTTTGTCTATATAAGTGTTCCAATTAAGTTTACTGTCAAAGAATATACCTAGATATTTAATTGAATTTACGTATTTTTATGTCTTGCCCTTGTATATATATATATATATATATGTAAAGGTGGAAGTGATTTTTTTATGAGTAAAAATAATGTATGAAGATTTTTGAATATTAAAATATAGTTTATGTAAATGTGCCCAATTTTCTATGATGTCTGTAATAATGTTAATATGCACCTGTAAAAGTTTCAAATAGTTTAAATGTTATCAGAATAATGATGTCGTCTGCAAAAGCCAGTATCTTAGCATTACTCGGTAATCTATTATGTAGTAAATCATTTACTATGAGTTTCTATAATAATAGTGGTGAGATTCCCGATCCTTGAGGTGTACCTTGTGTTTCTGATTTATGCAATTTAATGTTTGGTGTGATTTTCTGTCATGTAATTAGTTATTGATTAATTTATATATATTATTGGGACAGTCCAGTTGTTGAAGTGCATGTAAAATTGATGGCCAACAAGCATTATCAAAGGCACCTTTAATATCCAGTGAAATTAGAAGTGTGTGATTTATTGAGTTTTGAGGTGGTAATAAAATCTAATAGATGTTGCAATGATTCGATCGTAGATTTTGTTTTAGTGTGAATCCAAACTGATTCCCATGCATTAATGATTTTGAATACAAATAATATAATAGTCTTGAATTTGGGATCAACGAAAGTGGTCTAATTTATGAAATTTCACATTTATTCCTACCATGTTTATTTAAGGGTGCTAATTTTGACCGTTTCCATATTTTAGGAAATATACCACTTTGAAAACATGTTTTATACAAAGTATTTAAAAAGTGTGGAAAACATTTGTATATTTGTTTGTAAATATCAACAGTTAGACCATCGATGCCTGGAGAAATATTTCTTTTTACGTTTTTAATTATGTATTCTATTTCATCGTCTGTTAGTGGTAGGTCGCCAAGTGTGTTAAGATCATTTAGTATGTTGTTAGGAATAGTCGTATGTATTTCTTTGTCAGTTGAGATACAGTAACCCAACTTAGACTTTAGGCTATATTGATTTTCTCTGAGACGAACTGGAGTAGGGGTTATAGGGGAAGCCTGAAATTAAAAATAGCAATATTTCGTTTCCTATTGGTTTTTCGGCAAATATGCACATAATAATAGTTTTTTATTTTGTAATTTAAAGTAACTGTTGTTATATACACTTTCTTCGTATTCCGAAGTTTAAATTCGTTATACTCTACAAATTATAGCGAGAGTCAAAAATATTATATGGCACAAAAGACTCAACCGAATTAAATAAAACTCGGTATGTGTATTAGCACTGACGCCTTAATTATCATAAGCCATACCAACATTTCTAGGGACGTGGGGGTTGTAAGGGAGGTCTGAAATTAAAAATAGCGGTATTCCGTTTTCTACTGGTTTTTCTGCAAATATGCATATGACAAAAGTTGTTTATTTTGTTATTTAAAGTAAAATTTGTTATATTCACTTTTGTCGTATTACAAAGTATAAACGAGATATACATTAAAAACTAACTAAAAATATACATTAAAAACTCTCTTAAAAGTGTTTTTAATGAATGAATATTACGACAAATGATTTTATGTTTTAGTCACAAATGATAACTCTAAATATGATTGGGATTAGTGAGATTATATATATCCTTCGTCCCCTGCTCATTTATTTATTTCTCCTAGAAAATAACATTGTTATTTATTTCCAATAGAAATGTTAACTATAAGAGCATTTCCGTTATTTAATTTTTATAATGTATTATTTAAACAAAGTCATGCTGAATTGGCTCAAAGAGTGATAGCGGAAGTTATAGGGATCAAACTCTTTGGTTCTGCTAATATATTATCTTATTTCCGATATCTTGATGTTATTGAAACAAATACATACCATAATAACAATTCGAAGTTCGAAAGGACTGCAATTGGAACAGCACGACTGAAACCAAAAAAGTCCGTCACGCAGGGGCTGCATAAACTAAGCAGATTTCCCACGTGAAGTTTTACAATAGAGAAATCCGCCTAATAACAGCTGTAGTAGGAAGGGATCTCTAAACCTATTCACGAGGGACGAATAGTTCAGGAAACGGCCACCAGAGCTCTCAGCGGAGAGTCCGGAACAGCGGGGTTCCGTCGACCATACACACAATACAAATGCAAATATCTCGGTTAATATTCAAGATACAGAATAAATATATAAATCAATATGTATAGTAAATTTAATTTGCAATAAGAATCATTCTATACAATTTTTTCGATCCGACGCATAATAACGGAGATATTTTGAATTTTCAAAATTCCCCCCTCTAAACCCCCCCCCCCGCCCACTGGTCCGATTTCAGCCATTAACGAACTTGATCTTCCTTTTTACATAAAACGATTAAATTCCGAGTTTCCGGTCAAACAAAGATTGCGACCGTTAGAGCGTTAACAGACAAATATATATAGATATAGATATATAATTTTGAACGGACCACATTTTCGTCATCTCCTGGGTAGGATCGATGGACATTTGAAGAAATTTTTCGAAACTCGCATCATGAGTCCGACCTCAATAGCTGATTTCCCTTAAGGGAAATCTGCTAATACTATCATCATTCAGCCTCAAATGATTTCCCGAGCGAAGCCGAGTACCTTAGCTAGTTATTATATAATAATCCAAGTCCTTTTTTGCTTTGTAATGGGCGAATAATACATAAAGAGAATTTAATGGTTTAATGATTAGACAAATTTTCTATGGTAGAAATTTTCCAGTTGATTAATTGATTCTGAAGGTTCCTGGAAGATGATGTGAGATCAATGTTACTGTTTCCATTAGGACCATCAAAAGTTGGTAAATTTTGATTTTCATTTACTATGATTAAGTCATTCATTATTATGAAATTTTCTGATTTGCGTTCTCTTTGATTAGTCCTGTTATCAAAATAAAAATTTTGATCTGGAATTACTGTCTGGTTTTAGCAGATGAATACACCTGACAACCATAGTGTTGCCTGGATTGGACCAGGCTACCATGGTCATTGCTTTGCGGTCTGTACCCCAGGACGTCTTTGCTAGAATTTTCATTATGTTGAGTCTCTTAAGGCATTCTGCTCGAATATATTTAATGTGGAAAACCAAACTTAATTTTGTGTCGAGGACTAAGCCTAAGAACTTGACTTCTTCTTCAAAAACTAATGCTTGCCCATCGAGAAAACTGAAGACATTTGGTCTTGTCTAGAGAAAAACGGAGATTATTGTCTTCCGACCAAGCTTGAATGTTGTTCAGCAAACGTTGTATTATTCGTCTCAACCAGTCGTAACACCTATATCTTAAAAAAACAGTCAGGCCATACACATAAAGAAATGCCTTGACCTATCTAGAAATTACCTCCACTATAGAATTTATTCCTATTGGAAAAATCGTGCAGTTCAGCACACTTCCCTGGGGAACGCCATTGAGCACCTCTCTGCAACTAGATAAGGAATCTCCTACACGCACGGTGGCTAATATATCTTTTAGCCAAAAAGCTTTTCAAGAAATTAGCCAATGTTCCTCTGAATCCCCACTTGTACAGGGTTTTTAAAATGCAGTTTCGACTGATAGTGTCATATGCTTTTTCAAAGTCGGAGAATATGCCTATGGCTTCTTTAATTTCAACAAAGGAATTTAATACCTCATTTTCCATATTATCTAGTTGGTCTATTGTAGATTTCCCCTTTCTGAAGCCGCATTGACCAGAAGATACGAGGTTGAATTTTTCGATCACCCAGGTAAGTCGGTGATTCACCTTTTTTCCAACAGCTTCGATAGGCAACTGGTCAGAGAGGTCGGCCTATAGCTAATGCGACAGTATTTTTTTTTTCCTGGTTTGGTAAATGGGATGATTATAGACTCTCTCCAGGCTTGCGGATATGTTGATTATTTCCATATTTTGTTGAACAGGGTAAGTAGTACAGTTTTTGCTGGTTGGGATCGTTTTTTTGATCATTTGGTTATGTACTTCATCTGGTCCAGGATTAGCTAGTTTTAAATTGTCTATTGCACACTGGAGTTCCCAAATTGTGAAAGGGGCATTGGAATTGCTTTCCTGGTCTCCTACCTCTCTGTGCTCAGCCTCATCAGGATGGATATTGGGATTATATGGGGCGAATCAACGTTTGAGATTTCGGCAAAATGGCTCACAAAACATTCTGTAATCGCTTGGGCGTCAGTGATTACTTCATTTTGATTATTTAGAATTGCCAAATCTATTGCTGTAGACGTTCCTGTTTTGGGGCAGATTTGTGTGATTTCACCATTGTTGAGGAGTAATGATTCTGAAGAATCTATTATCCTTCTTAAAATATTTCCTCTGGAGTTGGTTGTAAATGGGTCCCAGGACTGATGGTATCCATTCATGTCACCTACGACAATGTAAGGTGGTCACCCTGTCAATTAGCTGCAGCATGGCTGACTCATTTATGGCTTCATTTGGTGGCAGGCAAATGTTACATATTGTTAATTCAAAGCTGAGTTTGGTCCTTACAATAACTGCCTGAAGAGGTGTTGCTGTTTACATTTCCTTCGAGAAAACATTATTCACAACTGCGATAGCAACTCCCCCTTGTGCCCTTTCTCCTTCTCCAATCTCTTTATCTTTTCTGTAAATAGTGACCTTTTATGTTTTGTGATATATTTGATTTTAACTTTGTTTCTTGAAGACATAGTATGAACGGATTGATATTTTTCAAAATTAGCTTCATTTCTTCTAGTTTGGTTCTAATCCACGGCGGTTCAAGAATATTATAGGCATGGTGTGGTATGTAGAACAATATATTTAGCGTGCATTATGATTCCTAATTCTTTAAAATTAAAATGTGTATAGGTCTACAATTACAATCAGTGAATATGTCTGTTTTATTTTTATTTTAGGAGTAATGTGTATGCAAATATACATATGGACGTATAAAATAAACAGTATGGATATGCTTTGAAATAGTATCCTAGTAAAAGTCCGTCACGCAGGGGCTGCGTAAACTAAGCAGATTTCCCTCGTGAAATTTATCAATAGATAAATCTACATACTGCTAACACAACACCACCGTGAATAAATACAAACGGAAATAAGAAATGTTTCAGTCCATTTCAATAACCTCCCGACAGGAGGAAAATAAGGAAATTAAGGAAGGAAAGTAAGGAAATTACTATTCGTCGGATCGAACTATTGTATAGAAGCAATCTAATTGAAAATTAAATTTACTATAATTATTGTTATATACTTATATTCTCTATCTTGAATATTAACCGAGATATTTGCATTTTTCAGTTTTCAGCCTACAGAAAACCCCCACTTCTACTCATGTTATTTTAAAAATAATCTGTTATATAATAAACCACATTATTCGATGCTTAAATTTAGAATATTGTATTCAAGAGACCGTTATTATACGAGATACATGCAAATATATCCTTGTGACCCCCCTCCCCCGTCTTAACGTCTTGGATTACTAAAATTTGATTGGTTGAGATAGCAATTATTCTGACTCATTATTAATTTCAGTATTAAATATAGTAAATAGTTCTCAATAAAATTTATATGTTATATTCTGATATATTTCAGTAATTCTGTTTCTTTCCGGTGTGAGGCTGGCAGATCTGGTTGTTTACATTTCAAACAAATACGCGCATAACCAAAGTTGTTTAGTTTGTTATTTAGAGTAACTTTTGTTATGTACACTTTTGTCGTATACATAAGTATAAATGAATTATACGTTAAAAACTACTGCGGAAGCCAACAATGTTATTTGACACAAAAACTCAACCGAACTAAACCAAACTCGGTATGTGAATTAGCCGGTATCCTCCATGATAATAAGCTGCACCAACATTTCTAGGGATGAGCAGGAGTGGTGGCTGTAAGGGAGGCTAGAAATTAAAAATAGCGATATTTCGTTTCCTATTGGTTATTCAGCAGACTTGCACACGACAAAAATTCTTGATTCTGTTAATTTGGAGTAACATTTGTTATGTTCACTTTTGTTTTATAACAACGTATAAACGTAATATACACTAAAAACTAAAGTGGGAGCCAACTGTTTTATTGGGCACCTAACTTAACAATTCTCGGTATGTGAATTAGCATTAATTCTTCCATGATCATAAGCTATATTAAAATTTTTAGGTTCAAACAATAATATAAATTCGGGATATTTCATTTTCTATTTGTTTTTGAGCCATCATGCACATAACAAAAGTTGTTTACTTTTTCATTTAGAGTAACTTTTGTTTTATAATTTTTTTTGTAAAATAGGTATGAAGCAAGTAATTTGCGTAGACATATTGCCATGCTCAATAATTCTTTCCAATGTGAACTACCCAGGTACGTCATCTGAATAAATTAATTCAAATCCATGTTAAATTTGTTTCTTTAATAATTCAAATCTACGTTATTTTTTAACGTCAGTAAAAGATTGCACCAAGTAAAGTATACTCCCCCCCCCCTTCTCTTCACCCAAACACTAATTCATGAGAAATGCCAGTTAGCCTTTAAGTGTATTTAATGCTTATTTAATTAAAACGTCAAACGTATTTGAACAAACATTTTTAGAATTGCGGAGATAATGTAATCAGATTTTTTAATATAATTTAATGTATTACAGGATTGATATCCTAAATGAGTTGGCACTACTGGACATTGGGAGGTGTGGGGTGGGGGTTACTTCCTTTGTTGTATCTGTTCTTCCGCTTCTCTGCCGACCCCATATTAGTCTATGTTTACATGACAATTGATGCTTACACTTTTAGCAATGTAGGGTTATTCTCAGGAATGTGAATTTGTTTAATAATCATAAATAAATAATTTAAAAGGATGAACGCTGGGGAGATGCACCCAGTTATTTCTGGTATTTAACTCTGCTACGTTAATATACGATGTATTTACTGAACCAATATGAATATACAGTTTACAATCGAGACTTACAAAAGAGTATTTTTAATGGCGGTTATGACGTACCTAAAACAGCCGTCACCGTTGGGCCTTGTACCACATCAAGGGAAATAAAATTTTATTCACACATGGTTTGGATGACAGAATACTTTCTATGATTATGAATTACATGGTCCATTACGTTATAAAAAACAACTACATGCGTAGGAGACAGAAAATATAAAAATATTGAAGACAGTGAAACCTTACAGAACAAATAATTTTATTATTAACGAATACACAATAACGACGGGTGTAAATCTTAAACACTGGGACGGGGAATGTCAAAATGTGCAAAGAAAAGCCTTGTCAAAAAAATACCATCTTCATTCTGCCTCAAATGAATTCCTGGGCGAAGCCGGGTTCCTTAGCTAGTATATATATATATATATATATATATATATATATATAAAGAGAGAGAGAGAGAGAGATTTGAACGGACCTCATTTTCGTTTCTCCTGGGTAGGATTGATGGTCATTTGAAGAAATGTTTCGAAAATCCCGTCATGAGTACGTCCTCAATAGCTGATTTCCCTGAAAGGAAATCTCCTAAAAAGTGGACAGACTCCTTGAGAAATCTAGTACTTCTTATATACATTTTAATTTGAACAAACCTTTTTTTTTTAACCCTAGGTTGGATGAAAGTAGATTTGGATCAATTCAAAAATCCACTTGTAATCGATAACTGAGTAGGTCCTTAATAGATGATTTCGTTCAAAGGGAAGGGCTTTCGGGTGACCACTGGGAACTTCGGAAATAGTCGGTCATGTTCGGGTAGGAGCATGGCGGGTTCTAACCCTTCCCTGTAATTTCAGTTTTCATTTGAAACTGAAGGTCAACACTAGCGGGTTTGTCTTGGACGCATTAGTGTTTTCTCGTTCTGTGAAAAGGTTAGTTCCAATTAATTTTTCATCGCTTTAGCTAATATCGTCCCATTGTTAATTAATATTATTTATAATAATTAAAGAAATGCCAAGTGTTTTCATGCTAATCACCAGTGTGTTTAGGATTCTGAGAATATTCAGTATATTTTACTCTTGAATTAAAAATGGTTTCCTGTTTTCTATGCAGACAAAGTTTATACATTGAACATAGAGATGTTTGAAGATTTCAATATTTCACTATTAATAGTATCGAAGTGCTTTGGGATTATTCTGTATGATTATAATAATCATTGTTTCCAAAATTTCATTAATCTTATTTTCTTTAATATATCTGTATGTATTCCATTTTAGTTTTCCTTGATGCTGTCTTTAATACAAATATTTTATTGTTATACGTACATATATATATTTTTTAGTGCAATTCTAATTGTTCAAACTATATAGTTTTCTTCTTATGATTTTGTTTTCCTTGAGTACTGCTTAATTTCTCTACAATGTAAAAGGGGGAAGAAATTGAATTTCTTTGCGTTTACTGTGATAAACATTTTTAATATTTAGATTGAGTACGATCTACTAAAAACTAATATATATATATATATATATATATATATATATATATATATAATTGTAACCTCTGTCTGTACATTGATTTTTTTCTCGAAATTTCACGATAACTTTTCGTTTCACATGTCATAGACACCATAACTGCATTTTCTTTCTTTGATGGGTGTTTGTTTGTTTGTTACCTTTTCACGCGGCTGAACCGACTTTTATGAAACTTGGTATGTATATTACTACTAACCCAACTTAGACTTTAGGCTATATTAATTTTTTCTGAGACGAACAGGAGTGGGGGTTATGAGGGAGGCCTGAAACGAAAAATTGTGATATTTCGTTTCCTATTAGATTCTCGGCAAACATGCACATAATAGTTGTTTATTTTATAATTTAGTGTAACTTTTGTTGCATTCACTATGTTCGTAAAATGAAGTAAACACGGGATATACGCTAAAACTATAGAGGGAGTCATTAATTTTATTAGTGCTTATTTAAGTGTTTTTAATGAATGAATATTATGACAAATGATTTTATGTTTTAGTCACATATGATAACTCTATATATGATTCGGGTTAGAGAGGTTATATATCTCCGTCGTCCCCTTCTCATTTATTTATTTCTCCTAGAAAATAACATTGTTATTTATTTCCAATAGAAATGTTAACTATAAGAGCATTTCCGTTATTTAATTTGCATAATGTATTATTTAAACTAAGTCATGCTGAATTGGCACAAAGAGTGATAGCGGAAGTTATGGGGATCAAACTCTTTGGTTCTGCTAATATATTATCTTATTTCCGATATCTTGATGTTATTGAAACAAATACATACCATAATAACAATTAGATGTTAATAGTAATGTTAATGTTATTATGAAAAAAGACAATATCCATTTAACCCTTCACAGGCAAGGCTGGGTCGCCGATGACCCAGAGGTTGGTAAAAATAATATTCTGAGTAAAGTAAGGGAAGGAGGGGAGGGGGAGTGCACGGTACCCCTCCCCTCCTTCCGAGAGTTGATGAAAAAGAAATTGAGAATCAGCCTGGACCCAGCACTTCAAGACGTTGGTGTGCTTTTTGTGAAAAATCAAGAGATTGTAAGGATACATCAAACTGCGCTCATTGTAATCGCAGCCTATGTGCTGAGCATAGGCTAAGTATTTGTTCTCGATACATTAGCAGAGTCTCACCTGAAGAAGATGAAGAAATAGAAGATTGTTAGATTGTACTGAGTTTGAAGTATTAGTGAACTTTCATTACTAAGAGTTTATTCCCTTTTTTTGATTTTTTATCCCTCATATTTTCTTATTCTTTTTTTCCGTAGAGTATTTATATATATTTTTTCTGTAAGAGTTTAAACTATTTATTTTGATCTGGAAAGTTTTTGACTGTTCAGAGTACGAAAAATTATTGCTGGACTGCCGGATGAAATGGAAGACTGATAACTTACTGAAAATTATTTAAATTTGATATGATTTAAAGTATTACTTATTTTGCAGGGAGGGTTACGTTCTCTTCCCCTCACCTATATTTTTGAATATAAATCAAATTATTTTTTGGGTAATACTATCCCCTACCTATTTCATCAGGTACATAAATTATTAAAATAATACTTTGAATCAATATTTTAAGGACAACGATGGAGATGATGGAGCGGAAGGAGGCCGGAGCCTAAAACGTTAATTGAGTTAACCTATTTCCTGTGAAATAATTTCCACTGAGCTCTACTATTACGAATATAATCTAATTACAAAACTATGCTTAAACTATATGAGCTCGGATTGGTTTTTGACAGGAAATAAGTTTCATTATAGAGGATATTTAATTTTAATAAATGCTATCCACGATTATGGTTTGAAGTATTCAAAAAGGTGAATTAAAAAGTGGAGAGAGATAGATCAGGAACACATTTTTATTTATTCTTCAAAATTAAAATTTCTCATCTATACGTCGCCCGCCTGACCCTCACGGGAAAACAATGATTGGGGACTTATTTTCATTTATTCTTGAAATACAATTTTTTTTTTCTGTAAGTCGCCTGCCTGACCCTCACGGGAAAACAATGCGCCCAGACGGGAAGTGTAGTAAACATTGAAGCCTTGCTCAAAAAAAAATACTATCATCATTCAGCCTCAAATGATTTCCCGAGCGAAGCCGGGTACCTTAGCTAGTATATACATAAAATTCAAATTAAGGTAATTTTTAGTAGATCTTACTCAATCTAAAAATTAAAAATGTTTATCTCTGTAAACGCAAAGAAATTCAATTTTTTTTTCCCTTTTACATTGTAGATAAATTAAGCAGTACTCAACAAAATCATAAGAAGAAAACTATAAAGTTTTCAATTAGAATTGCACTAAAAAATATATAATAAAATAAGATTAATGAAATTTGGGAAACAATGATTATTATAATCATACAGAAAAATCCCAAAGCACTTCGATACTATTAATAGTGAAATATTGAAATCTTCAAACATCTCTATGTTCAATGTATAAACTTTGTCTGCAAAGAAAACAGGAAACCATTTTTAATTCCAGAATGGAAAATGAAACACATAGGAACTTAAATACAATCCTTTACAACTAATTCACCAATTTTGGTTCATATTTAAATCGAATATAGAATATTTTAATGAATTAGAAACATTGCAGGCAACTAGTGTGAAGTAGGGTGATAAACAATGATGATTTTCTTCAGTTTATTGTTAGTAATTAGCTCCAATAACAATAAATGGACTTTTGTAGCATATGCTCATGCTCGGGAGGTTACAGGGGTGTAGACTGTGGCTCAAAATGGGTAAGAATAGAAGCAATTGCTCTCTGGGAGTGTTAAATATGAACGGTGTCTTTAAAGACACCTTGGCCAGTTAAGGGTTAATTTGAATTATATATATAACAAGAAAGATTAATGGAATATGAATTGAAATATTTAATAGATTAATAGCTAGAATTGTGAGTGAGGAGGAGCAACTGTTGACGCCAGAATGTCGATGAGATCGGACGCCGCTCACTTCCTGCTAAGTCCTTTAATTACATTATTAGAAACCTATTATATATGGCTCAAAATAATTTGTGGTATTCTTTGCTTTTAACCTGCAAGGAATATTTGTTATTGAATTATAATTTCCTCTAAGTTTGTACAAGAACCATGTAAATTAAAAGTAAATAGTAATACGGGGAAAAAAAAAAACTTTCAATGCTGCGTAAATATAGCGAATTCCCCAAGGCTGGAAATATACCTTGTTTATGTCATTTCTCTTTTATTTCTATATTAGTCCCTTAATAAGAATGCTATGTGGCCGAGACATAAATTTAAGTCGAATTGGAGATGTTTTGTTATATAAAAGCTAACATTGGAAACGTATTTGAAAAAGACAAAAATATTTCTTATAATATTTGACCAAGGCTAAATTTATTCAGTTGCAACTGTTGGTCACGTTTAACAGATGCACATTAAAAAAATCAGCTAATGACGTTGTTCTCACTGCCCGCAGTTGGAAACATATCTTCAAGTGACCATCGATTCTATCAAGAATTATATTCGAATGTTCTAATAATTTAAATACCTTTTTGAAATAAATAAAATTAAAGAAAAAATTATTTAATTGTTATTGAAAAAGTGAGGTGAAGAGAAAAGATCTTAGTAATGTTCAATAGTAATAGGAAATAGTTATTTCAATAACGTTAACATATCGGAGGAAATATGATAATATATAACTGAAATAACAGTGTTCGATTCCCCACAACTTCAAATCTCACACATTGCACAAATTGAGTAAGACTTTGTTTAAATAATATATATTAGAAATCAAATAATCAAAATGTTGTAATAGCTTATGTGTCTACTTGAAACAAATAACAATGCTATTAGCAGATTTCCCTTAAGGGAAATCAGCTATTGAGGTCGTACTCATGACGCGAGTTTTGAAAAATTTCCTCAAATGTCCATCGATCCTATCCAGGAGATTACCAAAATGAGGTCCGTTCAAAATTATATATATATATATATATATATATATATATATATATATATATTTATAATCTTATTTACATTTAATATGTATATATATTATTATATAAAAAATGTTAAAATTTATGACAAAATGCACATATAATACAAATGTGCATGGGATGTGCAGAAAAATAAAATCCCTCCGTATAGGGTTACTATGTAGAGGAAATAATATATATATATATATATATATATATATATATATATATATATATATATATATATATATATATATATTTGTCTGGTAACGCTCTAGTGGTCGTAATTTTTGTTTGATCGTTACCAAACTTCATATTTAAGCGTTTTACGTAAAAAGAAAGATCAAGTTCGTTAATGGCTGAAATCGGACCAGTGGGAGGGAGGGATTTGGAAATTCGAAATATCTCCATTATTTTGCGTCAGATTGAAAAATTGTATAGAATCAATCATATTGCAAATTACATTTAATATAAATATTGTTCTATACATTTATTCTCTATCTTGAATATTAACCGAGATATTTGCATTTGTATGCATGTGTGTGGTCGGCTATGTTCGGGACTCTCCGCCGAGAGCTAGTGCGGGCCGTTTCGGTAACTATTCGTCCCTCGTGAATAGGTTTAGAGATTCCTTACTACTACTGTTGTTATTAGGCGGATTTCTCTATTGTATAACTTCACGTGGGAAATCTGCTTAGTTTACGCAGCCCCTGCGTGACGGACTTTTTTATAATAAAAATAAATAAAAAATGATTTAGTGGGGGATATTTATATAACCTTCTCACTGATCTAAATCATACTTATAGCTATTATATAAGTCTAAAAACTTATCATCATTTGTGTTACGCCATTATCAAAAAACATTAATGGGTACTTCTCAATTGGTTTATACATTATTAACACCATTTAACAACTCGGCCTTAAAATTCAATTTGTAAGAAAAACAAAAGGAAACTAATTGTCCTAATTTTTAGTTCTAATCACCCTTGCAATCTACTTCGTGTTGTGTAAATAGATTAATACAATCTAATGACCAATCCGGCTTACTTAAGATACAAATATTAAAGTCATTCCACTTGAAAAGCAACGTTTAATTGACGGCTCGCTATACAATTATGAGCTCTATGTTAGGTGAATGGCTGCATGAATGATAATAGTCAAATTGTTCAAATAACGAGTTTTTTTTTTACCGAGAAAACGCTTAGTTTGGTAACGGTGAGACGAAAATTGTGACCCCTAGAGTGTCCCAGATATTGCCGACGCAATTAGCAGATTTCCTTTAAGGGATATCAGCAATTAAGGTCGTACTCGGGACGCAATTTTCTAAAACTTTCTTCAAATATCCATCGATCCTACCCAGGAGATTACGATATATATATATGTGTGTGTGTGTGTCTGTTTAAGCTCTAGTGGTCGCAATTGTCTGATCATTACTAAACTCGGTATTTAATCGTTTTATGTAAAAAGAAAGATCAAGTTCGTTAATAGCAGAAATCGGTGGGAGGGGGATATATATACTCGTAATAAACCCCATTATTCGAAGCTTAAATACCATATATTGCTTGCAAGATACCTTTATTATACGAGGAACATGCAAATGTAAACTGGTGACATCCCACCCCCCCCCCTCTCCACTGCTTAAGTTTTTGGACTACTAAAAAGTGATAGATTGGTGTAAAAAGTATTCTGATTCATTACAGGTCTAGATATAGTAAATAGTTTTCATTAAAATTAATATGTTATAATCTGATGAATTCCATCAATTGTTTTTCTTCCTGGTAAGAAGTTGGCAGACCTGTTTTTTTACATTTCAGACGCTTTCCTTCTGGAGTTTGTTAAGATTGACTGAATGATTTCTTATTAATGTTTGTATTAATTCACTTAATATTCACGGTGGTGTTGTGTTTCCAGTATGCAAATATATCTATTGTTAAGCTTCGCGAGGGAAATCTGCTTAGTTTACGCAGCCCCTGCTTGCCGGAAGTTTTTTTGTTTGAGCGTTACCAGACTCTATATTAAATGTTGTATGTTGAAATAAAGATCAAGTTAGTTATGACTGAAATCAGCCTGTCGGAGGCGGGGTTTTGGGAAAGAGAATTTCGAAAATACTTTTAATATTTGAATTATTGGATCCTCCTCATCAGATTCAGTTAACTGTGTGATGATTTTATAATGAATTTTGCTAGAGATGAGGATGTAATATTCCGGCAATCAGTAAATCAGGTGTTTATTTATTTGTGGCTCAAGAGGGTTAGACTAAGGGAAAACTGCAGAAATGACAGATTTCATTAGAGAGGCATTTCAACTATAGGGAAATCTGCTTAGTTTACGCAACCCATGCGTAGCGGGCTGTTATATAACATTATAATATTTTATATATTGATTTCCTAATTTTACCCTTCCATACTTCTTTTATTTAACTTACTTTTGTTTAATTACTCTTTTCCCCCTTTCGGTATGGCAGCGTCGTCAATCGTAGAAAACTGGGCCAGTAATCCGTGAACAGTCAGTTCCACCTTGTGGCAAAAAGCCCTTCTCCATTTACAAGCAAGGAGACAATTTGTCTTTCTCAAAGAAGAAAATCTCAAATCGATTCAGGTGGTTATAATCTTGATAGAGTAGAGTAGGATATGCAGTCTGCCAGAACAAATCCTTACTTCCATGGATTCGTAGACCCTGAAGTTCTTACTCTTGAAATGAGGCTTTTAATTTTTCTTGGAGGGATAAACAATCTACAAAGGAAATTGAAAGATAGCAGTGAGTCTAAATCTGTAAATAGTCCCAACAGCGATAATACACAGTCCCGTGACAGGAGCCGTATAACACGACAAGTCAATAAAACAGTTACAACTGCTAATGAAGTGGCTGGAAGCAACAAAATATACAATTCATATGTAAGACTCGACCCCCTTTCGGAATCAGATCTAGCAAAATATTGTACAATACGAAGCGAATTTAAAAATTGCAATGACTCTAAATCTGTAAATAGTTCCGACTGTGATAATAAGCAGAATATCAGGAGCCGTGTAACACGGCAAGCCAAGAAAACAGTTACAACAGTTAACGATGTTGTGGCTGGGAGCACCAAAATATACAATTCATATGTAAGACTCGACCGTCTTACGGAATCAGATCTAGCAAAATATTGTAGGAAGAACACCTCTGGACATCCTTAATAATAATAATAGGGATTCATTGGAGTCTGCCTCAGTCACATCTTCTGCCTCAGCCTGGGATGACAGGCAAAACACAGCCTTCAACAAGCACCACCGATTAAAAACCAATATGTATTGTCATATTCATATTAGCTATTATGTATCATGAATAGTCCCAAAACTAATTGAGGTATAAAGTTATCGTTTACTACTCTCCATTATTTATTTAAGAGGGAAATATTGATTTTTAAATATTTATCTATTTTCAAAGGATTTAAACGTAATTATAATAAAATTAATATTTGGCTTCTTAAGCTAATTAAATTAATCTCAGGCTAGCTTTTCCTTTACGGGGATTGTATTTGTTATATTTTTTCTTTGGATGCCTCTTATGCCTTACGCAACTTGTACATTAGAGTTTTAATGGAATTGTCATTAAAGGGCCCTTTATTCTGGCCTCTTTATTCATCTACCTTCAGGAAACATATTCGAAAGACTCAAAGGATATTAGATTGAAAGGGTTTTAAATTTACAGACCGCTTTCGTGTTTGATAGCTCGTGAGGTGTGGGAGGAGCAATATCATTCACGCATACTTGGAAACTTAATACAGAGTACATTGAGCAAAATATGAATATATTTGATACAGAGTAAATTAGATAAGATATGCTCTTGTGATTCCAGTATTGCAAAGACTGGGGTTTAGTTTGGGGTTTATGCCATAGATAATGTTGTTTACTGTGAATTTGATATGGTAATTACTGCAAGTTCTTGTATATGATATCAATTTATATTTTGGACTGGGGTGGATTAGATGAAAATAAATTAGAGGAAATCCTGTTATTGCAATTCATTTTTATCAAGAGGTGTATCATGTTCTGTTATATTGTTTTCAATAAATTAAGTAAGTGCTTAACACGTTGATTGGACCAGATTACCTTTTTATCTCGTGCCTTAAATACTCACACATTTTTCCTCTTATGCTTAAAAATTTGCCACAATCTATACTTGAACTCAAACAATCACAGATATACGCTTTACTATAGAAAAACTTCTAACATAGTAGTTAAATACAATATGTATTGATATATGTAAACCGATCTGTGATATATTTTTTAAAATGTCATTTTAATAATAATTAATATATAGTTGTTGTATAGTTATGTGTTTTTATTCTTTGTTTTCCGTGACTCACTTTCTCATGCGAAATATTTTTTATGTCTAACAATTTGTAAACAGCATTCTGTTTTTTTTTTTAAAAGAATAATATAAACATAATAACAGTATTAGTCATATTTAGCAAAAGCCCTTAAATTGTGAATAAAAATATTTTAGTGATTGATATCTTTTAATAGATTTATTTATTATTTATTAGCTTTCTACTCCAGCATTAAACGGGCTCCATAAAAATATGACGGTCTTTTTTAATATGTAAATAATTGTTGATTTTATTCAATATGATTCCGGATTTATTATGTTTTTGCAAACTCTGTAAGAGAATGAATTAGCAGAAATGAGGTTTTTATAACTATAGCTATTGATGGCCACATATAAAGCCGGAGCAATATCTTGTAATTCATCTCGGTAAATGGACGAGTATGGGGGGAATTTATACTTCTAGACTGTACGCCTGTGAATTATAGAGCAACCGATATTATCTATGTTTTTGGATCTGTCAGTATATATCATCTCATAATCTGCCTATTTTCCTTCTTGATCGTGTTGATTGTTATCATACTTATTTCAATATTCTTTAGACTTACATAAATCAACAGTGGGAAGTATGTGCATCCATGATGGTTTCTCTTGGCTCAGGTCTGCTTCTTTGATATCTTCCTCATATGAGTCTTCTTTGCCTGATTCCTAGTGGTGCAGCGCGTCTTTTATTTTCATCACATAGTTTCATACGTGTCGGGTGAAAGTCTGTGTTATATAGAGAATTTCAAGGCAGTAGTTTCATCTTGGCAATGTATGCGTTTCTTACCCCATCGGATTATGATCTGTTAGCAGTGGTAAGTCGACTTTCATTATATATCTTCTTTGCGGCGAAATAAGCGATCTTTTCCCGAAGCTGAATGCGCCATTTCATCAAAATATTTTGGGCACTTTATTCAATACTGAGAGTGATCCCATACAATTGACAAAGCGAGGTACTATTGTTTCTCATTGCATATATGTTCTGGCTTTGCATGCAATGTGCATACGCGAGCATTGGAGAAGGAATCTGCAAAATACCTCAGTCTGAAATATTTCCTGCACCTAATGGGGTAAGGTAAGTACATTTTTATATTAAGTTTGTGATATCCATCTTTAATATTTTCAGGGAGAGTTGGAAAAGTGAAGTGAGTGGTGAAAAAATGATATTCCGGCACTTTTGGTTATTATCCAATTTACTTCTCATGCATTCTTTATTATCTTTTAGTTTCTCCAATATCCCTGTTTCTTCTACTTCGCCTAAATCAGGACAAAATATAATCCCTTTGCTTATGTTTAGCTTTTTGTGGCATTTAACTGATTGTATTTTGACACTAGGTCCGAGAGCAGTAAGTTTTGAGAGTTCTTGTTTTCTATATTAAAACGGCGGAATTTCATTAAGACCACCTTCCAAGCTCTCATCTCTCAATAATTCAAAATTGATTGCTATTAATATTATTTTGTACCCTTTCATTTATTTGAAAATCCTCAGATTTGCTCCATGCTCTTTTGGGCCATTTTCCATTGATTGACGGAATATCAGGTGGTTTATACATTTTTAGCTTACACGTAATTGCCCTCAAAGTAAATAAAATATAATAATAAATAATTTACTTAATCTCGTGTAGAAAAAAATAAATAAATTCATCTTAGTTAATAAATTAAAGAAAAAACTACTTATTAGTGTGGAGCTTCTGCCGTCTTGCATTGAAAGTTATATATAAAAGACAATAATTCTAGGCGTGTTCTACAACTTAACTATTCCCGGCAGGTTATATGCTCGGTTGTAATAAATGAGCTCTCGCTCCGATCCTTTCAGCTCAGCAGCTCCTACACGACTCTCGATGTATCGGAATTCATAAATATAAGTAACTTAAAATGTTTTCTAAACACAATTCGTTGTTTACATTTTCCTGAAGGTATCAGAATTTACAAACATATTGACGAATATATGTTTTGACGTCGATGTAAACCTGTTAGGAGTGATTGAGTGACAACCGGTTGGACAGATAGACAACATGTTCAATTTGATTATTATTGTACTTAGTATGGTCTGAAACGTAAAGCATATTGTTCCCAAATGTAAATAGAAAATCAGACACACCTTACAGTTTTATTAAAATACTATATAAATAATATAAATGTATGTAGATACAATATAAATAATAATAATACAATATAATCACCACAACAATTCGTTAAATTCTTAAACAAAATTGTCCGACACGTGGAGCCTGCTTAAACTAAACAGATTTCTTACGTGCTACTAAACACATCTTTGACTCATATCACAACATATTCCCTATTTCTATGTATTAAACAGGTGAGTAAAAGGGAGCGGTGGGGGCGGGGCGTTTACTAGAGGCAGAAAACAAAACATTACGAATAACTCGCAGAATACTTGAGTTACGAAAAAAATAATAGCGTAGGGCTTCAATAGAAAAAATATATTCGTTGGGCATCAATAGTTTAATCTTTAATGTTGACTGAAACAGTTAAATATCAAGTATGGTATAGATCAAGTAAACATCTTCGAAACCAGAACGCAAAGTCTTAATTGATGTCGTCATCACACTAAGAATTATCTATCTGGAACAATAAAGGTCCCTTGAAAACAATATTTGGTATTTTAGCTCAGAATAAAGTGGTTCATGACATAAAAGCAGCTTGTTAATATGAAATGAGTAGGAGTGGGGTTTTACTTAGGGCTAAACACTAAATAATCCAAATATCTCAATTAATATTCATGATAAAGAAAATATTTGATAAAATTTGCAATAACATTGGTTATACGTACTTTTTTGATCGGCTTATAGTAACGAAGATATTTAGAGAATTTTCGAAATTCCTCCTACTAAAGTCTAAGTTGGGCTAGTAGTAATATACATACCAAGTTTCATAAAATTCGGTTCAGCCGTTTATGCGTGAAAAGGTAACAAACAGACACGAAAGAAACAAAATGTACTTAAGGTGTCTATGACATGTGAAACGAAAAGTTATAGTGAAATTTCGCGAAAAAAATCAATCTACAGACAGAGGTTATATATATATATATATATATATATATATATATATATATATATATATATATATATACAGTAGAGCGTCGTTTATCCGAACTAATTGTGATCACGCACGTTCGGATAATCGATTTGTTCGGATAACTAGTTTTTTTAAGAAAATAGGATAATTGTATAAAACACTTTGTATTCATCATTACAATTACATATTAAAATACATACTTCCGACGCGCATGAACTGTTGTCTAGAACTGACCTGCAAAAAGAGTTGGAGAGGCGGAAGGGCTGACATCCCGCGTTTCCAGCCGCGGAGTAGACTTCCATTTCAGGGAAGTCCGTTCTGCTAAAAAGTTATTCACGCTCTAAACAGGGCATTGCTTCAAAGAATACATATTCTTGAAATTTTCAACTTCTTCATTCTGTATATAATACAGCATGCAAATTGAAATATGTAGATAAAAAAAAAAAAAACTTTCCAAAGCGCGTTCGGATAATTTACGTTTCTGATAATTGACGTTCGGATAAACGACGCGCTACTGTATATATATATATATATATATATATATATATATATATATATAATATTGAACGTGCCACATTTTTGTCATCTACTACGAAGGAACGATGGCAATTTGAAGAAATTTTTCAAAAATCGAGTAATGACTACAATTTGCTTTGAAATTTGCTAAAATTTTGCTGTGGTAACTCAACTCAGATTTTCTATTCCTCGACTAATAAGAATCGAAGAAGTAAGTCGGACACGAGATGCTTTGTGATTGCTAATAATATATGTGAATATTACATATGTAGGAGTGGGGATTGAGAGAGACTGAATGAAAATTGAATACAACTGGCTTAATATTAGAGTTAGGAACGACTTATTTCATGAATTAGCAGACCACAGCAAATTTCATATTTTTAGCTGGGGGCTCAGGTTAGCATGTCAGTTATGGTCAAAGTCTTAATCTCACTTAATAAACCTAGGGTCATGAGTTCGATTTTCACCTGAGCAATAGGAATTTCTTTTGTGACAAACTCATTAATTAACGTCTTTTGTCCATCTGACTGGGAAAGGGTGGTATGCAATAGATACCCGTCCCAATTAGCCTTAGTAGCACAAAGTGGGCCTTAATAAACCACAATTACTTGGCAGTTCGAATTTCATACATCAATACTACATCTTTCTACTGAAAATAAATTATTAACACAATTTATTTTTCACGTTTATTCGATAAAACGCACATCAATAAAGATATTGACGAATATAATATGTTGTGGTCATAAAGTAAACACCTATTTCTTAAAGTTGTAGTAACGCACTTAAGATCATAGTAGAATATATAATGTGGTTAGAAGTTTGCAGCCGGAAGTTGGATGACAGATGTTTGAAGTAATTTCGCACTAGATTCACAAATTAGATCATATTTTCACCCCATTTTAAATGATTAGATTTATAAAAGTGAACGAAGAGATTGAACACACACACAAACATACGCTCACAGTCTCACACACAACACATACACACACACATCCATACACATATATCATATTCAGTTATTATCAATAATTCTGAGTTGGTATTCTGGCAGGTGGAAGTGACTTCTAATGTAGGTAGGATGAAAAAATTGTTGGCTACGCTTCCACTATAATTATAGTGGAAGTGTAGCCAACATTTTTTTCATCCTACATACACTATCAATAATGATTGGAGGCATTTAAAATCTCTGCAAACCTCTAAAATAATAGTTGAGTAATAATAATAATAGTTAAAGAGGTTATATCTGCGACGAGTTATCACAGAACCCTGGTGATGGAATTGGCTAGTGCACGGTATTTAAAATACAGAATGTTTCATTAATGCTACGGTTGCGAGTTCCAGCACATCGAGTTTCCCTTTTTAGTAGAATGAGGGATTTTCTGAAATAGCTCCTCAAATGTTCATCAATCCTATCTACGAGACGACGAAGTGAGGTCCGTTCAAAAATATACATATGCCTTTTACCACTCTAGCGGTCGTAATTTTTGTTCGATATATATACATACACATACACTAGCTAAGGTACCCAGCTTCGCTCGGGAAATCATTTGTACACGAAATCTGCAATTTGTTTCTTTCGTGTATGTTTGTTACCTTTTCACGCATAAACGGCTGAACAGAATTTTATGAAACTTGGTATGTATATTACTACTAACCCAACATAGACTTTAGGCTATATTAATATCCTCTGAGACGAACAGGAGTGGGGGTTATAAGGGAAGCCTGAAATTAAAAATAGCGATATTTCGTTTCCTATTGGTTTTTCCGCAAATATGAACATAACAAAAGTTATTGTCATACCTCTCGGTGGAGACCGTCGTCATTGGCTGATGGTTGAGTACCGCTGGCATTGTGCTATAGATGCGATGGCATCATCTTGAAGCCTGTCAATAGTTGTACTGACAGTACAACTATTGACAGGCTTGAAGATGATGCCATCGTATCGATAGCACAATGGCAGCGGTACTCAACCATCAGCCAGTGACGACGGTCTCCACCGATAGGTATGACAATAGTATCATTTATATTGGTGGTTCTAACCCTTTATTTGAGTTGAAACTTGTTTATTTTGTTATGTAGAGTAACTTTTGTTATATACACTTTTTTCGTATACCAAATTATAAACGAGATATACGCTAAAAGTGAATCATTTTATTTGAGACAAAAGACCCAACCGAAATAAATAAAACTCGGTATGTGTATTAGCACTAACGCTTTCATTATAATAAGCCATACCAACATTTCTAGGGACGGGCAGGAGTGGGGGTTGTAAGGGAGGCCTGAATTTAAAAATAGCGGAATTTTGTTTTCTATTCGTTTTTCGACAAATATGAACATAACAAAAGTTGTTTATTTTGTTATTTACAGTAACTTTTGTAATATTCATTTTTGTCTTTTAACAAAGTATAAACGAGATATACACTATAAACTAAAGCGGGAGTCAACTATTTTATTGGGCACTAACGATTGAACCGAACTTAACAAAACTCGGTATGTCAATTAGCACTAATTCTTCCATGATTATAAGCTATATTAATATTTTTAGGTTAGAACGGGTGTGTGAGTTATAAGGGAGGCCTGAAATAAAAATGTTCGATATTTCATTGTCTATTTATTTTTCGACAAACATGCACATAACAAAAGTTGTTTACTTTGTTATTTAGATTAACTTTTGTTTTATACATTTCTCCAGGAACAATTGTGGAGCAAGTAATGTGCGTAGAAATATTGATAGGCTCAACAATTCATTCCAATTTGAGCAATGAGGTTCCTCACCTGGAAAAATTAATTCAAATCTACGTTAATATTTTGTCATTAATAACTGAAATCTATGCATAATGCACAGGGGACGGGAAATATGGCAATATGGAGGACAGTGAAGTCTTACATAAAAAATTAATTTTAGTATTAACAAAAGCCAACAACGGGTATAAACCCTGAACACTGGGATGGGTAAATGTCAAAATAGTGTGCCAAGTAAAGCCTTGCCAAAAAAATACCATCACCATTCAGCCTCAAATCAATTCCCGGGCGAAGCCGGGTATCTGAGCTAGTATATATATATATATATATATATATATATATATATATATATTAAGTCAATATAGAACGGTTCATCTAAACCTAAAGATCATGTTTGTTAACGAATGAAATCGGTTTACGGGGAGGGAGAGTATACAGAGGAGAAAATTGAAAATACCTCCATAGTAATAGTCTACAATGTTGTTCTGTCTATTTATTCATAACTCAAGTGATGATCATCTATATTCATAAGGGCATGGAAAGTGATTTGTGACTGTACTGACTGTAGGGGGATCAAGAGAGCCCTGTAAATGTTGTATGAGCTTTACTGCTGTAGAGATCCGACGTAAGAACAGCACACAGCCAATTCTTCCAAGAAACAAAAACACCCCTACACCCTGTTTCTCTGCTCTGCTATTTGTAAACAGTTCCAAGGATAATTCTATTTATGAAACTCCTACGCATCTACAAGTCCTTACTCTTCATTCGAACCCTTTTTACCTGCTCCAGCTCCTCCTGGGAATTCGGTCTCTCTCGTCTCTCTTTCCAATTCCAATTGCGGACGCCCAAACATTTAACCGAAAAGTTTGCTATAATCACTTATTTTATTAATGCACAAAGCTCATCCTCGCTGCTTAGAAAGCATTAAGGAAGAGTTGCCACAGACCTATTTAAAATCCCGGAAATCAAAATTCAAAAAAGAAATTGGAAAGTACCGCTTGTATAAGGGCAGCATTAAGGTAAAGCGGGGGCAGAGAAGGATAAAAAAAAAGAGAGAGAGAGACGAGAGAGAGAGATAGAGAGAGAGAGAGAGAGGAGAGAGAGAGAGAGACGAGAGAGAGAGAGACGAGAGAGAGAGAGAGAGAGAGAGAGAGAGAGAGAGAGAGAGAGAGAGAGAGAAAGAAAGAGAGAGAGAGAGAGAGAGAGAGAGAGAGGAGAGAGAGAAGAGGGGAGAGAGAGAGAGAGAGAGAGAGAGAGAGAGAGAGAGACGAGAGAGGAGGAGAGAGAGAAGAGAAGAGAGAGAAATAACAAGAGGAAAAAGAGAAAGTAGAGAGATATTTTAAAGAAGAAGAGAGATGAACTAATTGAAGATGTAGCAGAGAGAGAGACACGAGAGATTAAGAGGATCAAAGAGAGACGAGATAGACAATAACTTTCAAATGGGTTTTATAAGATAAAGGAAAAAATATAATTAATATTTGTAGTAAGTAAAAAAAAAAAAGGCTATCAGAATGGAATTCTTATAATCATAATTTGAAGATTGTCAGCTGGATTAGAACCCCACCCTAAACTTTAAATATGTGATTCAAAAGCACACTGAGTTTATAAGCCATCAAAATGAGAACTTTTAATATGCGGGTTTTGGGTTATCAACGTATGAAAGGGAAAAAAAGCATATTAATTTAATTATTTGTAGTAATGATGAAAAAAAAAAAATAGCTATCTAGAAGAATGGATAATTCTCTACTAATCATAATTATATAATGCATATCGGTGAAAGTACAGCAGCATTAGTAAAGGGAAAAGGGAATGGATTAGTAATACTAGTAAGGTGGACTTAGTAAGTTTATCACACCCTGCTAACACAACATGGAAAAAAACTTTCATATCCTCAGCAAAACTAAACGGTTTTCCATGTATTGCAATTGTATAAGTTTTTCTTCATACCTTTAAGTGTCATGAATTTGGAACATCCCTAATATGAGGGGGGAAAAACTTGCAGGAAAGAGGCAATATAGGTCCTTCATTAAAGTGCACCCAAAACATCGACAGTTATCTAAACTGTATTAGTATATATAGCCTGATTTGAATTCATATTTTTATTATCTACTCACAAAATTATATGTATGTAGATGTATGTGTGTGTGTGTGTGTGTGTGTGTGTTAAGTGTAGTGTTTCTTTCTATTAGTTTCTAATTTGTATATGTGTTGAATTATTTCGTATGTGTTCATTTGGGCGGGGCTGGTTGGTGTTAGAGAGGGATTTTCTGCTTATCTGTGCAAGAGGTGGGGGCCAAGGGACAGTGAGCGAGCGTATCAGGGTCGTATGTATGAATCCCGTAAACATTTGTACTCTAAGGGCATTAGTTGGGAAGAGACCATTGTCATACTTATTGGAAATATAGCCAGCCCCAGACCCATTTTTGTAGTAATATTATTATTAAATACCTAGAGAGAGAGAGAAAGAGATCAGCAAACGGAAAAAACAAAAGAAAAATTTCCAGATATTGAAACGTGAAAAGTATAAAGGAATGTATAATTCCTTCGAACTCTGGTCTTAAAATAAGAAATTTTATTAAGACTAATAATGGAGTTATTATCCAAACTTATGACCACGCCAGAAGCAGAAAAGCTCAGTAACACTGAACATCTACAGAAGCTAGGTGCTAAAGTGTACATGCCTACAAAAAGACTTCCACGGATGATAATTTACGACGTACCTGATGTATACAATGCTGACGAACTAGCAGAATGTTTTGGAAGCAGAACGCAAGGCCGGCAAATAAGGAGAGTAACATTTTTAAGCCAATTTTCAAAACAGGCCCTAAACAAAGACCCGTCGTGCATTGGGTAGTAGAAGTTTCACCTCAAGTCCGTAACGAACTCAAAAAAGAAGGCTTCGTTTTCTTGGATTGGGATGCAATGAAAGAGAGAGTCTGGGTACACATTACAAGGTGCAATAAATGTTCGGGCACGCTACAAACTTCTGCTCAGCTAAAACCAGCTACTGTTCATTTTGTGCTAAAGAAGGGCACGAAGAACAGTCTCGCCCTAATAAAACAGATAAGCCAGTTTGCATAAATTGCACTCGGGCTAACAAGAGAGAGGATGTGAATCATCCTGCAACAGCCAAAGATTGCCCTGCTCACAAAAATGCTCTAAACAGGCTTGTACAAAGAACAGATTATGACGAATAAGAATCCAAAGATTAAAATAGCCCAACAAAATGCCCGGAAAAGGGCTTTTGTAATGCACGAATTCTTCGAAATGGTCATCAAGAATGATATACACATAGCCTTAATACAAGAACCACCAACAAGAAGAGGAATCGTTCAAGGTATTATTAATGGCCACAGGACTATAGGAGATAAAGGCCATTGCCTTGAAGATGCCCCCGAAAGTGTAATAATTATTCTTAATCCTGATTATATCATTACATTTAAGCAAGACTTATCTACCCGACACATCTCAGTGGCTAATGTACTAACTAATGAAATAAATTTTAATATAATAGGAGTATATGCACAATTCTCCCTCTCAACCGAATTAATACTTGCTCAGATAGAGCGGTCTTTATCTTCCTTAAAAGGCAGTGTCGTGATCGGTGGGGATTTCAACGCCCACTCCATCCTATGGGGATCGAAAATAAGAGATGAGAAGGGTGAGCTTATGGAAGAGTTTATAAACAGAAGCGGACTGTGTTTGCTGAATGATCCGACATCTCCCCCAACCTTCATTTCAACAACAGGAGAATCTCACATAGACTTCACTCTATCAACATTGTCCATCAACACGCAATAGAAAATTGGAGGACCAAGCAATGGACATCGAGCGATCATATGACATTATCCTTAGATATAATCCTTCATAAACTCTTCTCTACTGACAAACGCCTGAGATTCTCCACAAAGATTGTGGACTGGAGAGAACTTGAGAATATTATGGGATGGCATGTCGGGAATTACGAGGAACTTCAACTTGAGGAAACTGTTACAGAGCTGACGTCTGACATCTACTCTGCATGCCGAGAACAACTTTCTCTATCTGGAACATGCAAGAAAAAGGGGATGCCATGGTGGAGTAAACATCTCACACAGCTAAAAACCCTCTCTTACCGCACCCGAAGAAAGTATCAAAAAGAGGAACATCCTGAAAGATGAGAAACTCATAAGAAATCCTATTATGAGGCTCTCCGAAATTTCAAAAGTGAAATAAATAAAGCAAAAATTAAATCATGGCAAACATTTATTGCAGAACAATGCAAAACTAACCCCTGGGGAAACCCATACCGAAATGCCTTGTCAAAAAATTGCCTAAATAAAATTTATCACTCTGTAAAATGTGATGCAGGTTACACTAGAAACGCTGCCGAAACTGTTCAAAAAATTCTAGAACATTGCTTTCCTCATGATGACCCTTCTCAAGATAGTCAGGCCCAATCTCTCTTACGTGCCAGTGTAAATAACTTGACTAATACTAGTGATATAGGGGCATGGGATATTCTGGACATAGAAATGGCAATAGATAAGGTCAAACCATCAAAATCACCTGATCCGGATATGATAGAAGGCGCCGTTATCAAAAAAAGTACTCTTTTGAGTACTCTGCATGATTTATATAATAGATGTCTAGAAGAAGGCGCATTTCCTGCTGCATGGAAAACAGCTGAAATAGTAGCAGTCTTAAAACCAGGAAACAATGATATTTCTGCCAGTTCTTACAGATCAATTAGCCTCCTCCCAATTCTTTGAAAAATTCTACAACGACTGATATACAAGTCACTGGAATCATTAGTGATACGAGCACAGTCCCCCATCAATTTGGATCGACTAGATATAGATCGTCGATTGACGCTATTCGTGCTATGCACAATTTGGCCAGTTGCTCTACTCAGAAATACGTGTTTTGCGGTTTTCTTCGATGTCGCATCAACTTTTGATCGTTTATCGTGGCCTTCAATTCTACATAAGCTAAAAAATATAGATTGTCCCAAAAATATTTATAAATTATTACTGAGCTACCTCTCGGATAGGATTTCTTTTATAAGACTAGGTAACCAAAAGATTACTAAACAGGCCCAACGAGGATGCCCTCAAGGCTCAATACTTGGACCAATGCTTGGAATGTGGTCATCAACCCATTGCTAGTAAAATTAGAAGCAGAAGATGTCACACCTTTAGCCTATATTGATGACCTTTCCTTTGCCCAGGCGAGAATCGAACTCGCCACTCTAGGCTTGCCATGCGAGATAAAGGTTAACGCTTTAACTCGCATGGCCAAACTGAGTCCCAATTTTTTTTTTTTTAATTTTTTTTTATTTTTTTTAATGATACCAAACTCGAAATACAATTGATTCATGCAAAACTAAAGGTAAAATTAGTTAATGACTGAAATCGGACCAGTGAGCGAAACATTGTATAGAACTAATTTTATTACAAATACGAAATGCTTTTTTATACTGAGTAATTCATCCATTCCGTGAATATTAACCGAGATATTTGGGTATTTTTAATTTTCTACATTAGTAAACCCTCACTCCTGCTTATGTGAGAATAGCTGCACGCTGTTGTATCATGAAGCACATTGCTCTAAGCTTAAATAGCAAATATTCTTTTCAAGAGACTTTAATATGCGAGATATATGCATATTCGTTGTGTGGTGGCGTCATTAATCAAGATTTTCCGTTCTTGTTTCGAAAATGGCGGTTACATCGATAGCAAACTCGATTTATATATATATATATATACTAGCTCAGATACCCGGGAATTCATGTTAATAATAAAATTATTTTTTTATGTAAGACTTCACTGTCCTCCATATTGTCATATTTCCTGTTGGTATGGGTAAATGTTGGTATGGCTTATTGTAATGAAGGCGTTAGTGCTAATACACATACCGATTTTTATTTAGTTCGGTTGAGTCTTTTGTGCCAAATAAAATTTTTCACTTCCGCTGTAGGTTTTAGCGTATATCTCGTTTATAATTCGGTATACGAAAAAGTGACAAAGTTTACTCTAAATAACAAAATAAACGACTTTTGTTATGTCCATATTTGCAGAAAAACCAATAGGAAACGAAATATCGTCTCAAAGAATATTAATATAGCCTAAAGTCTAAGTTGGGTTAGTAGTAATGTAGATAACAAGTTTCATAAAATTCTGTTCAGCCGTTTATGCGTGAAAACGTAACAAGCACTACATACACGAAAGAAACAACATGCAGTTATCGTGCCTATGACATGTGAAACGAAAAATTATCGAGAAATTTCGTGAAATAAAATCAATATACAGACAGAGGTTACAATTATATATATATATATATATATATATATATATATATATATATATATATATATATATATATATATATACTAGCTCAGATATCCGGCTTCGCCCGGGAATTGCTCTGAGGCTGAATGGTGATGGTATTTTTTTGGCAAGGCTTTACTTTGCACATTATTTTGACATTTACCCGTCCCAGTGTTTAGGGTTAATACCCGTTGTTGGCATTTGTTAATAATAAAATTATTTTTTTATTTAAGTCTTTACTGTCCTCCAAATTGTCATATTTCCCGTTTCCTGTGCATTATGCATAGATTTGAATTAATTTTTCCAGGTGAGGTACCTGGTAGTTCATATTGGACAGAATTGTTGATCATATCAATATTTCTACGCAAATTACTTGCTTCATACATTGTTCCCGAAAAAATGTACAGAACAAAAGTTACTCTAAATAACAAAGTAAACAACTTTTGTTATGTGAACGTTTGTCGAAAAACAAATAGACAATGAAATATCGCGAATTTTTACTTCAGGTCTCCCTTATATCATCCCCACCAGTTCGAACCTAAAAATTTTAATATAGCTTATAATCATGGAAGAAATAATGCTAATTTCCGAGTTTCAGGAAATTCTGTTCAGCCGTTTATGGGTGAAAAGGTAACAAACATACACGAAAGAAACAAATTGCAGATTTGGTGTCTATGACATGTGAAACGAAAAAGTATCGTGAAATTTCGTGAAAAAAAATCAATGTACAGACACAGGTTACAATTATATATATATATATATATATATATATATATATATATATATATATATATATACACATACACATATATACGCCAGAATTAAAGAGTATAATTCCCTACAACTTCGACTGTCGCTAATTCAGCAAGACGTTTTAGTATAATGCATAATAAAAATTAAATATTCGAAATGCTATAGTTAACATTTCTATAGGAATTTAATCATGAAATTTTTTTCAAATTAAAATAAATAGCAAATGAATCGGGCGGGAGACAGGGCGCGGAGATTTATATGCTCACTAATCCAAATCATACTTAGAACTATCATATAAGTCTAAAAACATAAATCAAATAAAGGGTTTCTGCCCTTTGGTCTATAATTGATACTGTTGTCATACCTGTCGGTGAAAACCGTCACGACTGGTTGACGGAGTACAGCTGTCATTGTGCTTTCGATGCGATGGCATCATCTTCAAGCCCGCCAAAAGTTGTACAGAATTAACTAGCTCAGACCCGATATTCAGACCTTTGCAACTACTTTAACGGAAGACGACAACTGACTGACACACTAGACTGACTCTTCATCCCAGCTAGCTGAGTGGGCAATCATCTTTTTTAATATCAACATTTTTCTTCGACGTTAGGCGATCCAATCTAATCTCTAACCCCTCAAACCTGTCCATTTTCCTTCCTTTAGGCAGGTGATGCAACACTTCCAATTTTAAAGAACCCTGGTCTTGGTTTTCCGTCAATAGCTGCTTTTTCATCTCACTTGCCTATGTTATATGATAACATTGTCATATAACAAAAGCAAGTGAAATGCTATTTTACACATCATCTATAATATTTTAATAGAGATAAGTAATTATCGTTTTATGTGTCAATAGGGCACTGATGATGATGCCCTGCATCGAAAGCGCTCTTACGTTTTAGTTAATTGTTACAGTAGATAATTTGATATCATATACAAGAACTTGCAGTAATTAGCACATCAAATTCAAAGTAAACAACATTATCTATCGCATAAACCCAAAACTAAAACTCAGTCTATACAATACTGGAAACACAAGAGCATATCTCATATATTCCTCTATTGCTCAATTTACTCTGTATTAAGTTTCCAACCCGTGAATGATATTGCTCCAATAGATAATGATAGCCCCATGATACTTTAAAGTACGGGTTTTTATAACGTACAATGACAAAACTTGAATGGAATAAGTCAACTATAATTTACACAAAACATCAAAAAAAATATCAACTGTCGAAAAATAAAGAATGAACAACAACAAACGATAAGTCTTTGGATGAATAATAAATAACGAATTGAAGGAGAGTTCGCACAAAAAGAACGGAGCAATAATAGATACAACTCGGAGGGTAGGCAATTAATTTCACACACTAACTAAAAGGTAATTGTCAGGTTGCTCGACGTGTAACCACTTTACAAAAAATACAGTAATTATTTTAGTTTAAATTGTTTATGACAACACTGTCACTGAGACCACGTGGCAGTTAGTAGGGGTTTGGTTAAGAGCTGTTATTGAGCCGGCCCAGCTGCCACACTACTATTAAGAGTTCGTCGGTATCGAATAACAAAGTCCGTCACGCAGGGACTGCGTAAACTAAGCAGATTTCCCACGTGAAGGTTTACAATAGATAAATATACATACAGGTAACACTACCGAGAATGCTCAGTAAATGTACAATACAAGGCTGAATTGTAATCAAACAGACAAGCCAACCTCGTAGTGCTGCATAGATAGACCGGAAAGACAAACAATTAATGGAAAATATTTGAATATAACATATTAATTTTATTGAAAACAATTTACTATAGCTAGTGGTGTAATTTGTAATGAATCAGAATCAGTTTTATCTCAATCACTCAAATTTTAGTAATCCAAATTAAAAGAAGGGGGGGGGGTCAACAGAACGTATTTGCATATATCTCACAAAGTAAAAGTTCAATAACAACAATATTTGGTATTTAGGCTTCAATTAATATATTTTATTATATAACAGAGCATTATTTATGTAACACTAGTAGAAGTGGGGGTTTACTGAAGGCTGAAAACTGAAAAATGCAAATATCTCGGTTAATGTTCAAGATAGAGAATAAATGTATATAACATCATTTATAGTGTACTTTATTTTCAATAAGATTGATTCTATACACGTTTTCGATCCGACTTATAGTAACGGAGATATTTCGAATTTTCAAAATTCTCCCCCTCTAAACCCCCCCCCCCTCCCCCTGGTCCGATTTCAGCCGTTAACGAACTTGATCTTTCTTTTTACATAAAACGACTAAATGTCGAGTTTGGTAACGATTACACAAAAATTGCGACCGCTAGAGCGGTAACAGACAAATATATATATATATATATATATATATATATATATATATATATATATATATATATATATACAGTTTTGAACGGACCTCATTTTCGTCATCTCCTAGGTAGGATCGATGGACATTTGAAGAAAAAAATCGAAAATTCCGTCATGAGTACAACCTCAATAGCTGATTTCCCTTAAGGAAAATCTGCTAAAAAAATGTGGTGAACTATTGCAAATTTGATTACCTACAATTGCTGTTATATACGTATTTTCTGGCATCATGAGTATTAACCCAGATATTTGTTTGTTTCTAATTGTGTGCCTTCAGTAAATCACGGCTTTTACTGATGTCATATTAACAAAGTTCTTTTTGTTTACATATACATTATTTATACTAGTTGAAACCCCACAATAATTTCTGTATACAAGTCCAGTATTTCTGGAGCCTCAAAGATAGTTTCCCTCCGTCATTAAGGCCAACAGGGTCAGGCATGTGTTTCAAGGAACTCCACAAAAGACACCACTGGCCTGCATGTGTCCAAGAGACAAAGGCATTTTTTCTGCCGTCCAATAGATTGTTCCGGTAGAGCTCACCCTCATTTGGGAAGACTGATGGCCATGTGCTCGGAATGGGAAAGGTTAGGTACCCTTGCGAAGGCTCATATTGTCCCCTATTCCCAGAAACTAATTATCTGGAAGGGGAAAAAAACTATGTTAAGGCCGGTCCAGACGCTCCGTTTTGCACAACGTTTTGTCTGCGCAATCTTGAGACGGTATGAAAACGTTGCAATTTGTAGAGCGTCCACACGGCACAGACATATCTGTATATTTTGCTCTGTTTTGTGTGAGATCGTCATGGAGGAGGTACTACTCTGGTTGATTTTCGCGATGTGTCTTGTTAAAAAAAAAAAAAAGATTGCAACATCTCAGAAGTACCCGGGCGTTCAAAGTGGTCGCGGAAGTGGCTTCTAAAAAGGAAGCACTTTTCCCATATCAAATTGTAGCGTGAATTACGTGATGCATCTACTGATTGGCGGAACTACTTGCGAATGGACGTTGACACATATACTTATTTATTGGAATTAGTGACACCGCATATCAACAAAGAAAATACTTGTATGAGAACAGCAATATCAGCACATGAAAGGCTGTTATTGCTGTGATGAAGCTATGAAAATGATTGCCGTTGCATCAATTTCTTTAAATGTATTTGCTAAACTTTCATACGCCTCCCCCTTCTTATCCCTGTCACTGTATTCTTTTGATTTAACACACCAAATGCACGGGAACCTTTCATACAGAGCAATAAAATCTGTTAAAAACTCCCTACAACATTGCCGAAGGTCAGCCATTGTCGCCTGACGAATTGAAACTGAGTATCAAAATGAACGGAAAACGGTGCTACCGTCCACACACGCCGACTTGTCTGCGCAGTTCAAGGAAATCTATGCTCTCTGGCTCAGTTTTACTAAAACTGTAGCGTCTTCGAAATGGGTTCAAAACTGCACAGTTTTCCAGTCCACACGCAACGTTTTATCTGCAACGTTTTGAACTGCGCAGACAAAATGTTGTGCAAAACGGAGCGTCTGGACCGGCCTTTAGATCCTATAGACACTTTTGTAGGCTTTCTCTGAAGAGATGCTTGTCCTAGTTTTCAAAATGTACAAGAGGGCCAAAAGAAATTAGACTAACTCGACAAACTATAGTTTTCTTGTTACCATATATTTTCTATTTTTAAGTAAAACGTCCGTCACGCAGGGGCTGCTTAAACTAAGCAGATTTCCCTCGTGTAGTTTGATAATAGATAAACCTACATACTGCTATCAGAACACCACCGTGAATATTATGTGAATAAATACAAACGGTAATAAGAAATCTTTCCCTGGCGGGAAGCGTCTCAAATGTAAACAAACAGGAGAGAGAGAGAGGAGAGAGAGAGAGAGAGAGAGAGAGAAGAGAGAGAGAGAGAGAGAGAGAGAGAGAGAGAGTAGATAGAGAGAGAGAGAGGAGATAGAGAGAAGAGAGGAGATATAGAGAAGAGAGAGAGAGAGTGAGAGAGAAAGAGAGGAGATAGAGAGGAGAGAGAGAGAGAGAGAGAGAGAGAGAGAGAGAGGAGAGAGGAGATAGGAGAGAGAGAGAGAGAGAGAGAGAGAGAGAGAGGAGAGAGAGAGGAGAGAGAGAGAGAGAGAGAGAGAGGAGAGAGAGAGAGGAGAGAGAGATAGAGAGACAGGAGAGAGGAGAGAGAGGAGAGAGAGAGAGAGAGAGAGAGAGAGAGAGAGAGAGAGAGAGAGAGAGAGAGAGAGAGAGAGAGAGAGAGAGAGAGAGAGAGATCTTTAATATAAATCAACAACAATCCACTCAACAATCAACAATACAATACTCTCTTATGTAATAAACCACATTTTTACTATACTATTATATTCTGGTCACTGCCCCCCCCTCACCCCGCTGCTTAAGTTCTTGGACTACTAAAATTTGATTGATTGAGCTAAAAATTATTCTGATTCTTTATAAATTAGAGTACTAGATATAGTAAATAGTTTTCAATACGTTTAGTATGTTATATTCTTATGTATTTCACTAATTGTTTTTCTTTCCGGTAAGTGTTTGGAATACATGTTTGTCACTACCCGCCGGGAGGTTTCTTATGGTCGTTTGTATTTATTCACGTATTATTGACTTTTCTATTTTGTTACCAATGTGTAGATTTATTTATTGATCAACTTCACGAAGGAAATCTGCTTAGGCTCTGCATGACGGACGTTTAGCAGATTTCCCTTAAGAGAAATCAGCTATTGAGGTCGTACGCACGACGCGAGTTTCGAAAAATTTCTTCAAATGCCTATCGGTCCTCCCAGGAGATGACGAAAATGAGGTCCGTTCAAAATTATATATATATATATATATATATATATATATATATATATATATAGATAGATAGATAGATAGATAGATAGATATATTTGTCTGTTAACGCTCTAGCGGTCGCAATTTTTGTTTGATCGTTACCAAACTCAGAATTTAATCATTTTATGTAAAAAGGAAGATCAAGTTCGTTAATGGCTGACATCGGACCAGCGGGAGGGGGGGGGTTTAGAGGGGGGATTTTTGAAAATTCAAAATATCTCCGTTCTTTTACGTCGGATCGAAAAATTGTATAGAATCAATCTTATTGCAAATTAAATTTACTATAAATAATATTCTATACATTTATTCTGTATCTTGAATATTAACCGAGGTATATGCATTTGTATTCTGTGTGTGGTCGGCAGGAGTCGGCTATGTTCGGGACTTTCCGCCGAGAGCTAGGACGGCCAAACGGAAACCCGTAAATGTTCATCCCTCGTGAATAGGTTTAGAGATTCCATAATACTACTGTTGTTATTAGGCAGATTTCTCTGTTGTAAAACTTCCCGTGGGAAATGTGCTTAGTTTGCGGAGCCCATGCGTGACGGACTTTTTTAAACTTGTGATCTTCTTCCTCCTGTGCTCAAGTCAGGTAGCCACTGTAAACTATTTAGAAAAGATAAAACCTATTTAGGGAAACCAACGTGAATAGAAAATTATAAAGCAATAACGTTTTCCATTACATTCGCAAAAAGAATCTTGGTCTACGCCTAACAAGGCAATTCCGTTACCTGATGAATGAAATATAAGTACTTTAAGATATTACGTATAAATATATAAGTTCATTACACGATGGAGATGAAATCCATATTGACAATTGTGTGTGTGTATGTATATATTTATCTTCTGTCTGTACATTGATTTGCTCTCGACATTTCTCGATACTTTTTCGTTTCACATGTCATAGACACCATAACTGCATTTATACGCTTATACAGTTATACGTTATAACTATAGCTGGGGCCAACAATTTATTTTGGCACAAAAGATAAACGTTTTAGCCGAACTTAACAAAACTCGGTATGTGAATTAGCATTAATTCTTCCATGATTATAAGCTATATTAAAATGTTTAGGATCAAACGGGTGTGGGGGCTATAAGAGAGGGCTGAAATAAAATTTCGCGTTTTAGCAGATTTCCCTTAAGGGAAATCAGCTATTGAGGTCGTACTCATGACGCGAGTTTTGAAAAATTTCCTCAAATGTCCATCGATCCTACCCAGGAGATGACGAAAATGAGGTCCGTTCAAAATTATATATATATATATATATATATATATATTTGTCTGTTAACGCTCTAGCGGTCGCAATTTTGGTTTGATCGTTACCAAACTTCATATTTAAGCGTTTTTCGTAAAAAGAGAGATCAAGTTCGTTAATGGCTGAAATCGGACCAGTGGGAGGGGGAGGGTTTAGAGGTGGGGATTTTTGAAAATTCAAAATATCTCCGTTATTATGCGTCGGATCGAAAAATTGTATAAAATCAATCTTATTGTAAATTAAATTTACTATAAATATTGTTTTATACATTTATTCTGTATCTTGAATATTAACCGAGATATTTGCATTTTTATGAAGTCTGTGGTCGGGTATAGTCCGGATTACGTCTGCCATTTTCGTCATTTCTCGGCTCAGGCGGAAGCTTCTTCTAACCTGTCGTTTTTAACCTTACCTTACCTTCTTTACTTTGTGAGATTTATGCAAATACGTTTTGTCCATCCGCCCCCCCCCCTTCTTTAGTTCTTGGACTACTAAAATTCGAGTTATTAAAATATAAATTATTCTTACAATTCAGAAGCCGTTTCAGTTGGGAATTTATTTTAATTAACTGAAAGATTTCTCATTATCTAATCACGGTGGTATTGTGTTACCAAATTTCTCTATTGTAAAACTTCACGGGGGAAATCTGCTTAGTTTACGCAGCCCCTGCGTGGCGGACTTTTTTTATTTAGAGTAACGTTTATTGCATTCACGTTTGCTGTAAAATAAAGTAAATACGGGGTATACGATAAAACTATAGTGGGAGTCGTTAGTTTTATTAGTACTCATCTAAATGTTTTAATTAATGCATACTATGACAAATGATGTTATGTTGATAACCCTCATGCGGGAGCGGAAATTGATGGAGGCTACTATATGTGCCCGGATCGGCTTTTTGACAGGAAATATATTCAATACAGATGATATTTAATTGCAATAAATGCTATCAATGATTAAGGTTGGAATTTTTCAAAAAGGTGAGTCAAAACGTGGAGAGGGATAAATTAGGGACATGTTTTCATTTATTCTTGAAAACTGAAATTTCTATTCTATTAGTTCCCAAAAGTTAACCTTTTGGAATGACTATTTCGGAAAAACAATATGTCATGGATGGAAGTGTAATTGTATACATTGCCATACAAGATATAAGTCTTGCTATAAAAATACCATCATTAGTCAGTCAACAATGATTCTCCGGGCATTGCCGGGTACCTTAGCTAGTATATATGTACATAATTATATCTGTGGCTTGGTTCTAAAAGGGCCAATGTCAATTTTTTCACATATTGTCTTATTTACATCAAAAGTCTCCAATTTAGTAAAACTCTAATTCTACAAAGGCCAATGTTTAATATCAAACTAAATATGGTTGAAATCCATTATAATGTCAGCCAATGCCATTGCTAGGGATTTCTGATTTATTTCTAAAAGGCCCTATGTTGACATTGGCCCTTTTAGCATTCATACAGATGTAACTTTTTCGTGTATGAACATGTCCATCCCCTCTTCATCCCAACAATGAACATGCTCTGACACTCTCCCTCATTTATTTACTTTTTGTCTTAACACCCGGTTATCAAGACATTTAGTTCAATATGTCTCATTCTCGTGCTTACAAAATATTAGAACTGTGTCGCAAATCAAGTGTTTCAAAAGGTAAGTAATATTATTAATGCTACAAAGTTATAATCAATAGAAAAAATGCTTTTAAATTTAAACGGAATACTCCTTTAATTTCTTAAAAGTATATAATTGACAGTACAAAACATAATAAATTATCAACTTTCTAGAACCTGTTGCTAGTACTAGCAGAAGTCAGATGGAAAGCGATGAATCAAATCACAATAACAACATCATTGCATGTGAACAAGGTAAATTTTTCGAGTTTCTCTGTCACTTATTTTAAACAGCCATTAAAGCATTTATGTTCTCAAGAACTGTTCACTGTTATTTTCTCTTTTATTTAGATGAAAGAGATTTGGATTATAATCATAATTTTCAACGTACGATTCAAGAGGTTCCTGCTGAAACCCACAATAATAATGATAATATCACTATCATTGTACAAGGTAAATTTTCACAGTTATCTTTTCAGATTTTAACAAAACTGAAAGCATGTAAATTAATGTTTCCAACAATTACCCACAAATAGTTTTTTAGATAATTTAATTCAAACTTCACTAGAAGTTTTCAACATACAAATGAAGAGTTACCTTCTGAAAGTTCAGATATCACTGATTTACTTGCTGAGAGTAGTAATGAAGGTGAACAACAAACGCCTGCTAAAATTTTAAACAAATGGGGAAGAAAACGAAAGGATGAAGGGGAAGCATCCAGAAAGCGTAAAATAAATCCTAGTAACTGGAAAAAAATGTGAGCAAACAACGAAAATTGCAAGGTAAGGAGTATGTTGCCTTAAAAGGAAAATTAATAAGAGCTAAATGCATGAAGCCCCCATGTAATTGTAGAAAGAAGTGTTTTGATCTTATGAGTAATGAGGAGAGAGAAATTATTTTTAAACATTTTTATCAATTATCTTACGATGGACAATCACAGTTTATTTCCGATTTCGTTGAAGAAAAAGAAAAAGCTACACAAAGGCTACGAAGGAATGACAAAAAAGAAAGTAGGCGTCAATATTCTCGGAGATATTTTTTAAATAAAGGTAATATTAGGCTAGAAGTATGCCAAGAAATGTTTAGTAACACTTTAGATATAACGATTAAAAGAATTAGAGTGTGTATTGAGAAAAAAAGAGCTAGTGAAACAGGTATGTGTGCTTCAGATAAACGGGGAAAGCATGGGAAACAGCCCGTAATCCCAGAAAAAGAGAAAGATTTTATTAGAAGACATATAAACCAATTCCCATCCTATGAAAGCCATTATTCAAGGTCTCATACTCAGAAAAAATATTTGCCATCTCATTTATCATTTTCACAAATGTGCAGGTTATACAAGGAAGAGTGTGTCAAAAACAATGTCAGCCCGCAAAAAGAATCTATGTATCGTAAAATTTTTGTTGAGGAATTTAATCTTTCATTTTATAAACGAAAAAACGATACATGTGGAAAATGTGACAAATTCGAAATGTTGATTAAAACAGAGGCAAATGAGAGTGAAAAAAATAAAATAATTATTGAAAGAGATAGTCATATGCTTTTGGCAAAATCTTCCTATGATGAGAAAAAAAATTATGTTGAAAAAAGTAAAACAAATGAAAAGATTATGACCATAAGTTTTGACCTGCAAAAATGTCTCCCGACCCCACTTTTATTAAGCGGAATATCGTTTTACAAAAGGCAACTGTGGACACTGAATCTCACTTTATACATCACTAGTAGGAACCAAAACCCAGCAGCAATTTGCTATCTATGGGATGAGACAATCGCAGCTAGAGGAGGTCGAGAAATTGCATCATGTCTGTATGCGTTTTTAAAACAAATCCCAGTCGATATCGAAGAAGTGAATTTTTTCAGTGATTCGTGTCCAGGAAAAAATAGAAATATTTTTGTTGCTTTGATGTTTTTATTCTTAACTAAAGAATTATCTAGCAAAGGTAGGAAAATAGTACTTAATCATAAGTTTCTCGAAGCAGGGCACACCCACATGGAGGCAGACTCAGTGCATGCATTAATAGAGAAGACAAGGAAAAAAACAAATGCTCTCATTGAACTTCCTCGTGACTGGGCAAATTTAATTAGAATGATTCCAAGAAAACCACCAATCATCGTACATGAGATGCAACAAGATCAATTTTTAAACTTTAAAGAACTTCTCGGAACAGCATTTGTACAAAAAAAAGTCAATACTGCTAGCGAGCCAGTTAAGTGGACCAAAATCAAATGGATGCAATTTCGTTGGGACAAACCAAATGAAATGCAGTACAAAATTTCTTTTGGAAATGACGAGCAATTCAAAACACTAAGCTTTGTGAAAAAAGATACGAGACATTCTACTAACACCGATTATCATTTCAACTTAGGACCCATATCAAACAAGCCGTTACCATTGAGTAATGAAAAACTTAAAGATTTGAAAGACTTAATACAGTACATTCAGCCGAATAGTCGCATATTTTATAATGCATTAGTAGATAAATTGACGAGTTCATCAGATGTTGTAGATACATTTTCAGATGATTATGATGAAGATGAATAAGAAAATTATTAAAAAAATATCTTTAAGAATCCCAAAAATGTACTTTAAACTGTAATTAATGTAAAAATGTACTTTATATGAATAATTTGAATAAAATTGTTGAAATCAGATGTTTTTTCCTTCTCACTGCCTTATATAGGGTTGCCATCTCCATAATATAAAAACCAGGACATAGTTCAAAAAAGTGGACAATGTAGGACACCCAGGGTAAAAAAAGAGGAAATAAAAAAGAAACAAAAACACTAATTTATAAAAAAAAAATGTAAACAATTTATTTTTGACATAATTTATGTAATTTGTTAAATGGAAAGTCCGTTGTTGATGCTAGTTTATTATGAATTGATGGTTTGTCAGTTTTGGGTTCTTACTAGCAAAGATAAATGCTGTTTCTTTTTTTTTTTTAATGTTTATTAACATGTTTTCGCCGATCATGCTCGGCCTCTTCAGATTTTAAATTTATAATATATCAAAAATATATTCAAATATAGATGTCACATTTATGATTAATTAAAACCCTCTCTTTTCTTTTTATTCTCTAAGTGATTATGCACTGCCTTTCAAGATCTAACCTTGAGTATTTTTTAATTTTCATTTTTTGTCTTAAGCCATTTTAAAAACTCAAACATTTTTCAAGATAAGCAAATAAAAGTTCCCAGACGACTTTTTAAATACCCGGACGACTTAAAAAAGTTCCCGGACGACCCCGGACGGGTATAAAAAGGATGACATGTACAGGTTTTCCCGGACGGATGGCAACCCTAGCCTTATAGATCCTCATTAATTGAACCAATGTCACTTTAAGATGCTGTATATTATATGTAGCTTTAAATCCAAAAAGGGCGAATGTCATAATATTTACATAAAATAGTAACAGGTTAAAAAATTTCATATGATAAAATAATATTTCTTTACATTAACAATAATCAAATACAAAAAATAATAATGGGAATGTTAATATAAGAAAGTTACAGCATTCTAAAAAATCTTAAATATCTTTCATCGCCTTTTTCTCGAAACTAACATTTTTGACTTAGGCCCTTTTAGAACCAAGCCACAGATATATACGATTGTAACCTCAGTCTGTACATTGTTTTTTTTTTCGAAATATAAAGATATTTTTTCGTTTTATATTTCATAGACAACACAACTGCATTTTGTTTCTTTGGTGTCTGCTTGTTTGTTTATTACCTTTTCACGCACAAACGCCTGAACCGAATTTTATGAAACTCGGTATGTATATTACAACTCACCCAACATAGACTTTAGGCTATATTAATATTCTCTGAGACGAACAGGAGTGGGGGATATAAGAGAGGCCTGAAATTAAAAATACCGATATTTCGTTTCGTATTGCTTATTCGCCAAATATGCACAAAGCCATGCTGAATTCTCACAATTGCACTATGCTTAAACTATATGTGCTCGGATTGGATTTTGACAGGAAATATGTACATTATAGATGGTATTTAATTAAAATAAATGGTATCCATGATTTTCGTTTCAATTATACAAAAACGATGTGTCAGAAAGTGGAGAGAGATTGATTAGGAACACATTTTCATTTTTTCTTCAAAACTAAAATTTCTATTCTATTAGTCCCCAAAAGATTCCAGGCCCTATCGGAAAATCAGTACGTCGTGGAGGGAAATGTAATTGGGCACATTGAAGTCTTGCTATAAAAATTCCATCATTAGTGAGTCAACAATGATTTCCCGGGCATCGCAGGGTACCTTAGCTTGTGTATATATATATTTATATTTGTATAAAATTGTAGCCTCTGTCTGTACATTGATTTTTTTTTTTCAAAAGCCAATCAAGGGAAGCCTGAAATTCAAAATAGCGATATTTCGTTTCCGATTGGTTTTTGCGGCAAATATGAACATAACAGAAGTTGTTTATTTTGTTATTTAGAGTAACTTTTGTTATATACACTTTTTCCGTATACCGAATTATAAACGAGATATACACTAAAACCTATAGCGGAAGTGAACAATTTTATTTGGCACAAAAGACTCAACCGAACTAAATAAAACTAGGTATCTGTATTAGAACCAACGCCCTCCTTATAATAAGCCATACCAACATTTCTAAGGACGGGCAGGAGTGGGGGTTGTAGGGGAGGCCTGAATTTAAAAATAGCGGTATTTCCTTTTCCTGCAAATATGCACATGACAAAAGTATTTTTTTATTTGAAGTAACTTTTGTAATATTCACTTTTGTCTTATAACAATGTATAAACGAGATATAAACTAAAGCGGGAGCCAACTATTTTATTGGGTGCTAACGATTGAACCGAACTTAACAAAACTTGGTATGAGAATTAGCATTCAATCTTCCATGATTATAACCTATATTAAATTTTTTAGGTTCAAACGGGGGTGGGGGTTATAAGGGAGGCCTGAATTAAAAATTCGCAGTATTTCATTATCTAATTGTTTTTCGACAAACGTGCACAAAAGTTGTTTACTTTGTTATTTAGAGTAACTTTTGTTTTATACATTTTTTTGGGAACAATGTATAAAGCAAGTAATTTGCGTAGAAATATTGATATGCTCTACTACTCTTTCCAATATGAACTATCAGGTACCTCACCTAAAAAAATGAATTCAAATCTATGTTAATATTTTGTCCTTAATAACTCAAATCTATGCACAATGCACAGGAGATGGGAAATATGACAATATGGAGGACAGTGAAGTCTTACATAAACAATTAATTTTATTATTAACAAATCCACATCAACGACGGATATAAACCCTAAACACTGGGACGGGTAAATGTCAAAATATTGTGCAAAATAAGCCTTGCCAAAAAAATACCATCACCATTCACCTGAACCCGGGTAAAGCCGGGTATCTGAGCTATTATATATATATATATATATATATATATATATATATATATATATATATAAATAAGCCAAATCCAAATACAGCCAATCCAAGCACACATTGTTTTAGCTTAGGTATATACATAACATACGTAATAATAAATGTGAGAATTAATTTATTTGCTGGGTACCTATCCCTGCTAATAAATTAATTTATATTCACAAACCGAGATAAGGGGAAGAGATAATAGTGCTCCCTGTAACATGAATAATAGTCTAAATAGTCAATCATTTGAGTTTAAATATTTAATATCTTTTGTAATGATGACATTACCAAATAAAGTTTATTAGTTATGATAGTACGTAGTTATTCCAATGACATCAATATAAAGGAGGAAATAAGATATATATATATATATATATATATATATATATATATATATATATATATACCAGAATTGAAGAGTATGATTCCTACAACTTCCGCTGTCACATAAATAATTTAACAATTATTATTATTAAATACTTTAGTACATAATCTTTGACAATAACAAATTGCTGCCTTTACAACATTCAAAGACCTGAGTTATAAAGCAATAATATTGTTTTTCTAGACTGCCTAACGGGCTACTTCCTGACCTGAACCCCTCTGGGTCAGTCATATACCTTTTGTATTGCACTTTGCCTGGAAGAGTACGTGCCCAGATGAATGCTTTTCATTTTTAGTTATCCTCCCTGGGAAAGAGGGCAAGTATATTGAGGGTGCTATAAAAGTGTACATCAGAGGCACCGCCTAATGGACAGCCCGAAGAGGGCTTCCCAGAAAATGGGGGATTGGCCTCAGCAATTAAAAGGCGTCCAACAATGACCTCATTCTACAATTCTTATAATTTGGATATTTCCATAGTTGGTTAACAAGTATCGTTATGTGGATAATCAAAATCGTCCGTCACGCAGGGGCTGTGTAAACTAAGCTCATTTCTCACGTGCTGTTATAGCAGATCAGGGATCTCATCTCACCATATATTCTCTATTTCTAAGTAAAATTTAATCATGGCGACGTAACAGTAATCATAGTTATTTATTTTTCCCAGAAAAGCGAATCGTTAGAATATAATTTATATTTAAATGCTCACATTGTATTAACAATGAAGAGGAATTGAGTAGGAAATGATTTCAAGTATGGTATAGGGCTTGCCATAGTGTACTTAGAAGTTAATGCTAAATTACATACAGTTTTGATTAGTTCGGCTTAAAAATAATATTGTACTCTGACCAAAGTTTTTAGCCTATTTCTCGTTTATACTTCGTTATACAACAAAAGTGTGCAAGACCAAAGTTACATAAAATAACAATGAAAACAAATTTTGTTATGTGCACCTTTACCGAAAAACGAATAAGTAACAAAATAATGGGATATTCCATTTTAGACCTTCCTTACAACCCCCACTCCGTCTTAACCCCCACCGATCCTCTTAAAACGTTTTGTATAGCTTACAATTTTAAATGGGGTACTGGGAATAAGCATCCCAAGTTTCGTCAAATTCGGTTAATTGGTTTGGGCATGGGAAGCTTACAAACCAAGACCGCAAATTCGAGAAAAACGTCCGTCACACAGGGGCTGCGTAAACTAAGCAGATTTCTCGTGTGAAGTTTTACAATAGAAAAGAAATCGCCATACGAGAGCCGAACAGTTGCGGCAAAGGGCCGAACTAGCTTTTGGCGGGAAACTCAGTCGTCCGTTACGGCCCAAATTTAATACAAATGCAAATATCTCGGTTCATATTCAAGATAGAGAAGAAATGTATGGAACAATATTTATAGTAAATTTCATTTTCAATAAGATTGGTTCTATACAATTTTTTGATCCGACGTATGGCAACGGAGAAATTTCGATTTTTTTTATTTTGAACGGACCTTATTTTCGTCATCTCCTGGGTAGGATATGACAACAAATAGAAAATGAAATATCACGAATTTTTATTTCAGGCCTCCCTTATAACCCCCACTCCCGTTTAAACCTACAAATTTTAATATAGCATATAATCGTGGAAGAATTAATTCTAATACACCTACCAAATTTTGTTAAGTTCGATTCAATCATTTGTGCCGAATGAAATAGTTGGCTCCCACTTTAGTTTTTATTGTATATCTCGTTTATACTTTGTTATAAAACAAAAGTTAACATAACAAAAGTTACTTTAAATAAGAATAAACAACTTTTGTCATGTGCATATCTGCCAAAAAACAATAGGAAACGTAATATCGCTATTTTTAATTTCAGGCCTCTCTTACAAATCCCACTCCTGCCCGTCCCTAGAAATGTTGGTCTTTTGTGCCAAATAAAATTTTTGACACCCACTAGAGATTTTAGGGTATAACGAATTTACACTGCGGTATAAGACGAAAGTGTATATAATAAAAGTTACATTAAATAACAAAATAAATAACTTTTGATATGTACATATTTGCCGAAAAACCAATTGGAAAAGAAATATCGCTATTTTTAATTTCAAGCTTCCGTTATAACTCCCACTCCTGTTCGTCTCAGAAAATATTAATATAGCCTGAAGTCTAAGTTGGGTTAGTAGTAATATACATACCAAGTTTCATAAAATTCGGTTCAGCCGTTTATGCGTGAAAAGGTAACAAACAAATAAACACCAATGAAACAAATTTCAAATATCGTGTCTATGACATGTGAAAAGAAAAAGTATCGAGAAATTTGGAGAAAAAAAAAATCAGTGAGCAGAAAGATATATATATTTTAATATATATATATATATATATATATATATAAATTTATTTGTTAATATATAAATATTAAATTATATTAATTTGTTTGTTTGTTTTATATATATATATATATATATATATATATATCTCAGTGTGTGTGTGTGTGTGTGTGTGTGCTTGTGTTTGTGTGTTAACGCTCTAGTGGCTGCAATTTGTTTTTGATTATTACTAAACTCGATATTTAATCGTTTTATGTAAAGAGAAAGATCAAATCGGTGTGAGGGGGGGGGTATATAATAAACCCTATTATTTGAAGCTTTAATACCAAATATTGCAAGCAAGAGACCTTTATTATACGGGGTACTTGCAAATGTAAGCCGGTGACATCCCCCCCCTCTTCTTCCCGGCTTAAGTTCTGGGACAACTAAAATATGATTGATTGGGGTAAAAATTATTTTGATTCATTATAAATAACAGGTCTAGTATAGTAAATAGTATAGTTTTTCTTTCCGGTGAGAAGTTGGCAGACCTGTTTGTTTAAACTTCAGACGCTTCCCTTCGGGAGTTTGTTAAAATTAACTGAACGATTTCTTATTAATATTTGTATTAATTCACTTAATATTCACGGTGGTTTTGTGTTTCCAGTATGTAAATTTATCTATTGTTAAGCTTCGCGAGGGAAATCTGCTTAGTTTAAGCCCCTGCTTGCCGGATTTTTTTTTGTTTGGTCGGAAAGAGAATTTCGATAATCAAAATATCAAGTATTTTATATAACTGAATTATTGGCTCCTCCTCAGCGATGTAGACTAATGATCAGATCCAGTTAACTGTGATGATTTTGTAATGGATTTTGCTAGAGCTGTCAAATGAAATTAGAAATGCCATATTCCGGCAATCAGTAAATCAGATATTTATTTACTTGTGAATCAAGAGGGTTAGATTTAGGGAAAACTGCAGAAATGTTAGATTTCATTAGAGTGTCGTTTCAACCTCAGTCACCCCCCCCCTCACCCATGCGTAGCGGTCTGTCATATAACATTATAATTTTTTAAATATATTTTTTCCTAATTCAACCCCTCCATATTCATTTTATTTAACTTACTTTTGTTTAATTACACTTTTTTCCCCTTTCAGTATGGCAGCTCAACAATCGTACAAGGAAACTGGACCAGACAACGTGTACAGTCAGTACACCGTGAACAGTGAGTTCCACTATGTGACAAAAAGCGTCAATTAAGCCCTCTTCTTTCTACAAGCAAGGAGATAATTGTCTTTCTCACAGAAGAAAATCTCAAGTCCATTCAAGGGCGCACAATCTTGATAGTGTAGAGTACGATATGCAGTCTGCAAGAACAAATCCGTACTTCCATGGTTTCGTAGACCCTGAAGTTGTTTCTTCTTCTTCGGATATACAAATCACGAAGGGAATTTAAAAATAGCTGTGAGTCTAAATCTGTAAATAGTTACAACAGTGATAATTAGCAGTCCAGTTTGAGGAGCTGTATGACACGGCAAGTCAAGAAAACAGTTACTACTGCTAATGATGTTGTGGCTGGGAGCACCAAAATATACAATTCATATGTAAGACTCGACCCCCTTACGGAATCAGATCTAGCAAAATATTGTATAAAGAACACCTCTTCTACTTTGGAGAGACTTAGAAACAATAGGGATTCATGGGCATCTCGCCCTGTTGAATCAGCTGCCTCAGCCTGGGATGTTGGAAATGTAAATAACAATTCAGCCGAAGCACCACCTTCATCAACACCACCAATATAAAGCCGCCGAGCAAAAACTAAACCTACTGTAGGCAATTGTTGTGAGAGATCAATGCCCTGATGGGGGTTCAAACATCCCTAAAAACCACGAAAACAGAAACTCTGATTCATGATCACTAATGGATATAATTTAAATTTGTTTATACTACATATATTTATGTATTTTCTAATTTACTTATTGTTATTTATCTTTGTATCGAGACGCTCTTTTATTCTAGGTGTGTAAATTATGTTTTATATGTTCAAGAAGTGAGTTTTGGTTTTTAGGTAAATTAGCAAATAAGAATCATCAAAAGAATCATTAAAGACTTCATGTTACCTTTCATGCTCAGATTCAAATTAGAGTTATCACTTGGCCGAGATACAAATATCTTGTTTAATATTGGAGTTACAAAAAACCTGTATAGATTAACAATTGTAGAACATTAAATGTTTAACAAGATTGATACCAATATCTTCTATAACCCAACTCATAATAAAACAAGATATTTGTATTTATTTTCGGTGAAACGGGCTTATTCTTTGAATGGCTTGAAACGCAACAAAATGTATCCTCGCCACATTTAAACGTAAAATTAGGCAAACCTTAGAGTTTTATTTAAATTGTTTGTTTATATTATAGTTTAAAGAGGTGCCAGAAGAACACCTGTTTCACTTTAGTCATATATATTATATCTATTCCACAAAAATACATAATAGAGAATAATAAATGCACATCATTTATATATCTGAAGATGGTATGTATTTATGAATCTGATTAGAAGGTATGATTGTAATAATTGAGAAACATCTTCCTAGTGTTCTGCATCAAGCCCGGGGTAATCAAGCTGGGCGGGGACAGCGTGAGTTCCCAGTCTCCTATTGGCTGCCACCAGGTATATATTCAGCCACAACCAAAAACTGGCTTCAGTTGCCTCTTGGCTTTCAGTTATACTGTGTCACAGGTGCATTTGCTTCATTCAGAGACCATCAACTTATTAAGGTATGGAGTTTTCTTTAATTTTTTTCATTCTCCATTATTGCTTGACTTCGTCATCATCAGCTTTAACTCCGATATTTCTTGAATGTAAAAAAACAGGTTTCTTTATCATGAATAGATCAAAAGTTGTCCATTATTTTCAACTATCGTCCTTGAGATAGTATCTTTTAGCAGATTCCCCTACTCATGACGCGATTTTCGAAAATTTTCTTCAAATGTCCATCGATCCTACCCAGGAGATGACGAAAATGAGGTCCGTTCAAAATTATATATATATATATATATATATATATATATATATATTTATATATAATATATATATATATATATATACACGAGTATATATATATTTGTCTGTTAACGCTCTAGCGGTCGCAATTTTTGTTTGATCGTTACGAAACTCGATATTGAACCGTTTTATGTAAAAAGACAGATCAAGTTCGTTAATGGCTGAAATCGGACCAGAGGGAGCGGGGATTTTTGAAAATTGAAAATATCTCCGTTATTATGCATCGGATCGAAAAACTGTATAAAATCAATCTTATTGCAAATTATATTTACTATAAATATTGTTATATACATTTATTCTCTATCTTAAATATTAACCGAGATATTTGCATTTTTATGAAGTCTGTGGTCGGGTATAGTTCGGATTACGTCGGCCATCTTCGTCATTTCTCGGCTCAGGCGGAAGCTTCTTCTAGCCTGGCGTTTCTAACCTTACCTTCCTTACTTTGTGAGATTTATGCAAATACGTTCTGTTCATCCGCCCCCCCCCCTTCTTTAGTTCTTGTTCCTTTCCGGTGTGAGGCGGGCAGACCCGTTTGTATACATTTCTAACCCAACGCTTCCTGTCTGGAGGTTATTGAAATTGGATGAAACATCTCTTATTCCCGTTTGTATTTATTCACTGTGGTGTTGTGTTAGCAGTATGTATATTTATCTATTACTAAACTTCACGAGGGAAATCTGCTTAGTTTAGGCAGCCCCTGCGTGACGGACTTTTATTTTACGATTCTATCTATAGTAAACTAGCTAAGGTACCCGTCGTTGGGCAACTTGGTGCGACGTATATAAGGCGTTAAAATATTAATTTGGATTTGAAAAAATCAATGAAGCCGTGATCGTTCAGTGTTGTTTTTTTTTTATTTTATTTAATTACAAAAATTGTTTTTTTTATTTAGGAACAGTTGTTTATTTTGACACTTAAAGTAACTTCTTGTAAATACATTGTTCCTATATAAGCAATATAAACTGCAAAATAGAAAATGTATTTTATTCGTGACCCTGGTCATGAAACTATGAATAACAGATGCCATTTAAACTATGAAGATTATATAATAAATTTATTATTATGATTTATTTAATATTCACGATGTTTCAAAATATGGACCTGATTTTCATTTATCCTCCAAAACTGAAAAGTAACACACAACTTCCACTATCATATAAATAATTTAATAATTATCATTATTAAATACTTTGGTACATAAATCTTTAATAATAACAAATTTAGCCTTTATATAATTCCAAGGCCTGAGTAATAATGAAGTAACATGCCTTATCTAGGCTGCCTAACGGTTTTTAGGATGCTTTTCATTTTTAGTTATCCTCCCTGGGAAAGAGGTAAGATAAATTGAGGGTGCTATAAAAGTGTGCATCAGAGGCACCGCCTAATGGACAGCCCCAGTGGGCTTCCTGGTAAATGGGGGATTGGCCTCAGCAATAACAAGACCTGCAACAATGACCTCATTCTACAATAGTCATTCTTTGGATATTTCCATAGTTGGTTAACAAGTATCCGTTATGTGGACTATCAAAAACGTCCGTCATGTAAGTCCCGTGTAAACTAAGCTCATTTGACACTTGCTGTTATAGCAGATCAGGGATCTCATCTCACCATATATTCTCTATTTCTAAGTATAATTAAGTCATGGTTAGGTAATAGTTATCAGAGTTATTTATTCTCCCCAGAAAAGCGAATCGTCAGAATATAATTTATATTTAAATGTCCACATTGTATTAACAATGAAGAGGATATGACTTTCAAGTATAGTATAGGGACTATTAACTTAGAAGTTAATGCTAAATTCTGTACCGTTTTGATTAGTTCGGTTTAGTCGTATGTACCAAATTAAATTGTTGACTCCCCCAAAGTTTTTAGCCTATTTCTCGTTTATATTTCGTAATACAACAAAATTGTAAATGACCAAAGTCACATAAAATAACAATGAAAATAATTTTTGTTATGTGCACCTTTACCGAAAAACCAATAGGCAATAAAATAATGCGATATTTCATTTCAGACCTTCCTTACAACCCCCACTGCATCGTATTAAAACATATAGTAAAGCTTAAAGTCTAAAATGGGTTACTGGTAATAAGTATACCAAGTTTCGTCAAATTAGGTTAAGTGGTTTCGGCATGGAAAGCTCTCAAACAAAGACAGCAAATTCAAAATTGATGAGGAAAAAGCATCTGAAGGCAAAGAATCAATTGTGTATATATATAACAACACTTACACTAAATATCAAAATAAACAACTTTTGTTATGTGCATATTTGGCAAAAAAGCAATACGAAACGAAATATCGCTATTTTTAATTTCATGCCTCCCTTGTAATCCCCACTCCTGATCGTCTCAGAGGATATTAATATAGCCTAAAGTCTAAGTTGGGTTAGTTGTAATATACATACCGTGTTTCATAAAATGCCGTTAATGCATGAAAGGGTAACAAACAGTATAACATGTGAAACGAGAAAGTACCGTGAAATTTCGAGAAAAAAATCGATGCACAGACAGAGATTACAATTATATATATATATATATATATATATATATATATATATATACAATACATACACACACACACATTTGTCTACATCAGGGGTGAGCAAGCCAATTTAAATTTTAAAATTTTTTGGCGGGCCGCACATAAAGTAACACTTATTAATAATTAAGAAAACTTTATTTATTATAAACATTGGAATATAAAAATTAAAATAAGTAAAGATTTCATATACAAATTTTAATGCAAAATAAAAAAAACAACCAATAAAATAACGGAAAAAAGGATTTACTTGTAAATTTTTAATCAGACATTTGGCCCTGTTTTTTCGGTACAAGCTAATCAATATCAGCCGGAGTTACTGAAGTAGCTAAACGTATGTAGTTTTCTAATCCTGCATCAATCAGTCTTGATCGGTGGGCATTTCTGATTAATTTCATGGTCGAAAATAATTGTTCGTAAACTCACGTACTTCCGACACAAAGACATAATTTGCTTTGCGTTTTTCGTCAAAAGCGGAAATTTCTCAGGGCTCACACACGATTTATAAAAAAATTCGATGTTTACTGAGAAAAATACTTTTTTTAGATCGGCATTATTCTGCATGTCAATCACTTCCATTTGAACGTTTTCGGAAACTGTATCCACGATCGATATTAAATGGTGAGGAAAACATTTTCATGGAAACCAATGTCTATATATTGTGCGTATTTTTAAGAAATAGTAACGTTTTCTTTTTCTAAATGTGGAAAGTGAGACACATTATTCTGCAAAAAATGTTGTTTCCACAATTTTAATTTGCGCTCAAAGCCCTGAATTTTATCATGTAAATTGTAAATAAACTGTCTTCTGCCTTGAAGTTCTACATTAAGATCATTGAGATGCTGAGTCAAGTCGATAAGAATCCCAAAATCGCACATCCATTCTTTATTGCCAAAGGCATATCCAAGAACAATTGTATTTCGCTTTTTAAGTTGTATACTCTATTTAGCACTGCACCTCTTCTAAGCCAACGTACTTCGGTATATAAAACCATGTCGCCATATTCAGTTTCTAAATCATTCAGGTATTATTTAATTCACTGTGATTTAACGCGCGCGACTTTATAAAACTGATTAGTTTAATTATTGATACAGTAGGCAAACTCTATCTTTTCGCACCCAACATTTCCTGATGAATTGTGCAGTGGTTAACGAATGTTTCCCTTCTTCATGTCTTGACATAGCCTTCCTGATCCTTCTATCACAATGCTTGACATTGCTCGTGCTCCATCTGTCGATATACTGTCGATAAATTGAAATGTTTTCCAAAAAAGACTTTAGTTCATCGAACCGGTCTTTGCCCGTTGTAGTCCCTTGCATTCGATCAGTGAACGCAATTCTTCGGTAATATTAAATTTGGTGTCCATAGCACATAACAATACAGCCAGTTGTGCTGCATCGCTAATATAGCAACTCTCATCAAGTGCCGAAGAACAGTATTCGATTTTGCAATGCATTCACGAAGCGTTGTTGCTATGTTCTCGGACAAGTCTTCAATGCTCCTTGCAATGGTGAATCTTGGATAAACTAATGCTTGAAATAATATTTATTATATCAGGAAATGCTACTGCAACAGCAGTCAGACATTCTTTTATCATCTCTCTATCTGCAAAGAGTTTCATTTTTTTTTCCAGTATTTGACTGACAATGAAACTAACCTTACCTGCTGTATTTGATAAAATAGCTTGATTTTTAAAAATAATCTGTAGTTTTCCCAAGTTTTTCTCCATTTGATTAAACTTATCTATCCGGAGTTGTCCGGTTAAGTTTTTATATTGTTGTTCATGTTTTGTATCATAATGCCTTTGTATATATTCTTATGATGTCGACACAATCTCTCAGCATATTAAGCATACAGCTTTATCTTTGACGAAAGTGAAAAAATAATCAAATTTCCACTTTTATGGCAATGCCTATGCTCATCCGCAACCTTCCGTTTTTTCATTTGCTTTTCCGACACGATATAATGGATTAAATTTGAAAGTTAAAACAATTTGTAGGAAAAATTAATTTTGAATAAAAAAAAAAACTAATATTACCATTTTGACATAAATATTGCACTCACGCCTTACAAAAACACAAGAATTCCTAATATTTATAGTTAACAGCGTACCAGACTAATTGTGTGACAGAAGCAAACACAAGCACAGACACGGCACGTTCGTATTGAATGTTTGAACAAGTCGCCGACAAGTAAGTAACTAATTACAAAAAATTGTTTCGGTTTAGTATGTACTACCATTAAATTATATGTAATTTTTACAATATATTGATGGGAGAAAGTCGATAAAATAAATTCAATTTTAGAAATGCTTGGCGGGCCGTATAAATTAGGGCCGCAAGCGGGCCGTATGTTGCTCATCCCTGGTCTATATGGAATTTAACTCCATAGTGTAATGTACTTATATATTTATACGTAATATCTTAAAGTACTTATATTTCATTCCTCAGGTAACGGAATTGCCTTGTACATTACGGAAATATCCAATAATGTTATTGCACTATAATTTTGTATTCACGTTAATTCCCCTAATTATGGTTTAATCTATTCTCAATAGATTACAGTGGCTACTCGACTTGCAAATACGTGACGCATGTGCTTAGTTTACTCAATTCCTGCGTGGCGGACTTTTCAGTTTTGGAGGATAAATGAAAATACACTTAACCGCAAAAAAAAAAAAACCGGACACTTTATTTTTGTCGTATTAAAAGCTAATTTTCAGCAATTTTCTTTATGTGGGTATTCTAGTTATTACAGAGAATTTAGAGTCTAAGTCCATTGAACTAATCCCTTCAGGATTAGTAAACAATTAGATCAAACTCAGATTAGATTTATTTGCCGTGAAGTTGATCTATTCTAAACTGTAAGTAGTTTTTCGCACATTTAAACATCTCTAATTATTAACCAAGCATTTACTTTAATTAATGTTTTATTTTTATTTCGGTCCAGAATAATGGGTCTTTCAAACTTAGATGGAAGGCCGGAGGCTTACGTTACATTGCCGAAACGCTTGGGGTAGCGAAGTCTACCATTCACTGTAATAAAAATTAAGAATCATTTTTTTTTTTAAATGTGTTAATTTATCTTTTTATTTTTTTTTTATTTTGTAAATAATCAATAAAAATTATTCACTTTTGGCAGATTTTGTTTAAATAACCTATAGATTAACCAATTATTTTAATTAAAAAGATTAATATACATATATATTAAGTATTTAACAAAATTATAAGACTAAATCTAAGTGTCCGGTTTTTTTTGCGGTTGAGTGTATATATGTATATATATATGCTAGCCGGGTGGTTTCGATCAGGAAATCATTAGAGGCTGAATGTTTTATTAACTGATTTCCCTAAAGTTTTTTTTTCTCTTTTTTTTTTTTGGGCAAGGTTTCAATGTGTACAACTACACGTCCCGTTTGGGAGTGCTTTTTTACCATAAGGGTCAGGTAGGGGACTTATAAAATAGAAATTTTAGTTTTGAAGAATAAATGAAAATAAGTCCCTTATCAATCCCTCTGTACTGTTTGACATTCCGTCAATAATTCAAAACATAATCATTAATAGCATTTGTTATAATTAAATATCACATCTAATGTGCATGTTTCCTGTCCAAAACCAATCCAGTGCACATTGCGGAGATTAGTTATATACATAATAGTAAATGTGTGTCGAGAGCAATTCCAACATTTCACAGGAAATAGCACAATTAACTGTGTTCATCTCCCGACGACTTCCGGTCCCGTTTAAGTGCTATCAGCATTGCTTTACTTAAATCAACTATTCAAAACTTTCAAAAAAATCGAATTTTCTAGTAATTTATATACGTAGTGTAAATGAATACCAGCGGTGCCCTAAAAGTAATTGAATGTATATTCTAAAAGCCCTGGATGTCATACAGAGCTAACCGATCGACATAGAAAGGCAGAATATTCTTTCGAAGAATCTTCATCATGTCCGCTTCTGATGGTACTCTGGGCAAGCTGTGAATGTAGTTGTTCATTACTGAGCAATAGACTCATTAGGACCTTGAATGCACCTCCTAATTTCTTCCATAGTTCATCAGTTGGTTCAAACTCCAACTTGAGTTCGTCCACCAACTCCGACCAAGCTCCGAACATCTTCTTCAACGAATTTAACAAAATAAAAGCAGGTCCTTGAAATAAATCTTAAGCCGAGCTTTATAAGTCCCTTCTGTTATATTTCTAGCATGTCGTAATTCTTCTACTGTTTCTAGAAAAGCGTTAATGCTTAGCCCTTCGCCGTCACCAGAAAATTGAACGCCCCAATCTTTTACTGGAATTTGAGGTTTCTTTATAACTTCCTTTCTGGGCTCGGTGTTTCTAGGATCAGTTATCTTACCCTGTGCGGATGCCTCATCATCTTCAGACTCACTCTCTATTGTTTCCTTAACTCTGCCATATAATTCCAAACATTCCTCCAAAAAGCCTCATTTCTGTTTGCTACTTTCATCATCCTTCATATTACTCCGGGATACCCTATTTATTAAGTGCAGTAGTACCGCTTCAAACTTCCTCACCTCAGGTGCTTCAGAGTTCAGTTTCTCCAGCCCCTCCTGACTGACAGTGCACAAATTCAGTGGCTGGATCCTAGTCAGCCACATTGGAAGAAAATAGCTTCTCTTCCTTTTCCATCTTCAATAATAATCTTAATTTTTTCCTCTTCCCTAATTTTTAATTCGTACTCTAAATTCCCCTCATTTAGCCTATCTGCATCCATTTTTAATCGTTTAATAATATAATCCAAATGAAAAAAAATAATATAATATTATTCTTCAACTACAAATAAAACCTGTGGAAATTCATAATTTATCTCAGAATATTCTATAACTATCCACAAATAAAATTCGTTATAATAAAAGCAAGATAAAGAGGAAGAAATATTTAAATTTTTAATATAGTCATCAACTAACTGAAGAAAATAATACTGAACACTAAATGTACTCTTCCGTCTTAAATATTAAGGGAAACATTGTTTGTTTGTTTTTTCAATTAGTCCTCATTAAAACAATTCTAATTATCCTAGATCCACAAAACAAAACATTCTTACACTAAGAAATAATAATTCACATACCACTAAGTCAAACCATAATATATTTTATGTCAATATTTCTATATTATTATTAATTCATCTTTACTCAGGCCCACGTTGTAAGGTGCCCCTAATATTAGCCCACAGACTGGGTAACAAAACTGTCTCGCTCAGTGGTGAAGGGTGTGGGTTTATTAGGTAAATTTAACTATACTTTATATCAATAGACAGGAATAAATATCTTATGGGCACCACGTAGTTTGATTCCCGTGGTAACAATGAACCCACTTTTTCCCAAACAAATCAACCGAACATATCTCTTGAACAATAAAAATACTACCTAAATAAAGGAATAAACAATCCTCCCCCATGGCGAATTTATAAATACAAATAAATAAGCCTTTTCTTTCTGTGAATTGTATATAGACAATAAACATAAATTAATGATAAGATAATCTGCTATTCTTCCGGCTGTATTAAACTCGCGAATACGACTTAGAGCCAACCATAATTACTCTGATCAGCCAAAGCGTTTATGGGGAACCAAATCCTGTGGAGAGCTCGAAGTGGACACCTGTTTCCGCTCCCTTGTACTCGGGAATCGCCTCTTGTCCTCGTTATTCGCGCAGCCAGTCCCGAGAAGGACACTCCTCTCTACCCTCCGTCTACATCACCCGTCTTCGGTGACGATAAAAATGGGCCGTAACAGCTTCACGAGGGAAATCTGCTTAGTTTATGCAGCCCATCCGTGAAGGATTTTTTTTTTGTTAGACAGTTACCAAACTCGATATTGAAATGTTGTTTGTAGAAATAAAGATCAAGTTAGTTATCGATTGAAATCAGCCTATAGAAGGCGGGGTTTTGGGGGAGAAATTCGCAAATCAAAATATCAAGCATTCTAAATAATTGAATTATTGGCTCATCTTCAGCGATATAGACTAAAGATCAGATCCAGTTAACCCGTTGAGTGCTGATGACGCGTGAGGCACGTCAGGGGGCTTTCCTCCCGGGCTTCTCAAATTCTATCTGCTCTCCTCGCCCTTAGCTCCTTGCTATTGATCTCAAATTTTCCATCAGCCTTCAGTATACTATCAGCTTCCTTACAGTGCAGTTCCTTAGTATTTTTTTTGCTTTCTTCAGCCCAAGCGAGAACTGAACCATAGCGTTTATGCTGGTGTTTGTTTTTGGTTATATCAACTCTTCAGCCATGTTTTAGGTTAACACATAGATATTACAAATTGTAAATATGGTATTTTAATATTTTTGTAAATATACTTACAATAATTTTAGGTATATTAGGACTATTAGATTTAAACTTAGTAATTATTTAAAAATTTTATATATCATTAATCATTAGGCCTATTTTAAAAATAAACTAGTATAAATTCTACAATAAAAAAAATTAAAAAATCAAATTGAAAATAACTTCAACAGACGTACAATAGAAACTATTATAGTTGAATAAAAAAAGGTTTGGAATCAAATGGAATTTGAGTAGTCTCATATCGCGAATATACGCAAACAAACAACTTCGAAATGTAACCAACCTTACAAAAATAAAAAAACGAAATAATAATATCTATTTTCTTAGAGGTAATTTTATTGTGGATTTGTTTTTATCTTATGTTTCTAGATCATAGCAACAAATATCTTGGCAGAAATAGAGAAAAAGCTATGAAGTAATACATTTTAAACTATTTTGTGAAAAAAAAAAAAGAATTGTCTTGGGGGTTGGCTAACTGTTGTGCGTGATTGCCTGCACTGTTTTCCCAGCCGTGTGCATGACGCGACTCGACCGGAAGTAAGCTTAAATATCCCTTTCTTTCAAAAAGGTCAAAACTTTAGTAATTTCAAACATATTTAATATTAAATGAACCCAAAACACACTTTAGCCTACGGTAAGACTAACCATTTTCGGTCGGCAACGAAAGTGTTAACTGTGCGATGAATTTGTAATGGATTTTGCTAGAGGTGAGGATGTCATATTCCGGCAATCAGTATATCAGGTCTTTATATTTTATTTACTTGTGTATCAAGAGGGTTTGATTAAGAGAAAACTGCAGAAATGATTAGATTTCATTAGAGAGCCATTTCCACTGTAGGGAGATCTGCTCAGTATACGCAACCCATGCGTAGTGGTCTGTTATATAACATTATAATATTTTATATATTGTTTTCCTAATTGTGCAACTCACTAAATGTAACATATTTATTTTATTTAACTTACTTTTGTTTAATTAATCTTTTTTCCCCTTTCAGTATGGCAGCTCATCAATCGTACGAGGAAACTGGACCAGAAATCTGTGAGCAGTCAGTTCCACCTTGTGGCAAAAAGAGTCAGGAAAGTCCTCCTCCATCTACAAACAAGGAGATAATTTGTCTTTCTCCCAGAAGAAAATCTCAACTCGACTCATGGGAGCATAATTTTGATAGTGTAGAGCACTATATGCAGTCGGAAAGAACAAATCGGGTCTTCCGTGGTTTCAAAGACACAGAAGTTGTTTCTCTTGAAATGAGAATTATAACTTTTCTTTCTAAGATAAGCAATCTACGAAGGAAATTGAAAGACAGCAGTGAGTCTGAATCTGTAAATAGATCCAACAGAGAAAATAAACAGTCCCCTGACAGTTGTCGTATAACACGGCAAGTTAATAAAACAGTTACAACTGTTCCTGATGTTGTGGCTGGGAGCACCAAAATATACAATTCATATGTAAGACTCGACCCCCTTTCGGAATCAGATCTAACAAAATATTGTCGAACCTCAAATACTATGGATATACTTAATAATAATAACAATAAGGATTCATCGGTGTCTCCCCCTGTCGCATCTGCCTCAGCCTTGGATGTCGAAAATGAACATAATCCTCCAGCCGAAGAGGAAACCTTCATCATCACCACCGATCAAAGCCCTGAAGGGGACTCAAATATCCCCAAAAATTCAAAACCATTAATAGATATAGTTTAAATTTGTTTATAATTCATATATATTTGTATTTTTTAATTTACATAATGTTATATATATATATTTGTAAGAAGACGCATATTAGTTATTATTTATAATGAATAGTCCCAAAACCAATTGAGGTATAAGATTATCGTTTACTACTCTCCGTTATTTATTTAAAAGGATAATATTCGTTGTTGAATATTTATCCACTTTCAAAGGAGTTTAAACGTAATTATAATAAAATTAATATTTTTTTCTTAATCTAATTAATCTCAGGCTACCTTATCCTTTACGGGGATGGTATTTGTTATTCGTTATGTTCTTCTTTAGATGCTTCTTCTGCCTTACGCAACTAGTACATTGGCGTATGAATGGAATTATTTGTAATTAAAGGAACCTTTATTTTCACTTGGCAATAAACAGTGAGATATCATCTACCTTCAGGAAATATATTCAAAAGACTCAGACGACATTAGAATGACGGTATTTTAAATTTACAGACCGCTTACGTGTTATAGAGCTCGTGATGTGTGGATGTAGCATCTCCAATCCTGTACCCTGCAATCTCCTTTCACTCGATACTGATGAACTGTTGTTCTGAGTTGGTATTCTGGCAGGTGGAAGTGACTTCTAATGAATGTAGGATGAAAAAATTGTTGGCTACGCTCCCACTATAATAATTTATTAAAAGTCCGTCACGCAGAGGCTGCGTAAACTAAGCAGATTTCCCACGTGAAGTTTTACAATAGAGAAATCCGCCTAATAACAACAGTTGTAGTAAGGAATCTCTAAACCTATTCACGAGGGACGAATAGTTACCGAAATGGCCCGCACTAGCTCTCGGCGGAGAGTCCCCCCGAACGTAGCCGACTCCTGCCGACCACACACATGCATACAAATGCAAATATCTCGGTTAATACTCAAGATAGAGAATAAATGTATAGAACAATATTTATAGTAAATTTAATTTGCAATAAGATTGATTCTGTACAATTTTTTGATCCGACGTATAGTAACGGAGGTATTTCGAATTTTCGAAAATCCTCCCCTTTAAACCCCCCCCTCCCACTGGTCCGATTTCAGCCGTTAACGAACTTGTTCTTTCTTTTTACATAAAAAGACTAAATAACGAGTTTGGTAACGATCAAACAAAAATTGCGACCACTAGAGCGGTAACAGACAAATATATATATATATATATATATATATATATATATATATATATATATATATATATATATATATATACACAGTTTTGAACGGACCTCGTCATCTACTAGGTAGGATCGATGGACATTTGAAGAAAAATGTCGAAAATTCCGTCATGAGTACAACCTGAATAGCTGATTTCCCTGAAGGAAAATCTACTAAAACGGCAAAGCGCTTGCGATCATCGTCAGTGCCTGAAGGTTTTCGTTGTTGTCCTGACGGCTCTTGGAGCTGGACTCTTGGAGCTAGACAGACTAGGTCTAAGAGCCTAAGGTCAACATCGAAAACCTTCGGGCACTGACGTTGATGCACAGCATCGAAAGCGCTTTGCCGTTATAATAAATTATTATAGTGGAAGCGTAGCCAACAATTTTTTCATCCTACATACATGATGAACTGTTAATTGAAACAAGGACTATCATTATCTATTGTAGCAATATCATTCACGAGTTGGAAACTTAATACAGAGTAAATTGAGCAATAGATGAATATATGAGATATGCTCTTGTGCTTCCAGTATTGCATAGTGTGGGTTTTGGGGTTTAGATAATGTTGTTTACTTTGAACTTGATATGGTAATTACTGCAAGTTCTTATATATGATATCAATTTATATTTTGGACTGGGGAGGATTAGATAAAAATAATTTAGAGGAAATCCTGGTATCGCAAATCATTTTATATCAAGAGGTGTATCATGTTCTGTTATACTGTTTGCAATAAGTTAGATAATGTGCTTAACACGTTCCTTAAATACTTATACGTATTTCATTTTATACTTAACAATTTTCCATAATCTATAGTAGCACTCACACAAACACAGAGATGCGCTTTCCCAAGGCACTTAAACTATAAGGTAAAATATTTTTTAATATATGTAAATAATTGCTGATTTTATTTATGATTTCGGATTTATTAGGTTTTTGCAAGCTCTGTAAGAGAAACAATTAGCACAAATGTGGTTTTTATAACTATAGCTATTGATGGCCTGTTCTGTTAGCAGTGATAAGTCGACCTTCTATATATATCTTCTATGCTGATAAATAAGCGATCTTTTCCCGAAACTGAATGCACAATTTCATTAGACATTTTGGGCACTTTAGTCAAGACTGAGGGTGACCCCTTACAATGGAAACAGCAAGCTACTATTGTTTCTCACGGCATATCCCTGTGTTCTGGCTTTATATAGAATGTGCATTGGAGAAGGAAATGTCCCAGTCTAAAATATTTCCTGCACCTAATGGGGTAAGGTAAGTACATTTTTATATTAAGTTTGTGATATCCATCTTTAATATTTTCAGGAAGAGTTGGTAGTGAAAAAGTGATATTCCGGCACTTTTGGTTATTATCCTCTTTACTTTTCTTGCATTATTTATTATCTTTTAGTTTCTCTAATATCCCGTTTTTTTCTACTTCGTCTAACTCAGGACACAATATGACCCCTTTGCTTACGTTCAGTTTTTTGTGGTTTTTAACTGTTATTTTGACACTAGGCCCGAGAGCAGTAAGTTGTGAGAGTTATTGTTTGATATATTTAAACGGCGGAATTTCATAAAGATCACCTTCCAAACTCTCATCTTGCATTAATTGAAAATTGATTGCTATTAATATTATTTTCTACCTCTTCATTTATTTGAAAAATCATCAGATTTTCCATGCTCTTTTTGGCCTTTTTCGATTGGATGGCCGAATATCAGGTGACTTTTTGGCTTACATATACTTGCCCTTGAAGTAAATAAATAGAATAATAAATAATTTACGTAATCTCGTGTAGAAAAAAAGAAATTACATCATCTTAGTAAATAAATTAAAGAAAAAATGCTAATTAGTATGATGTTAATGCGGTCTTGTAAAGAAAGTTATATATAAATGAAAATAAATGTAGGCGTAGGTAGACGAAAGAAATGGATATGCTTCCACTGTAACAATTTATTAATATGACTTGAGTGCTTTAGATGCAGTGCATCATCATCAGTCCCTGTTGACTCATAAAATAATTACTTAGCTCTATTAAAATATTTTCGATAAAGTGTAAAATAGGTAACATCGTCATATAACAAAAGCAAGTGAAATAAAAAAGCAGCTATTGACGGAAAACCGAGGCCAGGGTTCATTACAATTGGAAGTGTTGTATCACCTGCCTAAAGGAAGGATAATGGACAGGGTTGAGGGGGGGGGGGGGTTAGAGATTAGATTGGATCGCCTAACGTCGAAGAAAAATGTTAATATTAAAATAAAAGTCCGTCACGCAGGGGCTGCGTAAACTAAGCAGATTTCCCTAGTGAAGTTTAGTAATAGATAAATATACATGCTGCTAACACAACACTACCGTGAATAAATACAAACGGAAATAAGAAATGTTTCATCCAATTTCAATGACCTGCCAACAGGAAGCCTTGGGTTAGAAATGTAAACAAACAGGTCTGCCCGCCTCACACCGGAAAGAAAAACAATTACTGAAATATATCAGAGTATAACATTAATTTTATTCAGAACTATTTACTATATCTAGTACTTTAATTAATAATGAGTCAGAATAATTGTTATCTCAATCAATCAAATTTTAGTAGTCCAAAACCTTAAGACGGGGGGGGGGCACCAGAACATATTTGCATGTATCTCGTATAATAAAGGTCTCTTCAATACAATTTTTGTTATTTAAACTTCGAATAATGTGATTTATTATGTAGCAGAGTATTGTTTATGTAACATGAGTAGAAGTGGAGGTTTGATGATGGCTGAAAACTGAAAAATGCAAATATCTCGGTTAACATTCAAGATATTGTATAAATCTATATAACAATATTTATAGTAAATGTAATTTGCAATAAGATTGGTTCCATACAATTTTTCGATCCGACCTATGTTAACGGAGATATAATTTTCGAAAATCCTCAACTCTAAATCCCCCCCTCTCCCTGGCCCGATTTCAGCCGTTAACGAACTTGATCTTTCTTTTTACATAAAACGACTAAATATCGAGTTTGGTAACGATTAAACAATAATTGAGACCGCTAGAGCGGTAACAGACAAATATATATATATATATATATATATATATATATATATATATATATATATATATAATTGTGCTGATGTTTTCGACCAGGTTGTATTTATATAGGGTGTGTTATTCTTCTCGGAGTTTTGGTCAATGTTGGTGAAATAAATCTTAGTTTATGCCAATATTTTGAGAATCTTTATTTTCTCTTCTTCAGGGCAAGACTAAATAATCTATAAACTATTATACATTCTTATTGCACTATGACTAGGGTTATAGTTGTAGTTGTAGTCTTCACAATGTGTCATACACAAAAGCCATAAATAAAGGCAATGTAAATGTGCAGACTGACACAAACGCGTCTCTCATGTCCAGACTTGTCTCTGCCCCCTCCCTAGCGGCTTGGAACGATCCCCTTGGCCTCAGTGCATCGGTAGGGTTTAGCCTGGTAGCAAGTCTACAGGATAGCCCTACGCTCTGACGGTAATTTTGGTTATAATATTATTTTAATGTTTAAATAGTAATTATTAATTTGTTATATTTTAATTGGAATTGTGTTTTTGAATATAGGTGTTATTATTGTAAAAATTTTATAATGTTAAAGACTGTTTGTTATATGACCAACTATGTAAAAAAATTTTAAGAACGGATTATTAGACTCCTTAATTATGGCGTTACATTGTTTTGTAGCTCTAAGGATGGGGATTTAGTCCCCGAAAGCGCTCAGCGTTTATAATAAATAAAATTGTGAGGAGCCATAAAAAATTTTTGTGATTAACCATTCATCACCCTCACCACCAGCTAAAAATAAATATGGATAAGTAATAAACGTTACTTGGTACGTTAGCTAGTTACAGTAATACGACGATTTGATAATATTATCAAAAGATTTTATATTTTGCCTTTAGTTTGAAACGATCAGCCAAACGAACTAAAATTGGTTAGTAAAAAAATTATGGTTTATGTAAAATCTTAATTGATGATGTCACGTCGATAAAGCGGTGTTTTGCTGAAGGCTGTAAAAAAAAAAAAAAAAAAAAGAATACTATTATTATAAATATTCGGGATACAGACAAATAAATTAACTGAAGTGCATTACAATCCAGCTCTTCAGGTCTAGACTGTGTGTTAATTGACCTATTAGAAATTAAAGAGAAAAAAAGAAAGAAAAGAAATTGAATATTTGAAAGTATAATGAAATTTTGTCCTTTTTAATTCCTAATAAACCATATATTAGAGTTTAGCTGTTTACATTTTAATGGGGGAATTTGTTCTTGTGGAGCAACTCAGTTATTTACATAAAAGGACAGGTAGACATTTGGCAGAATTTAACTTTTAGGGTTAATCCAGGCATACATGGGACATCCCCTATATAAATCAAATATGGATTTATTTACAAATACTAACAGGAAAGTAGTTGCTTTCGTAGCCTGTATAGGTAGACAAATGGTAGTATTTATAATTTGATGTTAGAACAGGTATGCTTGGGACATGTCCCACCTATTACATCAAATGATTTATTCCTTAGAAATGATTCCAGGATTTTGTTTTCAATAAATTTCCTTCAGCATCTCCTGTTGTTCTCAGGTATTTATAAACAAATGTATACACACGCACGAGGGAGCACTGACTCATGTAAATAATATTATATATATAGATTAATCAATAACTATTAACTTGACAAAACATATTACATCATCACACGAAACATTAAATTTCATAAATCACATACACGAGGTACACCGCAACGGTCGGGAATCTCACCATCATTATGGAATCTCATAGTAAATGTTTTACTACATTATAGATTACCAAATAATGCTGAGATACTGGCTTTTGCATACGACATCATTATTCTGATAACAACTAAACTATTTGAACAACTACAGGTGTATATTAACATTATTGCAGACATCAGAAATTAACATTATTACAGAAAAGTGGGCACATTAACATAAACTATATTTTAATATTCAGAAATCATCATACATTATTTTATAAAAAATTACCTCCACCATTACATATACAACAAGACATAAAAAAAAACGTAAATTGAATCAAATATCTAGGTATATTCTTTGACAGTAAACTTAATTGGAATACTCATTATAGGCAAACTACAAGAACGATTTTTGATACTCATCAACGCATTATCTATAGCAGAAAGAAACACCTGGGGACTGTAATCAGACACATTACACATATTATATAAAGGCGCTAACCTTCCTTCCCTCACGTATGGAATAAACATTTGGCACACTGGACTCAACAAACTACATAACTTAAAGAAACTACATTGAGCACAAAGACTGATGGAAATCAAAATTATAAGGGGTTTTAAAACAGTTTCGTATGATGCAGCCTGCGTTAGAGCTAAAATAGTCCCCATCGATTTATTAGCATATACTTTTGTTGATCAACATAGCCTTATTATAAAGTCTATTAATTCTAATGATATTCAAGCTAACTATGTTGAATCAGAATTGGAATACAAAAGATGGTATCACCCTGGCAAATTTCCAAATATATTAATATGTCAAGGAAATAAACCTCTTAAAACCGAAATATATACAGATGGGAAAAATGAAGTCTGCGCATGTGTAATATTCATTGAATCAGGAATTGACAGAGATACACAAATTTAGACTGGGACACAATTGCACAAACATTGAAGCAGAACAATATACTATACTGAAAACCTTACAAAAACAACCAATGACCAGTTAACAGCACAAATCGACCTTATAGCAGAATTAAATCATATTAACATATATTTTTCATGTTTTAAAGCACATTCTAAATGCTAAGTCTGCTTCAAAAGATTCCCAATTATCAGATTGTTACAATAAAATCTCCAATTTCCATGTAAAATATATATTAAAAACTCATCTAACTGAAAAGTGGCAACAACAATTGAATGTAACTAATAAAGGGCAACATTTAAAACTTTTCTTCCGAATATTAACACATCAACAGCGAATACATACAGTCAGACTTCTACATTACACAATTAGTAGCGGGACATGGTACACCAACTAGCAACGATTCAACAAAAATACACGCCCCTGTGATTGCACAACTCCACGAACACGTCAACACTTAATATACAATTGCAGACTATTGATTAACGAACGACAAAAACTAAAACAAGACAAAAGACAAATTTCCAATGGAAGAAGAAAAGTTATTTTTGAAAATATAATAATGCTTTTAAAATATTTGCAGAATATGCTTTTAATACAATTAACAGATTAAATACTTATTATAGCTGATACAATACTTAAAATATTTAAGAATATTCAATAATTCTTTTTTTTTCTCTTTTTCAAGACTAATAATCTTCACTTTACATGTTTTTATTTTTAAATTTTGATCTGGAATTACGGTCTAAGGAAAGGATAATATTTAGAGATTTTAAATCTGTAAAGATTTTAGTCAGCTTGTTAGTGTTTATTTCAATGTCATGAGTTAAATAAAATAAGCACATATTAATATTAGTTTTCGTCCATTCATTTTGACTTCTAAAACAGTTGTGTCAGGATCACTATAATTAATTAATAAATTAGCACCAATATGGGGGTTAACGGGGTAAATAATAATATTTGAGAACGTGATTTATTTTCGTCAGTGGAAAAATTTTATATTTAGAAGACTTTTTTTTTTATCCTACATAGGATTCTTGTATCAATGCAATATCGATATTTTTTTCTTGTAAATATTCATATACGAGAATTGCAGAATTAATTTTGTGATTGAGGTTCAGTTGGAGAAAATTAATATTAGAGTGAACATCTGTTACTGTTCAATTCATTGCCATAGCAACGTAAACATAATAATATTTATGTTACGGCACTATATGAATTAGTTAAAACACATGTTTTCACCAATATTTGATAAACGGATAAAATATATCTTCATGTAGGTTATATTGATTCCATAGTAACTGATATTATGCATAACGACTAGTGAAAGTGTCTCGTGTTTTTTGTTAATATGTGATATTCAAGGGGATAATGATGTAAACATAATAGCACAGTAATAGCATAAAAGCACAGTAATAGCATAATAGCACAGTAATAGAATAAAAACACAGTAATAGCATAATAGCACAGTAATAGAGTAGTATTAGCATAATAACATAGTAATAGGACAATAACACAGTAATAGCATAATAATACAGTAAAAGCTTAATAGCACAATAATAGCATAACAGCACAGTAAACGCATAATAGCACAATAATCTCATAATAGCACAGTAAAAGCATAATAACACAGTAACAGCATAATAACAGAATAGCATAGTAATAGCATAATAGCGCAGTAATAGCACATTAATAGCATAATTGCACAGTAATAGCATAATATCACATGAATAGAACAGTAAAAGCATAATAACACAGTAATAGCATAATAGCACAATAATCTCATAATACCACAGTAAAAGCATAATAACACAGGATCAATAAGAAGGCCAAGTCCTCAACAGTTTTTTAATATAATGCAGAGTGCACTTTCGGAGTCAATGCTCCATCCTCAGTGCCTGCTGACAAACACAAACCTCGAGTTAATTTAACATTCACAGCAAAATAGACAACAGTCATAAAAAAAACAAAAACAAACAAACACAATATAAATAGTAAAAACAATGTTAATTCTTAAAACTAGTCAACTAATAAAAATATAAAATCTAATCCTAGTCAACTACTATAAATTAAAGCCAAAACAATTGATTGTGTGTTGATTGAGGTTTGTGTTTGTCAGCAGGCACTGAGGATGGAGCATTGACTCCGAAAGTGCACTCTGCATTATATTAAAAAACTGTAGAGGACTTGGCCTTCTTATTGATCCTGATCAATTGGTTCCTCTACCATCCAGCATATTCCAGACATAATAACACAGTAATAGCATAATAACACAGTAAAAGCTTAATAGCATAACAGCACAGTAAACGCATAATACCACAATAATCTCATAATACCACAGTAAAAGCATAATAACACAGTAATAGCATAATAACACAGTAAAAGCTTAATAGCATAACAGCACAGTAAACGCATAATAGCACAGTAATCTCATAATACCACAGTAAAAGCATAATAACACAGTAATAGCATAATAGCATAATATCACATTAATAGCATAATAGCTCATTAATAGCACAGTAATAGCATAATAGCACAGTAATAGCATAATAGCACATTAATAGCATAATAGCACAGTAATAGCATAATAGCACAATAGCACAGTAATAGCACAATAGAACAGTAATAGCACAGTAATAGCATAAGAGCACAGTAATAGTATAATAGCACAGCAATAGCATAATAGCATAATATCACAGTAATAGCACAATAAAACAGTAATAGCACAGTCATAGCATATAACACAATAGAACAGTAATACCATAATACTAATTATGGGCCAACAACAATGGGCAATAATGGCTAATATTATTCTTATGCAAATGCTTAACTCTAATTCTGGATGTAGTTCCACCTCTTTCCCAGGAGCAATTAAATATTTTTTGACATAGGCTAATACGTCTAATATAATTAATCAATAGGGCCAGGCTTAGGGCCACATGTAAGCAGCCTAAGGACTGGAATTTTTTCCTCCTTTCCATTAAATAAAATCCTTAGTCCCAACCTGTCTAGAAAAGCATGGTAACCCGCAGGCAACTCTTCCCAATTATCCAGAGTTGCAAACTAAGTGGACTTTAATAGATAATGACAATACTAATATTTGACATATGTAGCATTGCGTAGGGAAAATGTCTCTCGAATATTTTATCGAACCAACACGGCTTTAGTTTGTAAATGTGTGGAAAGGGTGCCATACGCTTCTGCATACCCCTTAAGTACTCTGTCCACTAAGCTCTCTAAACCCTCAGCACAAAAGAATCATTGATTTGGTGACGGCCCTTTTCTTCAGTCAAACTGGGATGTTCAGCATCCATGACGGTAAAGGAAGAAACGATAGTGGAAAAACACAACAGGGCAGAAATTAAAATTATATCCACCACCAATTATACTAAATTGAATGAATAAATTTCATTATAATATAAATTAGCTTTATACAGGCTTATTGTTAATACGCTTGCAAATTAGGTATACATTTATTTAAAATTTACGAATAATAAATATGAGTAATTAAAAGAAATAATAAAATAAGAACTTACCTGATTTCTATTCTCTCTAAGAACAGTTTCTGCCTTGATGATGTAGCAGCTGACGGGCCGAGCTCTGTCGTCTAGGTGGATGTCTCAGGTCTGGCTGTCTTAATCCCTAAGCTCATGACGAACTTTGCCCCCGCCGATCCAATTAGCTCGAAAATCCTTGTTTAAATTTGGAATGAATTGCCCAAGTGTGTTTCTGTCTTTTGTAATAGTGCGGTGTGAGCAATAGGGACATTTCCTTGGTTTTACTTCTTCATGCATGAACATGTGTTCTTAAATTTTGGCGGTTGACCGTTGAGTAGAGGCAGGACAGGCATTTATACGGCCTCTGCTCTGTGTGCTTAGCCATTACATGATTCTTTAAAACCCACGAATATGGTATGGCATAGTGGCAAATCTGGCATTCCATGGGCTTTTTATTTGTATGTTGGGCAGTGTAATGAGTTTTCATGTTGGAAGTTTTGGGTGTTCTTTAGGAACAGCGGGGGCTTTTGAGAAGCTTATCTGTTTTTTTGATTACTAAATTGTTCGTAATTTGTTTTGCATAATTCCTCCGGGAACGAATCTTTTATTGTCCATGTTTCGTAGAAATATGGCTTTTATTAGATGACCTTAATGAAGTAATGAAGTTGCAATAATAGCAGCTGTAGTCTGTACGGGAATTTGTGGAAAATAAAACAGAATTAGATGGAATGCTTACCACTAATTCTGGATGTTGTTCCACCTCTTTCCCAGGAGCAATTATATTGTTTAACATTAGCTAATAAATGTAATATAATTAATCAATAGCGCTAGAATTAGGGCTACAGATACGCAGCTTAAGGCTAGGAATTTTTTCCTCCTTATTAATTAAATAAAATCCAAATAAATATAATAAAATCCTTAGTCCGACCATGGCTAGAAAAGGGCAGTAATCCCCGGATAACTAGTCCCAATAATCCATAGTTGCAAAAAGTGGACGTTAAGAAATAAGAATACATATATTGCATTGCGTTTAGTCCAAGCTTTTTGAATTCATCTATTAATGACTTCAATTCTCTAGGCGTCCAATTATTTCATTAAACATGAGAAATGTAGTAAATTTTGTCCTTAAGCCAATTACAATTATATATATATATATATATATATATATATATATATATATATATATACATACATATAATCGAAACATAGGGTAAAAACTATTGCGGGCGTCACATTTTTTTCGGGTACAATAGTCATTTCCTACTCAATTCCTCTTCATTGTTAATACAGTGTAAGTAAAAATCATGTTCTTATGATTCCTATTCTGGGGAATGTAAATAACTCTGACAAATTAACCATGACTTTTTTTTACTTAGAGTAATAGAGAATATGGCGAGATGAGATTACTTATCTGTCATGCCAGCACTTGGGAAATCCACTCAGTCTCGGACGTTTTTGATAATCCACAAAACAACACTTGTTAACCAAATTTGGAAGTCTCCAAACATTTGAGGAATCAGGTCCATGTTGCAGGTGTCGTTACCACAAAGGTCAACCCCCTTAGGTTGAGGTCAATCCCCCATTTTCTGGAAAGGCATTTGGGGCTTTCCATTAGACGGTGCCTTTGATGTACTTAGTTTTATAGCACCCTCAATCTGATCTTCTGGGGTGTTCAGGTCAGAAAGTTGTCCTTTAGGTAGGAGAGGTAAGTAATATTATTTAAATATACCTTAGGCATTGCAAAGAAGTAAATGCTGAGAAATTGTAATTATTAAACATTTATATATTCATCTCCATTCTTATATAAATGCGTTAAGAAATATTTTCCAATAGAAATGCTATTACAAATATTATTAATTCAATAACGGTATAAATTCAGAAAATGAAATGTTAAAATTAGGAGTGATTATATGAATCTACTGAAAATAAAACAAAGAAGTGTTTTATATATAATCAAAATAAAAAAAATTAAAAATAAACTAACTTCTCAAGAATACAAATTTCATTATACCTTTAGTCTTTATGGAACTGTATTTTGTTGAATATAAAAAGTCCGTCAGGCAGGGGCTTCGTAAACTAAGCAGATTTCCCTCGTGATGTTTAACAATAGATAAACCTCCATACTGGTAACACAATAGCACCGTCAACATCAAGTAAATAAATACAAATGAAACCTCTCGACGGGAAGAACCTGAAACGTAAACAAACAGGTGTGAAAGAAAGAACAACAATTACGGAAAGAAAAACAATTACGGAAATATATCAGAATATAACGTATTATTTTATTGAAAACTATATATATATATATATATATATATATATATATATATATATATACCAGCTAAGGTACCCGGCTTCGCCCGGGAATTAATTTGAGGTTGAATGAAGATGGTATTTTTTTGGCGAGGCTTTACTTTCTACAATATTTTGACATTTTCCCGTCCCAGTGTTTAGAATTTATACCCGTCGTTGCTGTGGATTTGTTAATAATAAAATTATTTTTTATTTAAGAGTTCACTGTCCTCAGTATTTTTATATTTCCTGTCTCCTGTGCATGTAGTTTTTTTTCTATAACGTAATGGACCATATAATTCATAATCGTATTAAGTATTCTATCTTCTAAATCATGTGTGAATAAAAGTTCATTTCCCTTGATGCGGTACAAAGCCCAATGCTGACGCTGTTTTAGGTGCGTCATAACCGCTATAACCCCCACTCCCGTTCGAGCATAAAAATTTTAATATAGCTTATAATCATGGAAGAATTAATGCTAATTTATATATAGAATTTTGTTAGGTTCGGTCAATGGTTAGTGTCCAATACAATTATTGGCTCCCTCTTAGGGTTTTAGGGTATATCTCGTTTATAGTGTGTTATACAACAAAAGTGAATATAATAAACATTACTCTACATAACAAAATAATTAACTTTTATACTGTGCATATTTGCCGAAAAACAAGTAGGAAACGAAATATAGCTATTTTTAATTTCAGGCTTCCTTTACAATCCCAACTCCTACCCGTCCCAAGAAGTGTTGGTATAGCTTGTTATAATGAAGGCGTTAGTGCTAATACACGAACCGAGTTTCATTTAGTTTGGTTGAGTCTTTTGTTGACTCCCGCTATAATGTTTAGCGTATAACGCCTTTATACTTCGGTATACGATAGTGTATATAACAAAAGCTTCTCTAAATAACAAAATAAACAATTTTGTTACGTGCATATTTGCTGAAACCCCAATAGGAAACGAAATATCAGTATATTTAATTTCAGGCCTCCCTTATAAGCCCCACTCCTGCCCGTCCCTAGAAATGTTGGTCTTTTGTGCCAAATAAAATTTTTGACACCCGCTAGAGATTTTAGGGTATAACGAATTTGCTTATTATAAGGAAGGCATAAGTGCTAATTCACATACCGAGTTTGGTTTAGTTCGGTTAAGTTTTTGTGCTTAATAAAATTGTTGACTTCCGCAGTATTTTTTAACGTATAACTCATTTATACTTAGGTATACGACAAAAGTGTATATAACAAACGCTACTCCTAATAACAAAATAAACAACTTTTGTTATGTGTGAAGGTTGGTTTTGTAGTTGTTGCGATGGTTGGTGTTGTGGCTGCCGGGACTGCTGGAGGGACTGCTGCGATGGTTGGTGTTGTGACTGGTGTGAAGGTTGGTTTTGTAGTTGCTGCAATGGTTGGTGTTGTGACTGGTGTGAAGGTTGGTTTTGTAGTTGCTGCGATGGTTGGTGTTGTGACTGGTGTGAAGGTTGGTTTTGTAGTTGCTGCAATGGTTGGTGTTGTGACTGGTGTGAAGGTTGGTTTTGTAGTTGCTGCGATGGTTGGTGTTGTGACTGGTGTGAAGGTTGGTTTTGTAGTTGCTGCAATGGTTGGTGTTGTGACTGGTGTGAAGGTTGGTTTTGTAGTTGCTGCAATGGTTGGTGTTGTGACTGGTGTGAAGGTTGGTTTTGTAGTTGCTGCGATGGTTGGTGTTGTGACTGGTGTGAAGGTTGGTTTTGTAGTTGCTGCGATGGCTGGTGTTGTGACTGGTGTGAAGGTTGGTATTGTAGTTGCTGCGATGGCTGGTGTTGTGACTGGTGTAAAGGGTGGTTTTGTAGTTGCTGCGATGGCTGGTGTTGTGACTGGTGTGAAGGTTGGTTTTGTAGTTGCTGCGATGGCTGGTGTTGTGACTGGTGTGAAGGTTGGTTTTGTAGTTGCTGCGATGGTTGGTGTTGTGACTGGTGTGAAGGTTGGTTTAGTAGTTGCTGCGATGGCTGGTGTTGTGACTGCTGTGAAGGTTGGTTTTGTAGTTGCTGCGATGGCTGGTGTTGTGACTGGTGTGAAGGTTGGTTTAGTAGTTCCTGCGAAGCCTGGCGTTGTGGCTGCCGGGACTGCTGGAGGGACTGCTGCGATGGTTGGTGTTGTGACTGGTGTGAAGGGTGGTTTTGTAGTTGCTGCGATGGTTGGTGTTGTGACTGGTGTGAAGGTTGGTTTAGTAGTTCCTGCGAAGGTTGGTTTTGTGACTGGTGTGAAGGTTGGTTTAGTAGTTCCTGCGAAGCCTGGCGTTGTGGCTGCCGGGACTGCTGGAGGGACTGCTGCGATGGTTGGTGTTGTGACTGGTGTGAAGGTTGGTTTTGTAGTTGCTGCGATGGTTGGTGTTGTGACTGGTGTGAAGGTTGGTTTTGTAGTTGCTGCGATGGTTGGTGTTGTGACTGGTGTGAAGGTTGGTTTAGTAGTTCCTGCGAAGCCTGGCGTTGTGGCTGCCGGGACTGCTGGAGGGACTGCTGCGATGGTTGGTGTTGTGACTGGTGTGAAGGTTGGTTTTGTAGTTGCTGCGATGGCTGGTGTTGTGACTGGTGTGAAGGTTGGTTTTGTAGTTGCTGCGATGGCTGGTGTTGTGACTGGTGTGAAGGTTGGTTTTGTAGTTGCTGCGATGGTTGGTGTTGTGACTGGTGTGAAGGTTGGTTTTGTAGTTGCTGCGATGGCTGGTGTTGTGACTGGTGTGAAGGTTGGTTTTGTAGTTGCTGCGATGGCTGGTGTTGTGACTGGTGTGAAGGTTGGTTTTGTAGTTGCTGCGATGGCTGGTGTTGTGACTGGTGTGAAGGTTGGTTTTGTAGTTGCTGCGATGGCTGGTGTTGTGACTGCTGTGAAGGTTGGTTTTGTAGTTGCTGCGATGGCTGGTGTTGTGACTGGTGTGAAGGTTGGTTTTGTAGTTGCTGCGATGGCTGGTGTTGTGACTGGTGTGAAGGTTGGTTTTGTAGTTGCTGCGATGGCTGGTGTTGTGACTGGTGTGAAGGTTGGTTTTGTAGTTGCTGCGATGGCTGGTGTTGTGACTGGTGTGAAGGTTGGTTTTGTAGTTGCTGCGATGGTTGGTGTTGTGACTGGTGTGAAGGTTGGTTTTGTAGTTGCTGCGATGGCTGGTGTTGTGACTGGTGTGAAGGTTGGTTTTGTAGTTGCTGCGATGGGTGGTAATTTGACTCGTGTGAACGGAGTGAGTGTATTTGCTGCCATTGTTCGTGTTGTGACTGGTGTGAAGGTTGGTTTTGTAGTTGCTGCGATGGCTGGTGTTGTGACTGGTGTGAAGGTTGGTTTTGTAGTTGCTGCGATGGCTGGTGTTGTGACTGGTGTGAAGGTTGGTTTAGTAGTTCCTGCGAAGCCTGGCGTTGTGGCTGCCGGGACTGCTGGAGGGACTGCTGCGATGGTTGGTGTTGTGACTGGTGTGAAGGGTGGTTTTGTAGTTGCTGCGATGGTTGGTGTTGTGACTGGTGTGAAGGTTGGTTTAGTAGTTCCTGCGAAGGTTGGTTTTGTGACTGGTGTGAAGGTTGGTTTAGTAGTTCCTGCGAAGCCTGGCGTTGTGGCTGCCGGGACTGCTGGAGGGACTGCTGCGATGGTTGGTGTTGTGACTGGTGTGAAGGTTGGTTTTGTAGTTGCTGCGATGGCTGGTGTTGTGACTGGTGTGAAGGTTGGTTTTGTAGTTGCTGCGATGGCTGGTGTTGTGACTGGTGTGAAGGTTGGTTTTGTAGTTGCTGCGATGGCTGGTGTTGTGACTGGTGTGAAGGTTGGTTTTGTAGTTGCTGCGATGGCTGGTGTTGTGACTGCTGTGAAGGTTGGTTTTGTAGTTGCTGCGATGGCTGGTGTTGTGACTGGTGTGAAGGTGGGTTTAGTAGTTGCTGCCATGGCTGGATTTGTGACTGGTGTGAAGGTTGGTTTTGTAGTTGCTGCGATGGCTGGTGTTGTGACTGGTGTGAAGGTTGGTTTTGTAGTTGCTGCGATGGCTGGTGTTGTGACTGGTGTGAAGGTTGGTTTTGTAGTTGCTGCGATGGCTGGTGTGAAGGTTGGTTTTGTAGTTGCTGCGATGGCTGGTGTTGTGACTGGTGTGAAGGTTGGTTTTGTAGTTGCTGCGATGGCTGGTGTTGTGACTTGGTGTTGTGACTGGTGTGAAGGTTGGTTTTGTAGTTGCTGCGATGGCTGGTGTTGTGACTGGTGTGAAGGTTGGTTTTGTAGTTGCTGCGATGGGTTGGTTTTGTAGTTGTGGCGATGGCTGGTGTTGTGACTGGTGTGAAGGTTGGTTTTGTAGTTGCTGCGATGGCTGGTGTTGTGACTGCCGGGACTGCTGGAGGGACTGCTGCGATGGTTGGTGTTGTGACTGGTGCGAAGGTTGGTGTTGTAGTTGCTGCGATGGCTGGTGTTGTGACTGGTGTGAAGGTTGGTTTAAGGGTGGTTTTGTAGTTGCTGCGATGGCTGGTGTTGTGACTGGTGTGAAGGTTGGTTTAGTAGTTCCTGCGAAGCCTGGCGTTGTGGCTGCCGGGACTGCTGGAGGGACTGCTGCGATGGTTGGTGTTGTGACTGGTGTGAAGGTTGGTTTTGTAGTTGCTGCGATGGTTGGTGTTGTGACTGGTGTGAAGGTTGGTTTTGTAGTTGCTGCGATGGTTGGTGTTGTGACTGGTGTGAAGGTTGGTTTTGTAGTTGCTGCAATGGTTGGTGTTGTGACTGGTGTGAAGGTTGGTTTTGTAGTTGCTGCGATGGTTGGTGTTGTGACTGGTGTGAAGGTTGGTTTTGTAGTTGCTGCGATGGCTGGTGTTGTGACTGGTGTGAAGGTTGGTTTTGTAGTTGCTGCGATGGCTGGTGTTGTGACTGGTGTGAAGGTTGGTTTTGTAGTTGCTGCGATGGCTGGTGTTGTGACTGGTGTGAAGGTTGGTTTTGTAGTTGCTGCGATGGCTGGTGTTGTGACTGGTGTGAAGGTTGGTTTTGTAGTTGCTGCGATGGCTGGTGTTGTGACTGGTGTGAAGGTTGGTTTTGTAGTTGCTGCGATGGCTGGTGTTGGGACTGGAGTGGAGGTTGGTATTGTAGTTGCTGCGATGTCTGCTGCGATGGTTGGTGTTGTGACTGGTGTGAAGGTTGGTTTTGTAGTTGCTGCGATGGCTGGTGTTGTGACTGGTGTGAAGGTTGGTTTTGTAGTTGCTGCGATGGCTGGTGTTGTGACTGCTGTGAAGGTTGGTTTTGTAGTTGCTGCGATGGCTGGTGTTGTGACTGGTGTGAAGGTTGGTTTTGTAGTTGCTGCGATGGCTGGTGTTGTGACTGCTGTGAAGGTTGGTTTTGTAGTTACTGCGATGGCTGGTGTTGTGACTGGTGTGTGAAGGTTGGTTTTGTAGTTGCTGCGATGGCTGGTGTTGTGACTGCTGTGAAGGTTGGTTTTGTAGTTGCTGCGATGGCTGGTGTTGTGACTGCTGTGAAGGTTGGTTTTGTAGTTGCTGCAATGGTTGGTGTTGTGACTGGTGTGAAGGTTGGTTTTGTAGTTGCTGCGATGGCTGGTGTTGTGACTGGTGTGAAGGTTGGTATTGTAGTTGCTGCGATGGATGGTCTTGTGACATGTGTGAAGGTTGGTTTTGTACTTGCTGGTATGGAGTTAGGTGGGTCTGCTGTGAAGGTTGGTTTTGTAGTTGCTGCGATGGTTGGTGTTGTGACTGGTGTGAAGGTTGGTTTTGTAGTTGCTGCGATGGGTGGTGTTGTGACTGGTGTGAAGGTTGGTTTTGTAGTTGCTGCTATGGGTTGTGTTGTGAGTGGTGTGAAGGGTGGTTTTGTCGTTGCTGCGATGGCTGGTGTTGTGACTGGTGTGAAGGTTGTTTTGTAGTTGCTGCGATGGTTGGTGTTGTGACTGGTGAAGGGTTGGTTTTGTAGTTGCTGCGATGGCTGGTGTTGTGACTGGTGTGAAGGTTGGTTTTGTAGTTGCTGCGATGGCTGGTGTTGTGACTGGTGTGAAGGTTGGTTTTTGACTGCTGCGATGGTTGGTGTTGTGACTGTGTGAAGGTTGGTTAGTAGTTGCTGCGATGGTTGGTGTTGTGACTGGGGTAACGGGTGGTTTTGTAGTTGCTGCGATGGCTGGTGTTGTGACTGGTGTGAAGGTTGGTTTAGTAGTTCCTGCGAAGCCTGGCGTTGTGGCTGCCGGGACTGCTGGAGGGACTGCTGCGATGGTTGGTGTTGTGACTGGTGTGAAGGTTGGTTTTGTAGTTGCTGCGATGGCTGGTGTTGTGACTGGTGTGAAGGTTGGTTTTGTAGTTGCTGCGATGGCTGGTGTTGTGACTGGTGTGAAGGTTGGTTTTGTAGTTGCTGCGATGGCTGGTGTTGTGACTGCTGTGAAGGTTGGTTTTGTAGTTGCTGCGATGGCTGGTGTTGTGACTGGTGTGAAGGTTGGTTTTGTAGTTGCTGCGATGGCTGGTGTTGTGACTGGTGTGAAGGTTGGTATTGTAGTTGCTGCGATGGTTGGTGTTGTGACTGGTGTGAAGGTTGGTTTTGTAGTTGCTGCGATGGCTGGTGTTGTGACTGGTGTGAAGGTTGGTTTTGTAGTTGCTGCGATGGCTGGTGTTGTGACTGCTGTGAAGGTTGGTTTTGTAGTTGCTGCGATGGCTGGTGTTGTGACTGGTGTGAAGGTTGGTTTTGTAGTTGCTGCGATGGCTGGTGTTGTGACTGGTGTGAAGGTTGGTTTTGTAGTTGCTGCGATGGCTGGTGTTGTGACTGGTGTGAAGGTTGGTTTTGTAGTTGCTGCGATGGCTGGTGTTGTGACTGGTGTGAAGGTTGGTTTTGTTGTTGGTTCTGTGGCGTGTGTTGTTACTGGTGTGAGGGTTGTTTTTGTAGCTGCTGCGATGGCTGGTGTTGTGACTGCAGTGAAGGCTGGTGTTTTGGTTGCTGGGATGGCTGGTGTTGTGACTGCAGTGAAGGCTGGTGTTTTGGTTGCTGGGATGGCTGGTGTTGTGACTGCAGTGAAGGCTGGTGTTTTGGTTGCTGCGATGGCTGGTGTTGTGACTGCAGTGAAGGCTGGTTTTGTAGTTGCTGCGATGGCTGGTGTTGTGACTGGTGTGATGGTTGGTTTTGTAGTTGCTGCGATGGCTGGTGTTGTGACTGCTGTGAAGGTTGGTTTTGTAGTTGCTGCGATGGCTGGTGTTGTGACTGGTGTGAAGGTTGGTTTTGTAGTTGGCTGCGATGGCTGGTGTTGTGACTCGTGTGAAGGTTGGTTTTGTAGTTGCTGCGATGGCTGGTGTTGTGACTGGTGTGAAGGTTGGTTTTGTAGTTGCTGCGATGGCTGGTGTTGTGACTGGTGTGAAGGTTGGTTTTGTAGTTGCTGCGATGGCTGGTGTTGTGACTGGTGTGAAGGTTGGTTTTGTAGTTGCTGCGATGGCTGGTGTTGTGACTGGTGTGAAGGTTGGTTTTGTAGTTGCTGCGATTGCTGGTGTTGTGACTGGTGTGAAGGTTGGTTTTGTAGTTGCTGCGATGGCTGGTGTTGTGACTGGTGTAAAGGTTGGTTTTGTAGTTGCTGCGATGGCTGGTGTTGTGACTGCTGTGACGGTTGGTTTTGTAGTTGCTGCGATGGCGGGTGTTGGGACTGGTGTTAGGGTTGGTTTTGTCGTTGCTGGGAGGGATGGTGTTGTGACTGGTGTTTCGTTGGTTTTGTAGTTGCTGCGATGGCTGGTGTTGTGACTGGTGTGAAGGTTGGAATTGTAGTTGCTGCGATGGCTGGTGTTGTGACTGGTGTGAAGGTTGGTTTTGTAGTTGCTGCGATGGCTGGTGTTGTGACTGGTGTGAAGGTTGGTTTTGTAGTTGCTGCGATGGCTGGTGTTGTGACTGGTGTGAAGGTTGGTTTTGTAGTTGCTGCGATGGCTGGTGTTGTGACTGGTGTGAAGGTTGGTTTTGTAGTTGCTGCGATGGCTGGTGTTGTGACTGGTGTGAAGGTTGGTTTTGTAGTTGCTGCGATGGCTGGTGTTGTGACTGGTGTGAAGGTTGGTTTTGTAGATGCTGCGATGGCTGGTTTTGTGACTTTTGTGAAGGTTCGCTTTTAAGTTGCTGCGAGGGGTGGTGTTGTGACTGGTGTGAAGGTTGGTTTTGTAGTTGCTGCGATGGCTGGTGTTGTGACTGGTGTGAAGGTTGGTTTTGTAGTTGCTGCGATGGCTGGTGTTGTGACTGGTGTGAAGGTTGGTTTTGTAGTTGCTGCGATGGCTGGTGTTGTGACTGGTGTGAAGGTTGGTTTTGTAGTTGCTGCGATGGCTGGTGTTGTGACTGGTGTGAAGGTTGGTTTTGTAGTTGCTGCGATGGCTGGTGTTGTGACTGGTGTGAAGGTTGGTTTTGTAGTTGCTGCGATGGCTGGTGTTGTGACTGGTGTGAAGGTTGGTTTTGTAGTTGCTGCGATGGCTGGTGTTGTGACTGGTGTGAAGGTTGGTTTTGTAGTTGCTGCGATGGCTGGTGTTGTGACTGGTGTGAAGGTTGGTTTTGTAGTTGCTGCGATGGCTGGTGTTGTGACTGGTGTGAAGGTTGGTTTTGTAGTTGCTGCGATGGCTGGTGTTGTGACTGGTGTGAAGGTTGGTTTTGTAGTTGCTGCGATGGCTGGTGTTGTGACTGGTGTGAAGGTTGGTTTTGTAGTTGCTGCGATGGCTGGTGTTGTGACTGGTGTGAAGGTTGGTTTTGTAGTTGCTGCGATGGCTGGTGTTGTGACTGGTGTGAAGGTTGGTTTTGTAGTTGCTGCGATGGCTGGTGTTGTGACTGGTGTGAAGGTTGGTTTTGTAGTTGCTGCGATGGCTGGTGTTGTGACTGGTGTGAAGGTTGGTTTTGTAGTTGCTGCGATGGCTGGTGTTGTGACTGGTGTGAAGGTTGGTTTTGTAGTTGCTGCGATGGCTGGTGTTGTGACTGCTGTGAAGGTTGGTTTTGTAGTTGCTGCGATGGCTGGTGTTGTGACTGGTGTGAAGGTTGGTTTTGTAGTTGCTGCGATGGCTGGTGTTGTGACTGGTGTGAAGGTTGGTTTTGTAGTTGCTGCGATGGCTGGTGTTGTGACTGGTGTGAAGGTTGGTTTTGTAGTTGCTGCGATGGCTGGTGTTGTGACTGGTGTGAAGGTTGGTTTTGTAGTTGCTGCGATGGCTGGTGTTGTGACTGGTGTGAAGGTTGGTTTTGTAGTTGCTGCGATGGCTGGTGTTGTGACTGCTGTGAAGGTTGGTTTTGTAGTTGCTGCGATGGCTGGTGTTGTGACTGGTGTGAAGGTTGGTTTTGTAGTTGCTGCGATGGCTGGTGTTGTGACTGGTGTGAAGGTTGGTTTTGTAGTTGCTGCGATGGCTGGTGTTGTGACTGGTGTGAAGGTTGGTTTTGTAGTTGCTGCGATGGCTGGTGTTGTGACTGGTGTGAAGGTTGGTTTTGTAGTTGCTGCGATGGCTGGTGTTGTGACTGGTGTGAAGGTTGGTTTTGTAGTTGCTGCGATGGCTGGTGTTGTGACTGCTGTGAAGGTTGGTTTTGTAGTTGCTGCGATGGCTGGTGTTGTGACTGCTGTGAAGGTTGGTTTTGTAGTTGCTGCGATGGCTGGTGTTGTGACTGGTGTGAAGGTTGGTTTTGTAGTTGCTGCGATGGCTGGTGTTGTGACTGGTGTGAAGGTTGGTTTTGTAGTTGCTGCGATGGCTGGTGTTGTGACTGGTGTGAAGGTTGGTTTTGTAGTTGCTGCGATGGCTGGTGTTGTGACTGGTGTGAAGGTTGGTTTTGTAGTTGCTGCGATGGCTGGTGTTGTGACTGCTGTGAAGGTTGGTTTTGTAGTTGCTGCGATGGGTGGTGTTGTGACTGGTGTGAAGGTGGGTGTGGTAGTTGCTGCTATGGGTGGTGTTGTGAGTGGTGTGGAAGGTTGGTTTTGTAGTTGCTGCGATGGCTGGTCTTGTGACTGGTGTGAAGGTTGGTTTTGTAGTTGCTGCGATGGCTGGTGTTGTGACTGGTGTGAAGGTTGGTTTTGTAGTTGCTGCGATGGCTGGTGTTGTGACTGGTGTGAAGGTTGGTTTTGTAGTTGCTGCGATGGCTGGTGTTGTGACTGCTGTGAAGGTTGGTTTTGTAGTTGCTGCGATGGCTGGTGTTGTGACTGCTGTGAAGGTTGGTTTTGTAGTTGCTGCGATGGCTGGTGTTGTGACTGGTGTGAAGGTTGGTTTTGTAGTTGCTGCGATGGCTGGTGTTGTGACTGGTGTGAAGGTTGGTTTTGTAGTTGCTGCGATGGCTGGTGTTGTGACTGGTGTGAAGGTTGGTTTTGTAGTTGCTGCGATGGCTGGTGTTGTGACTGCTGTGAAGGTTGGTTTTGTAGTTGCTGCGATGGCTGGTGTTGTGACTGGTGTGAAGGTTGGTTTTGTAGTTGCTGCGATGGCTGGTGTTGTGACTGCTGTGAAGGTTGGTTTTGTAGTTGCTGCGATGGCTGGTGTTGTGACTGGTGTGAAGGTTGGTTTTGTAGTTGCTGCGATGGCTGGTGTTGTGACTGGTGTGAAGGTTGGTTTTGTAGTTGCTGCGATGGCTGGTGTTGTGACTGGTGTGAAGGTTGGTTTTGTAGTTGCTGCGATGGCTGGTGTTGTGACTGGTGTGAAGGTTGGTTTTGTAGTTGCTGCGATGGATGGCTGGTGTTGTGACTGGTGTGAAGGTTGGTTTTGTAGTTGCTGGGATGGCTGGTGTTGTGACTGCTGTGAAGGTTGGTTTTGTAGTTGCTGCGATGGCTGGTGTTGTGACTGCTGTGAAGGTTGGTTTTGTAGTTGCTGCGATGGCTGGTGTTGTGACTGGCTGTGAAGGTTGGTTTTGTAGTTGCTGCGATGGCTGGTGTTGTGACTGGTGTGAAGGTTGGTTTTGTAGTTGCTGCGATGGCTGGTGTTGTGACTGGTGTGAAGGTTGGTTTTGTAGTTGCTGCGATGGCTGGTGTTGTGACTGGTGTGAAGGTTGGTTTTGTAGTTGCTGCGATGGCTGGTGTTGTGACTGGTGTGAAGGTTGGTTTTGTAGTTGCTGCGATGGCTGGTGTTGTGACTGCTGTGAAGGTTGGTTTTGTAGTTGCTGCGATGGCTGGTGTTGTGACTGGTGTGAAGGTTGGTTTTGTAGTTGCTGCGATGGCTGGTGTTGTGACTGGTGTGAAGGTTGGTTTTGTAGTTGCTGCGATGGCTGGTGTTGTGACTGGTGTGAAGGTTGGTTTTGTAGTTGCTGCGATGGCTGGTGTTGTGACTGCTGTGAAGGTTGGTTTTGTAGTTGCTGCGATGGCTGGTGTTGTGACTGGTGTGAAGGTTGGTTTTGTAGTTGCTGCGATGGCTGGTGTTGTGACTGGTGTGAAGGTTGGTTTTGTAGTTGCTGCGATGGCTGGTGTTGTGACTGGTGTGAAGGTTGGTTTTGTAGTTGCTGCGATGGCTGGTGTTGTGACTGGTGTGAAGGTTGGTTTTGTAGTTGCTGCGATGGCTGGTGTTGTGACTGGTGTGAAGGTTGGTTTTGTAGTTGCTGCGATGGCTGGTGTTGTGACTGCTGTGAAGGTTGGTTTTGTAGTTGCTGCGATGGCTGGTGTTGTGACTGGTGTGAAGGTTGGTTTTGTAGTTGCTGCGATGGCTGGTGTTGTGACTGCTGTGAAGGTTGGTTTTGTAGTTGCTGCGATGGCTGGTGTTGTGACTGCTGTGAAGGTTGGTTTTGTAGTTGCTGCGATGGCTGGTGTTGTGACTGCTGTGGGAGTTGATGCTGAGATGAGCTAAGCTGATTAATAATATGAGGTGAAGCAGTGACGGGATTTTAGTCAGAGAGTTGCTGAGGTGGCTCTGAACTCTTTTGCGGAACTATGGATTGGCGGCGCTGTTATAGTTCCTTGTAACCGCACATCCGCGGTAATTGGCGGGGTGATCGGAATTACAATGTACACATTTAGCTGGTTCATCTCGGGTTTTTTTCGTACAGTCTATGGTATGTTGGGGACCTGCGCACTTGACACAAACTGGACTGAGATCACAGAAGTTTTTAGAGTGATTAAACCCTTGACATCAATGACATTGTATTAGTTCTTTCCGTTTATGTGCCTCTTCAATTACTATGCTCGTGTATAGTAATTTTGTGAGGGAGAAAATGTCACTATTGTTGAGGGCAGGTTTTAAGTCAATAAAATATAGAGGTAGTGGGGTTTTTGTTCTGGGGTGTCTAACATTGCAAACTGATTTGACTTCAAATCCGAGTTCTTCTAGTGCTATCTTGATGTCTTCATCGGGCGTTGATAGGTGGAGATGACGAATACCCACTCGGAAGGCCTTTTCCTCCTTTAATTGATATGTATAGAATTAAAGTGTTGTGGTTCTTAGATAAGTTATTATTTTTCTATGTGCTTCAGGTGTGGCCGGCTTGGTAGTAATATTATTTATGTGTGAGCGACATGAGAACTGGGTTTCGCCCACTAAGGAACTAAGATGTTTACAAAATGCTAGATAATTAGGTATATTTTTAACATGTATTGGAGGTGGATGATTTGATGGGTTTTTGGGTTCCTCCATTTCTTGGTCAGAATGATCGCTAGGGGCAAGGGCCTCAAATTTATTTTTTGTATTGATGTTTGTTGATTGTTTTATCTGCTTTTTGGGAAATGGCTACCTAAATGTAGCACACGATGAGGTACTGGGCGCTAGGGATTGATATGATGGGCTTCTTTCAAGAGCCGTTTTCTTCTTCTCTGGCGAGTCATTGGCGTTGGAATTTTTTTGAGAATTGTTGTTTCTCCGTTCGATTTTTCTTTTTAGGCAAAAAAAAAAAAAAAAAAACATTAGAAGCGAATCCTGATTCTTTAGTTAGAAGTCGACTGCTCTACTACCTCGGCTATGTAGGCTACTGATAAGAGGAGCTCTTTCACTGTTCGTCGTTATGTATAGCACTGTGACTAATTTGACGGCTTAGAACGGCTTTAAACTAGGTCAACAAATGGATTTACGAAGAGCTGAATTTAAAGAACTGTCTCGTGCAATGGCTGCTACGCGACTCCAACCCAGACATCAAATCAAATCTCTAACCTAAAACTAAAATGGTGCAAAAAATTCATTCTCATGTCCATCAATGGCAATGAAAAAAATTTTAATAACTACAATCCATTTATGGTTTGTAGATTTATTAAAGGCTTTGCTCCTAAAGCAATAGTAAAATTTTTAAGAAATGGGTCAATACTATTAGAAATCGAAGATGCAAAAGATTTTTTAAATCTTAACAACATAAAAACTTTTGATGGCAGAGACATTAGTTGTACAGCACATAAATCATTAAATTATTCATGCGGAGTCATTTCGTGCTTTGAGCTCTCCAATTTTAGCGATGAAGAAATTAAAACTGAATTAGAAGAACAGGGAGGCATTAAGGTACAAAGAATGTTCAAAAATGTTAGGGGCAACAAAACTCCCCACAAATTCATGGATTCTCACATTTGAAAAATGGGAAATCCCTGAATACGTTCCATTTGATTTTCTTAAAGTAAATGTTCGGGCATTTGAGCCATCACCGATTCAATGTTTTAACTGTTATAAGTACCGGCATTTTGCTATAGAACGTTTCACTTCGAGATGGCAGTATGTATTTTCAATGGGGTGCTCTGTCTCCCTCTTGCATATGCCTCGCTAGATAGCTCTGTCCTCCTCCCTCCGTGCGACGTTGCCGCTATATTTCAAAGTTGTCCAATTTTTACGGGAAAAATTCTCTAAAGTTCAGAATTTATCGCTCCATCTGCCTATGCTAAAAATTTATCAAGAAAATAAAATCTGTTTTTGCAATTAATTGTTTTTTGTCCATTTTTTACATAAAATTTTTAATGGAAATTCTTGTTTCTCTCGTCACTGTGATCTTATTTTTTAAGATATTAGTTTGAAATTCGACATGAAGTTAGTATATATTATCTTTATTCGTAGCAAGGAAAAATTTTTTTTTCAACGACATTCCTTTCCATGTTTTTGCCATAATAAAAATAAAAATTGAGAAATCCTATTTTTAAAAAGTAGCCTGCGGGGAATTTCCGTTCTATAATTGTTTATTAAGTTTTGTTATACTCCTTTTAAAGAGGACAATTCAAATTTAATTTTGAGCCTCCTCCGAACATTATGGGACGCTGACAACTGATGCAATTAATGTTTATATGTTGTGGGAGCGTCGCGGCACGAGGAGAGCTGGACCCCCGGCTCTCTCCCGCCCGCTCTCCCGTTCTTTCTTATAACTGTCTATTCTACCATGATTATTTAAAAAGCCTCAACTCAGAAATTGTAAATTTTACTGGGAAGCACTTTTTTTATTAATCTTTTTAATGTGATTTGAAGTTAATAACTTAAATATATCTTTCAAAATGTAATTTTCGACAAAAATTGGAGTTAAGGCCTTTTATAAACTGAGAGCAATAGAGGACTGTGAACAAACAGGATTGGGATGATTATTTATAACAATAATATTAATATATATCTTTAATCCATTAATAATTATTCATTATAATCATAATTATAGTTGCATAATTAAAAAATAAACCCATTTTAATCAAAGAAATTCCTAATAAAAATCTTTAATGACCTTCAAAAATGTCTATTGAAAGCAACTTAATTTTAGAGTATCTAATTTCTTAGCCCATCTGCCAAGGAGAAGAAGCCTATTAAATTTAACGTTTAAAGAAAAAACTATCCATTTAGATTATTGGCCAAAATAGTCAAAATCTTAAGTATGCTTCATGCCTAACAATCAAAACAAAAAGCACGAAAATGTAATATTATATTAAGAAAATATAATATTATATTAGGTGCTATATAAAAACATCAGTACTTGTTTCTTCGTCTGACAGAGGTTCAACTCCGCTCATTCCTTGCGAGTCCGCGACGCTCGCACAACATATAAACATTAATTGCATCAGTTGTAATCGACCCATAATGTTCGGAGGAGGCTCAAAAATAAATTTGAACTGTCCTTTTTAAAAGGATTATGACAAAACATAATAAACTATTATAGAACGAAAATTCCCCGCAGGCTACTTTTTTAAAATTGGATTTCACAATTTTTATTTTTATTATGGAAAAAACATGATAAGGAATGACATTTTAAAAAAATTGTTCCCTTGTACGAATATAGAAAACAAAAACTAACTTCGTATAGAATTTCAAACAAATATCTTAAAAAATATGATCGCAGTGACGAGAGAAACAAGAATTTCCATTAAATTTTTTAGGTAAAAAATTGGCACAATACAATTTATTTCGATTGTGTATCTTGTTTTGTTGATTTATTCTTAGTATAGGCCGATAGAAGATTAAATTCTGCACATTTCAGAATTTTTCCCGAGTTTTTCAGAAATTTGGCGGATTTGAGTGAGATTTGGCAACAGCGCACCAGATCTACTGCCATCTCGAAGTGAAACGCACTATAGTTCATGTACAGTTATGAATTGTGGAAAATGTGGTCAAATAAAACATGAAGGTCCTTGCATGCAAGAACAGCAATGCTTGAATTGTGGGAAAGATGACCACTCTGCATGGTCCAGAACCTGTACGAAATATTTAATAAAAGAAAAGGAAATTGAAAAAATTAGGAATCAGGACCGACTAACATATTACCAAGCCAAAAATGTTTATAAACATAGATTTCCTGTAAGCAATAATGATGTTGAGGTTTCATACTCAAAAGTAGCAGCTGCACCATCATAATCTGATACTTTAAATAATAATTTTGAGAAATTAATTAATGTAATTGCTTCCTTGACGGAAAGAATTACAGTTCTAGAAAATCATATAATTAAAAATAAACACAAATAACTCCTGATACTTCCCCATCTACCTCTTCTAATAATCCAGTTATAAACAATAAACCCAACCCAACTCCCAATAAATCAAAAAAGGAGTCAAAAGATAATGATAACTCAAATTTCAACGATAAATTAAATAAAAGGCCGTATTCCAGCTCTTCGTCCGGGTCCTTTAATAACACTTATAAAGATAAATTGAAAAAACCTCATCGATAACGCAACATGCATGACATCAGTATCGCCCGTATTGTAGACTGTAGTAATAAGGTATTCCTCAGCTTAATTCCGCAATAAACCCTAATCATGATCTTACAGTGGAACTTAAACGGTATAATATCTCATAAGCTCGATTTAATCAATGTAATCAAAGACTACGAAATTCAAATCGCTTGCATTCAGGAAACACGTCTGAACAAGACTAAATCATTCTCCCTTAATCGCTTTACTACATACAGAAGAGACCACCATGAGGCAAGGAAGAGGAAGATGGCCAGCTTGAAATTGGAATATCTAATGGTAAGAACATTTAATAGTCTTATACATTGCAGTATATAGTTCTCTCCACAAAATTATGAGATTTTTTTTTTTTAATAGATGATCAATCTTGTCTCCCATTAGTCGAACAAGAAGAAGACGGCGATTCTATTTCCGAAGGTGAGGGCACCCTTATTTCTGAGTATTTCTGTACATAATCATCCTGCATAGTTCTCAATTCCTACGGTGATTTATTGATTTCTGTTACAGATTACAAAGCTGGCTGCTCATTCATCAAGAATGAAGGCGAGATTTCTATAATCGATTGTAAGTGCACAATGTTATTGCTTTAACCTTTTGCCTTTAGTATTCCTCATTTAATACTTTAATTTCGCCAAAATATTGTAGCCGCAACGGTTGGTTCAATTTTTTTTTTCTAAATTTGTATATATCGGAGATAATTAAGTTTATTAATTGAATCTGAGGGGCTCAGGTTAGCCATGCGAGTTAAAGCGTTGACCTTTATATCACATGCCAAACCTAGAGTGGCGAGTTCGATTCTCGCCTGGGCAAACGAAATAATTTAGTGACGAAATTCATTAAATAACATCCTAAAATCCCACCCTGGCTAGAAAATGGTGGTAACCTGTAGATAACCTGTCGCAATTAGTCTGAGTTGCAAAAAGTGGACGTTAATTAATAATAATAATAATAGTATCTGTTTATTTAAATGAAGTGTAATTTACATAATTCTGTATTAGCAAAATATGATCTTTCTTTTACTAATTCTGTTTTATTTTCCACAAATTCCCGTACAGATTACAGCTGCTATTATAGCAACTACATTACTTCATTAAGGTCATCTAATAAAAGCCATATTTCTACGAAACATGGACAATAAAAGATTCGTTCCCGGAGGAATTATGCAAAACAAATTACGAACAATTTAGTAATCAAAAAAAAAAGATAAGCTTCTCAAATGCTCCCGCTGTTCCTAAAGAACACCCAAAACTTCAAACATGAAAACACATTACACTGCCCAACATACAAATAAAAAGCCCATGGAATGCCAGATTTGCCACTATGCCATACCATATTCGTGGGTTTTAAAGAATCATGTAATGGTTAAGCACACAGAGCAGAGGCCGTATAAATGTCTGTCCTGCCTCTACTCAACGGTCAACCGCCAAAATTTAAGAACACATGTTCATGCTTGAAGAAGTAAAACCAAGGAAATGTCCCTATTGCTCACACCGCACTATTACAAAAGACAGAAACACACTTGGGCAATTCATTCCAAATTTAAACAAGGATTTTCGAGCTAATTGGATCGGCGGGGGCAAAGTTCGTCATGAGCTTAGGGATTAAGACAGCCAGACCTGAGACATCCACCTGGACGACAGAGCTCGGCCCGTCAGCTGCTACATCATCAAGGCAGAAACTGTTCTCAGAGAGAATAGAAATCAGCTAAGTTCTTATTTTATAATTTTGTTTAATCACACATATTTATTATTCATGAATTTTAAATAAATGTATATGTAATTTGCGAGCGTATTAACAATAAGCCTGTATAAAGCTAATTTATATTATAATGAAATTTATTCATTCAATTTAGTATAATTGGTGGTGGATATAATTTTAATTTCTGCCCTGTTGTTTTTTTTTTCACTATCGTTTCTTCCTTTACCATCATGGATGCTGAACATCCCAGTTTGACTGAAGAAAAGGGCCATCACCAAATCAATGACTCTTTTGTACTGAGGATTTAGAAAGCCTAACGGATAGAGTGCTTAAGGGCGACGCAGCCAGGGGGGCGACCAAACGCCCAAGTAGTGAAAAATTTCGTTTTTCGTTTTCGAAAAATATACGTACCTATATGTAAAACTACTTGAACTAAAATCTTCATTTGTTAAACCCCTTTTCAACTCTTTAACTTACCCTTTTCAACGAAAAACGTATAGCCTACTATAATGTTTGCAAAAAGGTGATGGCCTACATACTTTTTCAGTCCTCTTATCTTTTCACTTGAAAATATGATAATATTTTTAATAGATAACTACCACTTAAGATGCCTCAAAACTCAGTATTCTAAACCCTATTTTGAAAAATTTCCGGGGGAGGGCCCCCGGACCCCCCTTTTTTAGGGGCGGGGGGCGACAAAACGGTTGTTTGCCCGGGTCAGTATTTTGCCTTGAGCCGGCCCTGCTTAAGGGGTATGCTGGAGCATGTGGCGACCTTTTCACAAATTTAAATACTTAAGCCGTGTTGGTTCGATAAAATATTCGAGAGACATTTTCCCTACGCAATGCTACATATGTCAAATATTAGTATTGTCATTATCTATTAAAGTCCACTTAGTTTGGAACTATATATAATTGGGACGAGTTATCTACGGGTTACCACCCTTTTCTAGCCAGGGTGGGACTAAGGATTATATTTAATGGAAAGGAGGAAAAACACCTATCCATAGGCTGCGTACCTGTGGCCCTAAGCCTATCCCTATTGATTAATTGTATTGCATATATTAGCCAATGTTAAAAAATATTTAATTGCTCCTGAGAAAGAGGTGGAACTACATCCAGAATTAGGGTTAAACATTTGCATAAGATTAGCCAATATTGCCCATTGTTATTGGCCCATAATTACCTCCTGAACAAGAGTTTGTAACGGCATTATATGAAAGGCCATTTATTGATTTCCCTGAGTGAACATTAAACATACTTATTGTATATTGCTGGATATACTAGAAAATGTATTGTCAGGGAAAAAATGTATTCAGGATATAATTGTTTGTCAACATATATTGGAAGATAATTGTTCCGAATCTATGGAGGGCTGACTTATAACTGGCACTAATCCACTTGGACCACATTTCAGGGACTATGACTGGAGAGAGAAATCTACGAATTGCGGACAGGATAGCATACAGTGGGAGAAGGAGTTGCCTTCAACCTCTCCTCCAGGAATGCACACATCTCACGGAGATGAAGACACCGTCCCAGAAGAGGGAGAACACATCACGCCATTCAATTATGTAGTATATTATTTCTTATTCCCTTTATATTGTACTTTGGTAGGGAAATTGTCCTGTCTTTTGAAGTATGAGGATCCATTTTTAGTGACAAGAAGTATAGGGTTTTTTTTTGGTTTGTGCGTTCACAAGAGATTATCATTAACTTTTTATAACAGGGCTTAGTTCCCAATCGTAGATTTTTTTTTAAGATCCGTTGTGAATGCTTTAATCCCCACCCCCTTTATTTGTTCTTCCTTGTCACAAGGCACCTGTCCTGCTTTTAATTGTAAAGTATTATGTATATATTTTTTGTAATTTGTAAATATTGATATTGGAATATTTCATATAATGGATCCCATACAAGTTTGTAAATAGGTCTTTTAGGTTAAGTCACTGATGTGTTCCGCTCTGCCAAATTTTGAATTTTTTGGGGGGGAATTGACTTTTGGTAGGAATTTTTGATTTTTTTAATAGTTTGTTAGAAAAGTCTTACAGATTTTTTAATAGGAGCCAAGTCTAAGGTGGAAAAATTATTTTTAAATGCAGTGCTCTGTTCCTTCAAACAGAATTGGTTGATGTGAGAAATTTGAATAGAAGAAGTTGAATTCTAGAATGGCTTGCATGTAATCATGTTTAAATACCTAATGACATTTAATAGAAACAACCTCAGCTATTTGGACATGACTAGGAAAAACTAACAGCACCACCCCATGGAATAAAGAGGAAATGGAGTAATACACACTAAAATGTGAACAAGAACTATTAAGTAGTTATGTTAATAATTTATTAAAAAATATATTATTCTCTAAAAATTAAATTCATAAAACAATCTTCTATGTGTGCATCAGGAATAACATATAAATACATCTTAAAGAATCAAGGGTTTGCAGCTGGTTAGTCACCTGAAACAAAAAAAAAAAAGGGTTTTTTTAATGTTGATGTATTGACATTAGATTACTATTTGAGTAGATGAATGTAGTTGAGAAAGGTGAAGCACTAATTCATCCAGCTTGGACTGACAGACCAACCCTCAGCCTAGCATATTTTTAATTGAATTAAAAATACTTCCTCTTTCAAAAATTGCGCAATATGTTTAGCATTTTACATGAAATAGAATTAATTAATATGAAATAAATGTAAAATAATATATTTTAAGTACAATGTAATTAATTATATTCTTTTAACTTCAAATTTAAAAAAAAAAAAAAAACCTTAGAGGCGTGAAAGTAGGTGGGAGACAAGAAAATGGGCACTTCAATAATCTCTTTTTGCAGGTTAAAAAAAATCAAAATAAATATTTAAAAACAAAATGTTGAAAGTCCTTCCACCCCCCCCCCTCAGGATAGGATTTATGGAAAAAATTTTGGCCCTTAAAGCTATTTATGAAGTAAGTATGTGTAAATATTAATATGAAGTAATTGAGGTATTTTCTATACATAATTCCAATCTGAGAACAGCTAGGATAAAAACTTTGATATTTTTATCACTGCTACTGGTACTGAAATCAGTTTTTTTTTCTCTTTCAGAAACCATTATAGTGAAGCTATATATTTTTATACATTGTAATTTTTTCATATCAATTTAAATTTTAGAGCTGCCAGATTCTGCAATTGGTACTCACGCTTATGGGAACCTATATGGTCTTAATATTTAATAATGCATACATAAATTGAAAATTACATTAGTACAATATATATGAGCATAGTGAAGGTGATCCTTATTCTCTGTTAAGAATAAAAACAAAATTTCTCTGAATTACGACCCAAAAACCAAATGAAATTCTGTGGTTTTTAATTTTACATCTCCCTTATACTCCAGCTAATTTTAGGGGAAAAAAGTAGAAATATTCACACACACAAATGTATATATATTAAAATGAATTCAACTCAGGCATAAGCAACAGGGAAAGAACACAAGACAGGAATTAAAAAAAAAAATATCAGTGTTTAGACTATTAAACTGTAATGAAAAGGAAGTAAGTGGAGGAGCTTAAATAAAAAGTAGTTTTGAGTGTTGACTTAAAATATATTCATAAGAATCTTTATTAAGTACTGAATTATGATGATAACTCTGTAATGACTGTATATTTATAAAGCTCATGTAAATTTAATGCATAAGAATTCACATAAGGTATGCTTATGTAAACATCAAAAAGTCTTTATTATTATTACCCATTATTTTTTGTAAAAGGTTCATAACAGTCCTGCCAATGGCAAAATTATTTAAGAGCTCAATCATAATTTATTGAATGTAACTAAAAATCATTATTAAAATATTATAATTCAAATAAACATGGACATTTCCCCCTACAGTTAATTAATATACTTTTAAATATAAATACTGCTTCCTTTCCCCCATTTTTTTTTTGTAAAACAGTCACATTACTATCATGAATGATCTTATAATTGTTATATTTAATTTAACTAATTAACTAAACAAGAATTTAGAAGTATTAATACTGCTCATTATAATACTTAACATAAACAAACTAAAGAAAGTTACTTCAACAAAGTATGTCATATTACTGAAGCACTTATTTAAAATAGAATTAAGAATAATCAGTTGCCAAGTACCAAAACGAGTAAATATTTAAGGATGAAAGGAAAAGAAAAAGGTTTAAATAACCTATAGAATAAATGATTGAAAATGAAAACTGAAATTTAACTGACAGGATAGAAATACACCAAAACCTAAATGTGTTGGATTTCTTGAAATAGGTACTCTTAAGAAATTCTGGATTCTTCCAGAAGCTCTTTTTTTGCTCTCTTAGCATTTTATTTTAGATCATCTCTCAATCACATTAACAAAAATATTTAATTTCATTCATTTAAACTTTAAGACAATAGAAATTATTTGCCTATTAATAATTCTGAATTTAAATTCAAATGCATTCTGAGGGCATTTCTTTCCTACACTCTTAAGCCATCAAAATGAATCATGTAGTTCGGTTTGTACTATGGGATTGTTGGCATTACTCACCTGATATCATCCAAGATGTGTCTGTTCTATATAGGAGGGTTCCTTGGCGGGAATAGGCATTATTTGCATGACTCAGACCTTACTTCATTCTAGTTAGCATGGGGTTCCAGTTTACTTATAAGTCTAGTTTCATCCATGAACAGTATTGGATTTCAGAATTTCAAAATTTTGAGTTCCGATTAATTAGAATTTATAAGCTTTCCATAGAATGCCTTGATAGAATTAAAAAAGAAATTGTAAAAAGATGAATAGAAATTGATAAGATGAATTCAATAAATTGTTTATGTATATAGGATATATGTACGTATGTATGTTTATATGTATGCATTATAATAAAAAATTTAATTTGCTCCAAAATAAATTTTTTTTGGCTCAATGCTAATAAAAAAAAATAGCTCATTTATATTTACAAAACTTTTCTTATAAGTTTTATAAATATATATATATATATATATATATATATATATATATATATATATATTGTTTTTTTTTTTATTACCAATGGGACTCTTTCTTATTAATATTTATATGTGTGTATTGGTCTTATAGACCGATATGATTCAATTGAATCTAATATGACCATGTACACTTTCAAACAGGTGAATTCCTAATGAGAATCTATATTCATAGAGATATATAAACTTTTATCAATAAAAATAAGGACAAATAAAAAAGATAACATTATTAAAAGGTGCAGCATACTTATAATTAAAATATATACAACAATATAATAAATATTTATAATTTAAATTTACACACATATAGAAAAACATATTATATAAATTGTATTGCTTTCATGGATTATATGCTTTAAATATACTGGATGTAGAGAGAGGGCTTAATTTTAAATGTTCCTAATTGATTAGATGGCTTAGAAGCGTGCAACGTACTATAGGGTGATGTATTTAAAATTGCTTTGGAAAATTGGCTCCAGTTCTCATATGTCCATTGTCTTCATTCGGTGTTGATCTCGATGAGAGGTCGCTAGAGCAGGAAATTCAAATCAAAGTTTCCTCTCTCCAGACAAATGTCCAAGTCGTCTTTCACTATACATAATTTGTTGATTACTTAGTATGTAATTATCTATCTATCTCTATATATATAAATTTGTAACCTCTGTCTGCACATTGATTTTTTCCCCAAAACTTCATGATACTTTTTTGTTTCACAAACCATAGACACGATATCTGCAATTTGTTTCTTTGGAGTCTGTTTGTTTGTTTGTTGCCTTTTCACACATAATCAGCTGAACCGAATTTTATGATTTTGGAATGTATATTACTACTAACCCAACTCAGACTTTAGGCTATATTAATATTCACTGAGACGAACGGGAGTGGGGGTTGTAAGGGAGGAGTGAAATTAAAAATAGCAATATTTCGTTTCCTATTGTTTTTTTGGCAAATACGCACATGGCAAAATTTCATTGTATTAATGCTGAATGCCAGAACAGAATTTCGTCAAATATGTTTCTATTAATTCTAAGATAATCATGACAGAAAACTTAGATTTATTTGAGCCATAAGTTTGTCAATATTCGTGCAATACCAAGCTTCATCCATAAAACAATATGACTGTAATTTGATGAAAAAAGGTTATTCAGCTACTAAGTTGAACCAATCTTTTTATTTTGATGGGAAACCATTATTATTTCAGTTTATTTATGTATGCCAGCTATTATAAACATAAATTAATCAAATTGCTACTTTTTACTTCATAGGTATAATGGCTCAATGATTATAAAGTAACTGTATATGTTCCAGGATATTTATGTTATGTGATGAAAATGACAGGATCATTTTGTGGAGGGGTTAATCCAATTTTTATATATCCATTGGAAACACTTCTATCACAAACCGTCAACAACATGACTAGTACTCTATAATTGATGTACTTCATATTGAACATTAAGCAAGGTACTTGTATTCTTTTGTTTTCAGCATTCAGTAACCACGACTGTCCCACAATTTGTATTCTATATAATTGTCACTTGCTCACTTCTTGTTTTTAGCCTTAAGTAATTATCACCCCCTACTAATGTGATTTTCACTTTAAACTATGCATCACAAAATATCTCCAACTTAAAATTTAAGTTCTGTTTATGAAGGGACTTAGATTATGAAAAAAATAGAGAATTGAATGTACAAATAACATTATCTATTCTACTTTGAAAAATATATAATGGCAATTAAGTGTATTTACAACACATGGCTTAATTTACAGAGCCTCTGTGTGATGGACTTTTATAAATACGTGAATTCTTTGTTGCTGTATGTGGTTTTATCACGACATTGCTAAATAATTTAGTCTACATTAATATATACAATTAAAAATTAAAAACAATATAACTAAAATGAACATACATAACACCATCTTTGAGTTCTTACCATTTCGACTCCCACTTAATGCACTTAAGGGCTTGAAATAATATATACATATAATGACTTAAAAACTTGAGATATATTATTCAAACAGTCAATAACCTTTGCCAGCTCACCTATTTTCTTAATCTTATGATTATATGCATCAAACATAAGGACTATTAATTTTATTTTATAGAAAAAAAATAACTATTTTGGCCAATAATTTTTCTCACCATTTGAATGACATTTTTTCATGAATCTCTCTAAGTTTCTTATTGAGAGTGCTATGTTTTTTCTTCACTAAATAAAAATCTTTTCTCTTTACAGTGTAGGAAAATGATCAAATTTATATATCATGCCCAGCCTCGTAAGAATAACAATAAATAAATAATGATAATTTAAGTCTATGACGTCAAAAAATTTCCAGACTAATTATGTTGGAGCTTTAACAGAATTCCTTTTCAGGTCAAGGAGTAAATATGTCGCTCTGTATATTTATGCTATTTCAAAAAAATGGTTCCTATGACTTACATCACTATTTTCAGGTTTTATTAACACTAAAAATTACAATTAAAGAACACAGAAAGTATTTTTAAAAAGGTCACTAGCTGAAAATCACAGCCTATGTTCAAGACTAGGTCAGTTATAATTTAAATTAAATGAATATTACATAAAAGAATCCATCCGACTAAGATCACTAGTTCAGTATTGTTAGACAGAGAAAAAAACAAAATACAAGCATTTTCAGGATGCCGAGGTGATAACACCACTGCCAAGAGATGAGGGTTATAAAAACGCAGTAACCTTCTCTGCACAGCTAAGGGCTGATTTAATCTGCTTTAAAATTCTAATTAATTTAATGAAATTTCTTTTCTGTTAGTATTCGTGTTTGTTTTCTATTTTTATTTGATCCTTTTTTTTTCCTATTAACCTTAATGCCAATCATAATTTAAAATAATTTTAAAAATAAAACAATTTAGTAACAAGTAAGATATTATATTTTAAGAAGCAAAAAAATAAACCTCTGATGGTGATTTATGAGCAATCAACCAATAACCATCACCAAGATAAAATTTCTTTTGACAGTGTACAGCAATGTAAGAGATTTTAATACAAATTATACACCCAAGAATCAATTAAATAAAAACAGATATTTATTTAGGACTCAGGACAAAGGGTTAATCAGAAAAACTATTAAAACTTGTGACCTTTGGTGTCAATGTACATTTCAAGAAATTTCTCAAAAATGGCATCATGATTACAACCCCAATAGTTTATTCATCTTAAGGAAAATCTACTAACAAGCCCTTTCTGCTTCCTTATCAGCATAAGGAGCATGGAAATTAGAAATAATAATAATTAATCAGTTTCATAAATATTTTTGTGAAACTGTGAATATAACCTATGAGAGGTTTATATTCAATTGAAACTTCCAACAGTCCTTTCAATAATTTGTAAACATCCTCCAAGAGATGGCAATACTTTAGGACTTGCTGAGGAAGCAGTGCACGAGTTAAGAGGAGACTTCCATCTGTGATAGGTAGGTTGTTTGAACACCAGCTACATGCCTAACAAGCAACTACAACTAGCTTAATCGTGTAGCTCTATTTTACAGATAAGAAAGATTTATGAATATGAAGATGATTTGCACAAGGGGTTCAGATTATTAATGTCACAACCACTTTTGAATAAAATATTTGAGTGTTTTACTCCTTTTTAAATGAAATTCTTACAGCTTTTATTATCTATTTACTGGAATAATGAGTGTTTAAGCCATGAATAATATAATTTGAATGAATATAAATTATAATAGGTGATGGATTATCTTCTAGGATACTGAATGTGTAGTTCATTGGAATATAATATTGTTCTTATTTATTAAAATCCACTTTATGTTACTAATGCTGATTCGCATGGGTTATGTACAGTTTATTACCCTTTTTAAGTCAGTGTGGGACTAAGCAATGCAGTAAAAATATTCACTATTTTTCGTAATATATTACGTTTAGGAAATTGTATCATATTTAGCCATGCTGTTATAGGAAACTCTTGAAGAGTCCTAACTGTAATAAATATGACACCCTTTGTTTTTTATTTCATGATCCTCCTATAATATCTAATTTTCCTCTTGTTATAAAGACAACTTCCATTCCAGTTCATCTATTACTCAGCAAATTTATTCAGATAATGCTAGGCATTGAAATATATTTTTTGTCAATGGGTTGGATTCCAGTAGATTGAATAATATGATAATATAACTTATTTATTTAGTTTACACCTCTATATTTTTATACTGAGATTTTTTAGAATAGGCCACTTACTCATTATTCCCATTATTTTGTTTTTTTAATTTTACGTAAATCTTATTCATAATTTATGAGAAATTATTAGAGTTTGTCTAGGATGTGATCCCCTACCCTACCTATTCACCAGGCCTTGCCCAAACAGATTTTTATTTATTTTGAGCCCTTCAAAACTCTCTCAACAGGAAACACTTTAATTCGCTCGAATACTGCAAAACACACATAAAGGAGCTATTGTGCAAAAATCTGAGAAGTTCTGGGAGGACGGATTTAAAAAAATTGCCTGAAAGATGGCAACATGTAATAGATCAAAATGGGTCATACATAATTGATTAAAAATATTTATAAGAATCTGAAGTTTTTACTTAAATCACCAATAAAAAATGCTACCAACTTATTTTACAACCCAATATTTCCGAAATAAAGATTCCTCTGAAGACTATCGATCCGGCATTCAGGAAATCAAAGTGCCAGACCTGGATTTGACGTTACAACATACATGATAGGTATACAGAAAATACAAGGAAGGAGATAGGGAAGATATAAAAGTCGCTACAGCTGTTATAGAACTCCATTCTCTATATAACTGCACAGAGACATCCTGTAATTATCCTAATTAAATCATCCTTTACAATAATCATGTACAATATATATTTACTACTGAGCCTAGTAGTCCTACAGTGGATAAATATCATTTCTACTTCTTACATTGTGTTAGGGGATGTGAATGAATCCCACAACTTCTGGAACTAAACAATCCAAAGTGAAATGTTATAAGAAGAATGGTACAGAAGTGACCAATTCTCAATCAAATTAAGTTTTATTCAAGATTTACTTATAGAGATATGCCAATTAAAATAGATTACCGAAAAAGCAAAGCGTGATTACTTCAAAAATAAAATAATCATTAAAATCTAATACCTGGCAGAATTCATGAAGCATTAGACTTTTAGAACAGCAACAATAATAGAATCGGTAATACCAGCACTCCCAAAACCCAATGCATCCTGGTTTGATAAAGGAGTACTGAAAATAAAAAATGTAGAGCCCTAAGATGATGTAATCACCAAAAAATGCCGATCACCTCGGAATTCACCAATATAGGTGATGTAGTAAAAAATAGAGAAGGTCGGGATGGTCTATATACAGCTATATTTACAAAAAATAAAAATGACCTTCCAATAAAAAACTATTTAAAATTTCTCCATACATACTAGAAAAACAGAAAATTTGCAAGGAAACTTTTTTTTTTTTTTTATCATAAAAGGATAAACTCACGAACATAGGTACCAACATTAACTGGATTTTACAATAACTTCATGGAACGTGTTGTCATTGTATCAAAGCGGAGCACTACAGTTACTCCTAGATATCCTGACTGGTTATAAAATAGACATTGCTGCCTTTAAAAAAGCCAGGTGGACAGGACAAGGTAGTTTTAAAAAAGGGAAATGTACAATATACTATAGCTGTGATGAGTGGCACCACACATTTGGAATAGGATTCATCATTGGTAAAAGATTTTCAAACTTGGTGACTGATTTCAAACCAATCAGCTCAAGACTGTGTGTTATGTGAATAAAAGAAAAATACGATACGTACTCCATCTTTCATGCACCTACAGAAGCCTCACAATGGAGAAGGAAAGCATACAATCGACGAGGCACTTGAAATGTGCTAAGACGAATGTCCTAAGTATGACCTTAAGATTGTCATTGGAGACTATAAAGTGCAGGTTGGGTTAGCCCCCTTCCCCCGAATCATCAAATGATAATGGCAAAAGACATCAATTTTGCTGTACCCAAAGACCTCATAGTGGCAAATACTTGTTTTACCCACACAGAAGTCCATAAGAGGAATCAAGTAATGAGTCAATAGTCGTGTTACTGTCATAATAATAATGATGTAAATTGATCATGACTTATCAGAACTAGGCACAGGTCCTCTCTCCTTGATGTATGGTCACATAGAAGTGCTAATGTCAACTCAGACAAAAGGGAAGATGCCAATAGTAAAATACAAGTCTTAGAACCATCCAAGTTACTATAATATTCTAAAACTAATAATATCCTGATGAAAGTGCCAAGTTCAGTGAAATCCTAGAAGCCAAGATATGAAGAATTCATGCTGAAGAGGGTATCAATTCTAGATGGCAATGCTGTAAGCAAGCCATCATTGAATCAGCTGCTGAGGTTCAAGGATCGGCAATAAAAGCCAATCAAAGAAACATATAGAAGCTTTAATAACATATCTTACGCAGACATGTAGATAGATAGATAGTTTATTTCCTTTATAGGATTTTCCCTTAGCAAAGGAGATCAACTTACATGATATTTATTAGTTATAAGGTTAGTTTAAAGAAAAATAAAATAAATAAATAACAAATAATAATAATAAATAAAAGCATATATACATACTTAACTACACTTCCATAAATTAATAAATAAGTAAAATAATACAAAGCAAAGTAATGCGACTATAAATACAAAAATAAAATAAAACAGTAAATTAAGTAGAAACCCTTCTAAGTTCAAAATTATATCTATTAAGATTCTATCCTTTCCAACATCAATAAGATAAGTAATATTAATATGAATATGATTAATGTAAGTATTATGAAAAAAAGTGTGCAACAATTATAACATACCTTTAAAAAAAAAATATATATAAAATATATTGTACAATTATTCATTAAGATTAAATAAACAACATTTGAAGATGTCCATCAGATACACATATATCATTCCTAACTTACATTTGTCATTGCTGCTGAGAGCTTTGAGAAAATCACTTTCCTGGTTTTCTTTGGAAATAAAATAAAAATATTTGGCTCTCATTGGACTATATATTGTACAATATAAAAATAAATGATGATGGCTTTTAAAATCGTCGAAATTACATAGTAAGCATTTACTTTTAGGGCCAATGGAATATATTAAGTTTTTTAATTGTAAAGTTTAATCTATAACTGTTCAAAGTCCTTAACTGAAATATTGCTTTGTAAATTGAAAATGGTAAATTTTTGTTAACATATTCTTGAGTGGTTCCTCCTGTTATATTAATGTTCTTGTATAAACTGCAATAATTTGTCATAGCTTTTTTATTGGCATCATCATTCAATAGTTTGTCTCAGTAGGCAGCAATAATTGATGGCATATTAGACTTGAAGGCATGCATATCTTGGCTTAAGCCAAATATTGAATAAGTTCAGTTTAACAATTACCTCCTTTATATCCTGGGACTGACCCAGTTATAGCTAATAGTGTTTGATAGGGACTAGTCTAATAATAAGCCTATTGTAACATTCCTTAGGTAACCTACTATTTTCATAGACAATATTTTGCAGAGCCAGGTGAGAGAGGCTTTTTACAATGTGCCTGGAAACAAAGTCTGATCCAGTTTCAAGCCTTATGATGTAATTGTGTGTAATTTACCTACCTGTTCTATTTCTTTCATATTATAAAGAAATGTCCCTTGAGATGAAGATCTCCCTTTATGAAAGTGTACTGTCTTAGACTTATTTTCATTGGCTACCAGAGCATTCTTTTGGCAATATCTCTCTAATATTTTGAGCTTAATTCTCGTTTCAACAGGTGATTTAGATAATATGATAAGGTTGTCTGCATATTGTATTAAAATTATTTCATTATAACAATTAAGACTGAGCCCAGAGTCATTATCTCGAAAAAACGTTTCCATATCTGATATATAGATATCGAACAATTAAGGGCTAAGTATTTCTCCCTTAAATTATCCTTCAGTTGCCTGAATTCATAAAAATTTTACTGTTCTTATCTTCACTTGTACTGTCAAATGGTCATACAAAGATTTTAAGAATCTAATAAACTTTGAACTAAAATAAAAGCCAGTAAGTTTTGATCTTAGAAACTTGTGGGGAACAGAATTGAATGCTCTTTGAATGTCCATGAAAGAAGCAAAAACTGATCTCTCTGGTTGTCTTAAGTGTAATTGTATTATTATTTTTTTTGCATCCACTTTTTGCTACTATGGCTAATTGGGATAGGTCATCTATAGTTACCACCCTTTATCCAGGTTGGACTAAGGATTTTATTGAATGATTTCATCACTAAATAAATTTCTATTGCCCAGGTGGGAATCGAACTCGCCTCTAGGTTTACCATGTGAAATTAAGGCCAGCACTTTAACTCACATGGCTAACCTGAGCCCCAATTGTATCAAGGCAGTCAATGTAAAAATATGATCTATGCACTCCCTTCATCTTTAAAACCCTACTTGACATTCAGACAATATTTTTACTTCCTCGTCCCAGTTAGAGGGAGTTTTGGGAAATTCATATCCAATGCCATCTAATAAATTCATTTAGGGTACGATTTGAAATATTGCACCCTTAACTGAAATTTTTAATAAATGCATTCTTGAAGGAAGTTTCAGAAAAAACAAATAGGCGACGCCTGTAAACCGATCTGAGAGGCCATATATTTCACATACATGTTCATGGCTAATCAACTCCCTTCAATCGCATTCCAGCACTCACTCTAAGCATGTCTCTCATTTATTTATGTAGTTTCATTTACCAGGCCACAAATATAGGGTTGGCAAATAAGTCCTTTCGGTTTTTTTAAGTTGAAAGAAAACTATTGTATATTTTGAACATAATTTTTATTTTAATCTACAATGTAATGTCCATTATTTTCTATTACTTTACCCCATCTCTCCATCAGCTGAATAATCCCATGCTCATAGAATGTCTGTGGTTTATTAGCGAAAAAATGATCAAGGTGCTCCCTGACACCCTGTTCGTTTTCAAACCGTTTTCCACCTAAGGAATTTTGTAGAGACCGGAATAAGTGTTAGTCACTAGGAGCAAGGTCCGGTGAATAGGGAGGCTGGGGCAAAAGATCCCATCCAAGGACTAACAATTTGTTGCGGGTGACTAACGAAGTGTGGGGCCTGGCATTATCATGATGGAAGACGACACCCTTTCGATTTGCCAGTTCTGGGCGTTTTCGTCGAATTGATTCATTCAATTTTGTTAATTGTGAGCAATATAGAGTGGAATCGATTGATTTACCTTGTGGCAGCAGGTCATAAAAAATCACACCCTTGAAATCCCACCATACAGAAAGCATTATCTTCTTTGGGTGCAATCCCGCTTTAGATGTGGTTCCAGGTGGTTCGTTGCTAGGTCTCCAAGATTTTTTTCCCACCACATTATCGTAGACAATCCACTTTTCATCCCCTGTCACAAGTCTTTTAAGAAATGGATCGTTTTCTTGACGTTTTGCCAAGTTGGCTTCGGTCAGAGAGTGGGGGACCCAAACATCCAGCCTAGAAACGTAGCCGAGCTTCCACAAATGATTTTCTACGCTTGTATGTTATATGTCTAGGGCCTCAGCAATGTCTCGCACTGATTGGGAAGGATTTTGATCGACTATAGCCTTAACATCAATGCTTTCAATTTCTTGTGGACGACCAGGTCGTGGTGCGTCGTTTATGTCAAAATTCCCTGCTCTAAACTTGGCAAACCAATTTTGGCACATGCGCTCTGTTAAGGCTTTATCCCCATAGACCCCGCATATTTTTTTATGAGCCTCTGCAGCTCTCTTTCCTTTTTTGAAATAATACAGCAAAATATGCCTATAATGCAATAAATTGCCGTCCATCTTCTCAGCTGGATCACAAACGCAATACTGACCTAATCTTAACAAGTGTCGACAGACATAACTGTTTACATATTACAAATAGGATAAACAATCCTCTGTTGGGATTAATTGCATCAGATAAATGTGACATATTGTAAACAAAACATGAATACAAAAACCGAAAGGACTTATTTGCCAACCCTATACATTGGGCCTGGCACAGATAACTTTGAAGAGGAGCCTATAGATGAAGACAGTCGTATAGCTCTATTACATGATTTAGATTATTTGGCTCCTTTAACACCAGAGGACATACGCTTGGCAGGTAAACGTGCTATAAGTGGATTTTCATCTGATTTCTTCTCAACTGGTAATTGGCATTCTGGACTAGGAGCTCTTGGTCTCAGTGGCAAATATCCACTAGAGACAATTGCTGGACAGCCCCTGTATCCTAGTACGGCTAGTAATACATCCCGCAAAGACTATAACAGAGCTCTCTACAGTGCACACCAACGATTCCTAGCTAATTACGCTAGAGCCAATAGTATATTGTATTCAGAGGCACAACATAATCAATGTACGATCTTTAAAAATTCTGAGGATTGGAACAGGGAAGTCACACTATTGGAACAGCAGTATCAACAATGTGAATTTGATTCTGCTAGTGATTGTTTGAATAGAAGAAGAGACATTGGGGCACCTTTAGCATCATCAACACAGCAACCAGGACCTTCTAATGAAACGACTGAAGATAAATATGATAAGATGGAGTATTTCCAACTACTTACTACTGGTAAGAGCACAGCTATGGGCGTGACAGATTGTACAAAGAAAACGTCAGTTGTATGTGGGGGCGAGCAAACAATTGGTGCAAATTTGAATAAGAGATTTGTCTGAGGTCAATCCTCCCTTTATTATTATTAATACATGAATGAATGAATAAAGTAAATTTTATTTTTGTTTCTATGTTTAACAATTCTTACGATATAAAGAAATTTACAGAAGCTGGGTTAGCCCATCAGCTTAAGTGACAAGTTCTATCTTCATTGAAAATAAATTTAAATTTATCCTTTTGGATGTTAAATAAAGTAATAAATATTTAAAGTAACATAAACCAAAAAAATGTATAGAATTCAAAATATTATAATATATAGTTTTATAAATAATCTAATTTATAATTTAATGCTCTATTTACATTTTTCTCCATTTAATATTTTTCTCAGATAGTTTTCGGTCAATGTGTTCGTCCCAAATGAATCTCTCCTGAATTCCCTGAGGATAGGGCACACAGAAAGGAAGTGGAAAACATCATCTGTCTCCTGGACGCCAATTTCAGGGATATAATTTTCTGTGCCAATTGCTATGTCAATCGTGTCTTTGGAGAGTTAAGGATGTTAAGAATATAGTTAAGATGGAGTCTGAGAGTGTATACATATAGAGGCATCCTTCCAGGTTCCTACAGGAGGGCATAGTTGGGTGTGGTATTTGGTAGGTAAAATAACAGTTTCAGGAAGCTTTCCTGCACTTGTTCTACCTTCTCATGCTGCTCGCCTCCCCAAACCTGAGCTCCGTAACAGAGAACGGTTTTAGTAACAGCACCAAACACTTGATACTTAGCAGATATTGGCACTTCTTTCCTTCTCATGTATGAACACCATGAGTTGTTTAAGCCAAGCATCGCTACAGAGACCTTCTGTTCAAAATGTTTATGAAAGGGCAAGTGTTGGGGTCAATGTTATGCCCAAGTACTTCTAGTGATCTACAACCTCAATTCGTTGAGCTCTGGCTGTCCAAATCTCATCTTTATCTGGATGACATGATTTTAGATTTATCAAGATTAACTGTAAGATTCCACAAATCACAATAATTTTCGAGCTTATTAACCATAGTTGAAGTAACGTTTCATCTTGACTTAAAAACACTATGTCATCTGCAAATACTAACAGTTCACAATAATTTCATCAATTGTGATTCCACCTCCTATAAAGTCTGCAAGGTCATGAATGTACAAAATAAATAGTAATGCACTTAAACTGTCTCCTTGTTTGAGACCAATTTGAATTTCAAAAAAGAAAGAATTACTGTTTTTTAGCCAAATTGCTGATTCCGTATTTGTAAAAAATTATTCTATTATATTTACAATCTTTGATGGGATTCCAAGGTTATAAAGCTTGTACAAAAGCGAACGGCGACTTGCAGAATCAAAAGATGGCTTGAGATCCACAAAGAAGGCATAGGCTTTGGCACACTTTTTTACTAACTTTATTTTTACAATATTGATAAGTTCAAGATGTTGTCCATGGTGGAACACCCTTTCCTGAAACCCAGATTGGACTTCAGGCAAAATATTATTTTCTTCAATAAACGTTTCAATAATTTTTGGAAGGAGACCTGTGAATATTTTCACCAGGCTTTAAAAGAAATTCCCCTAGAGTTCTTCACATCATTTATATCTCCTTTCTTGAATAATGGATAAATTAAGGCTTTTGTGAAGCTTGTGGGAACAATTTCTTTATCTAGAATAGAGTTATAAAACCTCAATAATTTCTCGTGAAAATTGCTATTTTCATAGAATTCATATAGGGAATACAGTCTAATCCTGGTGCTTTATTATCCTTAGCACGGTTTTCTTATTCTCCTATAAGGGTATAAATCAGAAATAATTTCTTCTGGAAATGCTTGTTTATCAGCAATTTGAGCATTCCAGTCACAAATATGCAATAAATTAACATGATCATGATTTTTTATAAAGTTTTTTAAGGAATTAAACTCAGTGTTCCACACTTTTGGTCTGAGATAAATAGATAGCATGTATAACCTTAGGCTGGCAATTGCTATAAGTATTTCATTAACAATAAAATTTTGAAGTCTAGAAGATCACTAAAAAGGGATTTTAGCTGAGCAACACTCATATCACCAACCTAGGGCATTTCTGTAGTTTTAGTTATATATATATATATATATATATATATATATATATATATATATATATATATATATACTAACATTTACAATTTCCAGAGGCATAGTATTCAGTTAAAAGGGCATAATAAGTGGCAAACATAATAAATTTTTAAAAAAGTCACGGAAAATGAAGTTTTGAGAGTTGCTGCTAGGAGTGATGAACAGATACATTTCAAAAGAAATCAAAAATTTACGAAACACGTCCTTTTCGAGGAAGCGGTAGCGGGAAGGTGAAAAGCAAGCTACCACCGGAAGTAATCTCTCATGGGAAGAACGCACTCATTGGCTGGGCACGAACTGGAGCACATTGTAACTTGCTCTTCTTCATATTTTCTCACATGGTCTCTGGGACTCTCTTCATATATGCAGCAGCAGGAACTTGATTAGAGGCATACACCATATTGGAGACACGGTTTACCCTTTTTGCCATCAAAGCTGTTAATATAAATCCAGATCTGGCATACTTTGTAACTGCATGATCTGAACTTCAATAGGGTGAGATTATTTGTATCTGTATTGTTTACGTTATATAATTATAAATAATTTATTTGGTAATCAATGTATAATGAATCACCATCTATTCCATACTTGTTGTTAAATAAATACCAAGTTTTCTGCATAGAGTGCATTTATTCACATATATTTTTATTCCATTTTTCCCCAAAATTTTTACTATATATATATATATATATATATATATATATATATATATAAACATCCACTTTATGCTATATGGCTAATTGGGACGAGTTATCTACAGGTTACCACCCTTTCTCGGCCAGGGTGGGACTAAGAATTTTATTTAATGAGTTTGTCACTAAATAAATTCCGTCATCCAGGGGTTGTGAAAACTAAGCAGATTTCCCTCCTGAAGTTTAACAATAGATAAATTTCCACACTGGTAATACACCACCACAGTGAATATTAAGTGCATAACTACAAACAGTGAAAAAAAGCTGCCAACCTAAAAAACAAACAGGCCTGCCAACCTCTTACCAGGAAGAAAAACAACTGCTATAATATATCAGAATACAACACATTAATTTTATGGCAAATTATTTACTATATTTAGTACAGTAATGTATAATGAATGAGAATAGTTTTTATCTCAATCAAATTTTAGTAGCCTTAAACTTAAGACCAGGGGTGGGGGTGGGGGGTTCACCATAACATATTTGTATCTCGTATAGTAAAGGTCACCACTTGAAAACAATATTTGGTATTTAAGCTTCGAATAAAGTGGTTAATTATATAACAGAAAAATTTTGAAAATTCCCTTAAGAGAAATCTGCTAAAAAGGTATAACTAGGATAGCATAATATAGGATTTTTTTTTAAAAATAACTACAGTAGATGTCCAGTTGAAGAAGTCTCTGTTAGGAGTGCTACATCAAAAGTACAACTTATTAATATTTATTGAATATCAGGTGTCAGATTTAAGAAAGACGCCACATCAACTACAGAAATTTATTGTTCATTCAAAGAAAACATACATATTTCCAATAAAAACAAAATTCTAAAAAATATGTTCATCTACAAGTAGTAATAGTCCAAAGCTCTAATCAAGCTTTGTCTGAAAAGAAGACTCTGGTTGGTGAGCACAAACTGGACTCACGCGTTGCTGTCTCTCGTCTTAAAAATGTCAACCATGAAAGCTCCTTTGCCACTCAGATGCACCAGGAAGGGTAAAAAATGCAGCCTACACTGTCAGCAAGTAACCTGTTTTTCCCAATGAAGCCATCAAATAAAGTATAGATCTGGCATATTTAATAAAAATGCACTAAATTCTAAAGGGTAGGATGTTTTCTATGTACACTAATTTATATTAGATACTTATTAATAGCTTTAAAATGAATGTTGTTTGAAATGTTTTGTTTTATCACTATATGTAGTTCCCAAATATTAACTTGACATAATTAAAAAATATATTGAATATTATAATTAAAACTATGATTTAAAATTCTATACTCTTATTAATTAAAAAATTTGATCATTCATGAATTATTTAATTGATTTAATGATAATAATATTTTAAATGGTACATAAATCCAATTCTTAAATGTCTAGAGTTAGAAATTCTTAATAAGTTATTTAATTATTAATTTTTGTACTATGCTCCTAAGCCAAGCACATGTTTGGTCACATTAAGTGAACCATATTTTTTTGTCTATAATGACATTTTACTAGCTCTAAATATAAAATACATTAACCCATCAAGGGAATATATATATATATGTATATATATATATATATATATATATATATATATATATATATATATAAAACTATGTATTGTATATGTATACCTATATGGGAGCAGGTGACTCTCGACCTAGAGGACGATACTAAAAAAAGTCAACCGTCCTTGAACGAAATATTTGAAATGCTTAAAACACTATGTAGTTAAGTGAGGCAGAGTAATGCAGAGGCAAGAATATATACAGAGGAATTAGAGAAAGCTAAAGAGAGAGTTGAGGCATTGGAGGATAGTCAAAATGTGATATTGGCTGAGCTGCAGTGTTTAAGGGAGATGAATGAAGATATTGACCTAGATAGAAGAAAAAATAATTTAGTACTCCATAACTTTAATGAAAATAAAGACGAAACTCTTTCTCTGCTTCTTGGCACTTTTATTCTGTTCGCTGCCGAAAAAATGCAAATTTCTGTCTCTAAATTAGAAATTGGTTTTATGAAACGCCTAGGAGCCAGAAAAAACGACTCACCCAGGTCGGTTTTAATACGATTTATAACTACATGGATGAAATATGAATTTCTAACTTCTAACTTTAAACTTAAAGAGGAGAGGATTTATTTTACTGAAGATCTCCCTCTCAAAATGAGGAAACGAAGAAGAGAGTTAATACCCTATCTTCAAATGGCAAGAGAAAAACAATTCCGAGCTAGTCTAAGAAGGGATAAGCTGTTGTTAAACGGTAGGCTATACTCACTGGAACAGCTACACAAGTCAAGAATCTTGCGGAAAGAAGAAAAAGAAACTACCGGGGAAGGATCTATAACAGTTGATGGTGGACCGTTGGTGACGACTGCAGATCCCCGAACGCCTATTAAAAGGAAGCATATGACGTCACCCCAGAAGATGGTTTCGGGCAAGACAAAAACAGCACTACAAGGATCTTCTTTTAAACCTCGGTCTTCTTCTCTGGAAGGCAGGAATTCCTGTAGTCCACCAAATAAAGTAATACCAACATAGCATACAGAGCAGCTGGATGATCCTCTTGATACGACTTGGCATGGAGACGGTAGTAATATCTTGTCATGGAACATTACTCGAACGGCAAGTGAAAAACACCTTCCCTTATATGATTATACGCCAATAAACTTAATATTATGTAACATTAATGGTTACTCAAATATTTTTTTTAATATATGCAACATTTGTCGATTTCAAGAAAGCATTCGACTCTATAAACCAGGAGCTACTCTGGCAAAAATTGTTTACTCTTGGGCTCAGCGGGAAAATAATACGAATTCTAAAAGCACTTTATGACAAGGCTTCCATGTTTATTAAAATTGGTTCCGAACTCTCAGATGAAATACCTATAAGTTATGGATTATTGTAAGGGGAAAGTCTCAGTTCAGTCCTTTTCATTTGTTTTCTATGTGACATAATTTCTTTTTTTTATAATAGTGGTGCGACAGGAATCCCAATAGACAGCGCAAATGAAATCATAATGCTCTTATTTGCTGACGACATTATACTTCTAAGTACTTCATGGCATGAAGCTCATAAAAAACTTAAAATATTAGAAACATATTGTAACCAAAATTCACTCATGTTGAATCCGGACAAATCCAAAACACTTGTATTCCACAAATCCCCGCGAACTAAAAAACTGAAACCTCTGTATTGGCAGGATAAAGAATTGGAGTATATTAAAACCCACACATACCTTGGAGTGCCTTTTTCCTCATCAGGAAGATTTTCCAAAGCTGCAGAACATTTCAGCCACAGATCAAATGCGGCAAGTGCAAAGGTTAGGGAAATACTGGGAAGAGGAAAGAGTGATTCCTGGGAAGCAAGAATAGCCCTATTTGATTCAATGGTGTCATCTACTCTTCTTTATGGAGCAGAGATTTGGGCTCCAAATTACCTGGACCTTGTGGAATCGGTACAGCTGAGGTTCTGGAAGTATTTGTATTCTTGGCCAAGAAGTACCCCGAATTACATAGTCCGTTTGGAAACTGGGCGAGCGCCTTAAATGTAGTTATATTTAAGAAAATTATTAATTTCTGTGTTAAACTGCTCTCAATGCCTGACCACCGACTTCCGAAAAAATGTTTTCTTAAGCTGCTTAGTTTGCACAATAGGAAAAGCGACATTAAATATAATTGGGCGTCACTAGTAAAATTTATAGCTGGAAATAATTATGTTGAAGAACATTTTTTCGAATCTTTAGACCAACAAACTGTGCTAACCAACAAGATCACAATCATTGAAACAATTGTAAACAATCTCCATTCCGTAGACGTGGATAGAGTTCTTAACTCAAGTTACAGCCGAATATATAGAAGTATTTGTAGTTTTAACCATTCTCTCCCTGAAAATTATTTAACGGTCCACACAAACATAAATAAAATCAAACTTATCAGTCAAATAAGGATTTCCTCTAGCGAGTATTTAAAATTATCCTATAGAAACATGACTCAAATTATAAAAACGGGAGAGGTATGTAAATGGTGCCAAAAATATATTTACCTACATTTGAATCATTTACTGCTGTATTGCCCCGTTTTTACATCACACAGAGTAAAATTCCTTGACAAATATATAGTGCCTCAAAGAGAATACCTATCATTGGTAAACATTCTGGATTACAACAATGAAAGTAAAGTTAATGATATTTTTTGTTTCTTATCAAAAGTTTGTGAAAGTTAACAATATAAAAGAAAGAATTGTATTATTTTTTATGGGGGTGCTTATTCAATAATAATCGGCAAATTATTTATTATATGCAGTTATACTTATTATTAGAAGAGTTATACTTATCTTAGATAATAGTCATGTTAATCTGATATGTTAGAAAACTGATCTTTATTTAGACATTAAAAAAGAATGAATTAATCTACATTTACATTAAATTATAACCTATTGAATTCAGTATTATAATCATTTAGATTAATATTAATATTGTATTACGTGCCAATGTATATGCTGTTCAGTTGTAATTCTAGGAATTATTATTATTTTATTTACACATACTTTAAGAAGTATAATATATCAATAACCATACTAACACTAATTGGCCAGACTCTTGGCAACATGTTGTAAACAGAAGCCAATAAAATATCTATCTATCTATCTAAGTGAACCATATTTTTTTGTCTATAATGACATTTTACTAGCTCTAAATATAAAATACATTAACCCATCAAGGGAATATATATATATATATATATATATATATATATATATATATATATATATATATAAAACTATGTATTGTATATGTATACCTATATGGGAGCAGGTGACTCTCTAAGAATACAGAATAGTCAATCAGTATTGAACAAGTTGGGAGAGCTGAGTTGCAGTAGGCTAGCTGAAGGTCCCCATTGCTTGATGCCCTTCTCCTTGCTGGTTTCTCTTATTTTCTCTTCCTGTCTCTGCTAGCCACATCAGTTCAAGAACAAAACCTAAAAACAATATATTAATTTCAAAAAACCATTGTATCCATGACTGGGAACAGTAACAGCCAATTTTGGGATAGGATTAATACTATAATAATACTGTTGCAAAAATTAAATACATGAAAGAATTGGACAGAGATGTTCACATGTTTGGGGAGTGCGGAGGAGATCAAAGGGTGCCGCTAGATTGTCGCGCCCGTCTTAGTCCCTACCAGCCCTTTCTGGAAGAGTCTCAACCTTTGATGTTTTGCCGCTCCTCTATATAAGCATGTGCTATTCACCCGACAGTTTTAGTTTTGCTCTCAGCTGTCTTCAAGTGTTCATCAGTACTACAGTGCAACTTAGTGCAGTGCGGTAAAGTGTTTTTTATGTGAAGAACAGTGTTGTACCGTGACTCTGTAAGTAACAGTTTAGTGCCGTGTTTAAGACAGTGCAGTGCCATTAACTTCTCGAAGTAAAAGACAGTGCAGTGCCGTCTTTTTGTGAATTTTAGTGACCGTGAGTGAATTATTGGACTGTGACTCTTTGAAGAACAGTGACACTATCAGTGCATACTGTGAGTAGTAATTAAGAATAATTAACCTAGTGAATAGTGCATTGTTAAATAAATTGTGCAGTGATAAAAACTGTGAAGCTTGTGTGTATTTAATTTTGCAATCCAAAAGAACTCTAATAAACAACGTTTATTACAGGTTTTGTAATAAAACGTAACAATAATATAATTAAAGACAGCCTAAACACACTTATTACCCTGGCACTACTAAAAGGGCTTGGCCCTCTCAGATATTCCTCATGGTTCATATCAGGATTTTAGAATTACTGAGCTTCTACAAGTCAAGCAATAGATTCTCAAGCCACCTTTGCCTCTCTCTCCACTTCTTCCAAAGAGACATATAACATCTTCTTTGGCCCATCCAATAACATTTTTTCTTGTGCCTATAATATTGCAGTCTGCTCTTCTTAATAGTATATGTGATGCCAGGTTTGCATTATCCCCATTTTATTAGAAAATTCCCTTAAGGAATAGATTTTCCCCAGTTCAAAATTATATATATGTAGCCAAACTGGGTCAAAAACAACAAAATTTTCTTTGTTTAAAATGTCTTATTTATTTTTATCCCCAACGTGTTTTGAGCAGAGCAGTAGGAACAAAAGGTTAATTTTCCTCTAAAATTACAATATAGAGATTTTGGTATTTTATATACATACCTATTTAAAATACATATCATATTACAAATATATGCACATTGACTGTATTACAACAGGTCAATAATTAGGGAATGAAAACAGAGTGGTATCATTGGAGTGGGTATATATTATTAATAGGTATGTAGACAAAATAACTAAAATTTCTAAATTGTAATTTTAAAGAAAAAGGAACCACTTGATGATGAACTATACTCATCGGAATTTAACAGGGATGAAAATAAATTAGATATTTTAAACAAAGAAAAATTTTTTGGTTTTGGCCCAGTATTGCTGCACTTTAATAAACATATAAATTATGTCATGCAGGGGCTGTGTGAACTAAGCAGATTTCCCATGTGCCGCTATAATATGCTTGTGATCTCATCTCACCACATGTTCTGTATTTATATGTAAAAACCAATGAGTAATGGGGGGAAGGGTACTGAAGTCAGAAAACAAGAAAGTGGGAATAACTTGCTTAATACATGAGTTATGAAAAAATGCATAGAACAACAATTGTAAACCATCAATTATTTACCAAGACTGGTTCTATTACATTTAATGATCCAACTCATTGAGTTAAGAACTAAAAATCTAAATTGATGACACCGTCACATAACGTATTATCATTTATATAATAAAGTAAAAGTTCAATGAAAATCATATTTGGTATATGACCTTGGAATGAAGTGGTTCATGATATAAGAGCTTTTTGTTAATATGATATGAGTAGGAGTGAGGGTTTACTGAAAGTCAAAAACTAAAATATGTGAATATTTCGGTTAATATTCAATATAGAGAAAACATGTACATAATAAAATTTACAGAACATTTTATTTGCAATAAGATTGGTTCTTCATGATTTTTTGATCCAACGCATAATAATAGATATTTTGAATTTTTGAAATTCCCCTCCCACTTTTCAGATTTCAGCCATTAAGTGAACTTGATCTCCAATTTTACATTAAAGGTTAAAATGCCATTTTTTTTAATTTTATTTCGGCGTGTCAACCCTGATGGTCATTAATGCCAATATAGAGTTTGATTTGAATTTTAATTGTAGCTATAATAAAGGTTTCTAATTACGTTTTGATAATTGTCTGTATTGAAATTTTGATATGGTCGGCTAGTGTTTTTATCGAAAGGATTTTTTCATAATTAAAATAATAAGGTCTATTCATTTCTCTGAAGTGATAAGGTGCATTTGACTGAAAATGTGAAGATTGAGAACATTAAAAAACTACGTAATGATAAAGCAAAGAGACTGCATAATGATCCTTCTAACAAATTTGAATTTAAAATACTATTAGAAAATTCAGATAAATATTGTTCATGGGACATATTTGAATGGCTAAGGTAATTTCCTTTAATAATATTAATAAATACTCTTTGTAGTCTTTGCCATTAAATATTATATTAAAGTTAGCTTTGAATTCTTTCCATGTTGTCATATGGATCTACTATTATTTCATTAGAAGTCTGTTTTTAATTAGTGTAAAGTAATAAATTAGGTTTAGAAATATATATATATATATATATATATATATATATATATATATATATATATATATATATACACGAGGTGTGGCTATTAAATAACGAGACTGACGCTGTAAAACATTTTATTTTTATTTCATACATTTTTACTCATTATTACCTTCAATATACACCTCTCTTTTATCCCTACAACGCTCCATGCGAACCTTCCATTGTTCGAAACAGTGCTGGAAGTCTTTTTCTGTCAGCTCCTTCAGGACACGTCCCGCTTTCTCTTTCACAGCTTCAACAGACTCAAATCTTGTTCCTTTTAATGCAGATTTCACCCATTGAAAATGACCCAAACTTACTGGAAAGGATAATAACATGTGACGAATCATGGTTTTTTATGTATGATCCTGAAACAATGATCAGAGCAATCTCGAATGAGCAAATCAAAATTCAAAGCAATGTTGATTGTTTTTTTTCGATATTCATGGGATTGTGAACCTTCACTGGGTTCCTGAAGGTCAAACGATTAATCAACATTACTACCTTCACGTTCTTGCTAAACTCCGTGAAAGAATAAGGAAAAAACGACCTGAATTGTGGAAGGACAAGTCATGGGTTCTCCACCAAGACAATACGCCGGCTCATTCCGCATTGTCTGTTAAAAGGTTTCTAGCCAAATTCAGCATCCCAGTGTCAGACCATCCGCCTTATTCGCCGGATCTTGCGCCGTGCAACTTCTATCTGTTTCCTAAGGTGAAATCTACATTAAAAGGAACAAGATATATATATATATATATATATATATATATATATATATATATATATGTATATATAGAGAGAGAGAGTGAGAGAGAGAGAGAGGAGAGAGAGAGAGAGAGAGAGTGAGTGAGAGTGAGTGAGAGTGAGAGAGAGAGAGAGAGTGAGAGTGAGAGAGTGAGAGTGAGAGAGGAGAGAGAGAGAGAGAGAGAGAGAGAGAGAGAGAGAGAGAGAGAGAGAGAGAGAGAGAGAGAGAGAGAGAGAGAGAGAGAGATAGAGAGAGAGAGGGATAGAGGGAGGAGAGTGCGAGATGAGAGTGAGAGAGAGAATGAGAGAGAGAGAGAGAGATGAAGAGGAGAGAGGTGACGAGGAGAGAGAGGAGAGAGAGAGATGAAGTCGAGAGGGAGAGAGAGAGAGAGAGAGAGAGAGAGAGAGAGATTTAACGGATCTCATTTTCGTCATATAGGAGCGATGATTCCGTTTTGTGAACGATTCCCATATTATTATTGTATTAGATTATCATTGATGGTTTTATAATATTTTTTACTGTTCGGTAATCAGACTTCCCTGTAACCTTCTTTCCCTTGGCAGCAGAATGGGATCATTGAGAGCATCCAGACTTCTTTTTTATTCTTGCCCACTTTCAAAGCTATTATTTTTCCTGAAGCTGATCTATAGGAAAATTCATCTCTCTTTTGAGCTTTTTCTGCCCACAGCTGGTAAGTCTTTTCTATTCTTCCTCATCGCTTTACCACAGGCATTAGTAAATTTAGAAACATTAACCATAAAAACAAAGTTGGACTAGAATACCAATTATCGTCAATATATACTATTAGCCCTTGTTCTAAATATGGCTCTAGATGTGTTGTGACTACATTGCCTGACCTTCCTAGCCCAAAAATCCTTGATATCTGTATGTTATTGTGAGTCCCATGTAAATAAATGAAGTCCAAAATAAATCCCGGTTTATTATCAAGCAAATGGAAAATAATTCAATTCACCATAGCAGCAAGCGCTTTGAAGGGACGTACTGGCTTGAAGTGCAAGCTGCCTTTGAATAGCATTAGATTCTCGTCTATGCACAACTTTTTGTAAGGTTTGAGGGTTTGGTCGGAAATAGCTTGCTCAAGTGCTGGACCATTTTCTAATCTTCAACAGATGATCTCCAGAAGTAGCGGGTTGTCAGGAAAAATGAAACAACCTACTCAATAGAAAATATCGGTAACGAGGCTCCTTTAATACAGGAAACATGGGGGTAGATAGATAAGAATCTTTCGACCAATATTCCTTCATTTGTAATTTTTTTACCCTACTCATCAGCATTGTCAACACAAAAAATATGAAAAGCTTACAAGTCTTCGTCTCCTTCCACCGCTGAAGTCTTGGTGAGCAGTCATTGATGTCTTTTCAATTACAAATTTGTAATGAAATTGACATTGCATTACATAAGCCCATTATAAATGGCCATATATTTTATATTCTGAGTATTCCCAGCACAGAGCACATTAAGATTATTATGTATGAATGCTTAAATGTATTGTTTTTACCTTTAAATTAAGGAATTATATCAAATTTAGAGTGACAGTCACACATTAGTGCCTACTAGCTTTTTTCATAGATTACGCCGATGGATTTTGATAATAACATTCACAAGCTCTTAAAGTCAGGTTACTACTATAGTAATAATACGGGATGAATTTTTTCGATAATTAATTCAAGTTAAATGCACTTTTTGAGGCGTATTTCGATCGGCGCTGTTCGGTTCAAAGTTCACTCCCGGATTAGCACTATAAAAAGGACCCCCTCTTACGGAGGGATTTAAAGTCAGTTCATATTCGGCATCCTCTGGAGGGGGAGTCCTTGTGTGGTTCTCGTCCGAGAGTTAAATCTACTTTCAGATTGGTCCTGCCTGGCCTAGTCTACTCTATGCTATCACGGCTAAGTCAGCACTTCTATTAAACAGCTAAAGTCTTTTTATTGTAATACTAGACTAAGTATTATTAAGATGTCCCCCATTTATATTTATTAAAGGTGCCCTTTTCATTTTAATCATTAATATTTATAATTCGGCGAATATTTTTATTATAAATAAAATTTATATATTTGAATTTGGCTTTGATGTCGATTGTTGGTGGCCGCCTTCCTAAAATTCTTGTTAAAGTGATTTTGTTGTGGATATTTTTTCATATATTTTCGCTTCCAATGCTTTATCTGCCGCAGCCAGATCGCAACAAGTGGTAGCAGTGCGTGGTTCTCAACATTTCTTTGAGAAGCCACAATAATTTTTGGTCTCAACTACTATCTGTAGCTGAACCTTTTCTTTCCCCGGCGCATCCGCGTTTATTTTTATTATACGCTACGTAATTTATCGAGCGTCTGCCGATTAGCGTATACATCGCTAAATTTATTTTTTATATTAAATTTTTTATAAATTAATTTTTTACCCAGTTTAGAGTAATTGGGGTTTTAGGATGGTTTAAAGAAATATTAAATTTTGTTGTTCTGTTGTTGATGGTCACCGGTCTCCTTTTCTTTTTTCGTACATGGATGTCGATCAACAAAATATGACTGACACAGGATAAAAATCACCATCAATTCAACGACTCTATTTTAAGTGCTGAAGGATTTATAGAAAAAATTAGGTCGAAATTGCAGCTCTTGAAAAAAAGTTTTTAGAATTCAAATCAGAATTTCATTCTCTATTTTACCAAGCTTACAGAGTGCTTAGGGGGCTTGCTCGAGAGTAGTGCGGGGTGACCTTTTCCAAAATATTTGAGGAACCAAGAAAATATATTCCCATGATATATGCCCTTACTAGTATTTCTAGACTAGCCAAACCCAATTTTGAATGAATAAAAAAGGCAATGGAAGTCCAGCTAGAGGTTACACTTTTCTCAGGGACCATTAGAATTTCAGGAGTCTGTTAAAAATATTACCACAAATTTACGTACGTCCCTATTAAAATAATGTACCCACTTTGAGGACTAGGCTGACCCTCATTCTAATCTTTAGAATTTTTAGAGGCACTCTTTACGAAAAAAGATTATACAAATATAGTAGCCCACCTGGTTTGATAAAATTTTTGAAAGACTGACATTTTCCCAGCCTCAGGCAGTTTTGAAGCATTTATTACAACTTCGCCCAATTTAACGTTTGAAAAAGTGAGGGACACACTTTTGTCAAACACTACGCCTCGTACTAGGACTACAGTACAAAATTGATTATATCTATAGGCAACAAAAGGCTGGGGAACCATTCCGAGAATATGCGGACCATGTAATTAAATATTCAGAAATTTTGAAATTTGAAAATGAAAGTGAAATAATTGAAATAATATTAGAAAATGCTAATGACCGAACACGATCATTTTTTACATTTAATACTATTCCTTCAACATTCAGGGAATTAAATTTATTAATTGATAGAGTAGAGAAATTAGAATTAAATGCTAAACAGTATGCATCAAGTAATAACTTTGTGGAAAATAGGTCTGCGTTTAACCCTCCCACCCGCCCTTAATAAATCAATTGAGGACATAAAATCACTAATGGATTTTCTAAATTCAAGGGGGAGGGAAGAGTCGCACAGACCATATAGCGACTCAAATGCTGCCCGGAACAGGAACTATAATAGATATAGTCAGAATAATAATAATAATAACAACAATAATTATTATAGACACAATTTTCCTGACAGAAACCAGGATCGGGGCAGAGATAGACCAAACTATCATAGGGAGCAGTCAAAGTCTCCTACATCTCCACCTAAAAAGACCCAGGTTAGGTGGAACACAAAGTTTAAACCCCAAGAAAGATTAAATTATATGGCACCACCACAGGTGATTTATTTACCGGCTCCTCCAGTCCAGCAAAAATATCAAGGATTTAAAAAGAAAAAATTTAAATCCAAGGAGGAGCCCAAACGGGCTGTCAAGCCCGAAGGGGCATCTAAAAACTAAAATTTAGATAGTTTAGATGGCAGGGGAAATTTTTCATCATATTAGATTTCACATAGAGAAACTTCTACAATTCCCCTGACCAAATTAGATGCCCTCCTGGGAACGAGGTTAAACTTCCTATCCTATCTTCGGGCTGATAAATATCCTATCTTTGGGCCAGTCCTAACCAGTGGCTGCCAACCAGCTAAAATAGCCCTATTTTAAAATTTCAATATTACAGGATGGCCATATATTAAAATATAGGTCCTCCTGGGAAAGAGGATAAACTTCCTACCGATGAATAAACTTAGAGCCCTTTTGATTTATATTGGCCCTTATATGTTAAATAATATAGACCCTCCTAGGAATGAGGTTAAACTTCCGATCTTCAGGCTATCTGACTGATAGTCCTAAGCCTAGCCCCAAATAGCCCAATTATTGATTTTATTATGTGAATTAGCCCATTATTGCCTCCTGAGCAAGAGGATATAAACTGCATCAAATAATGCCCATTTATTGATAATTTAATTAATCATTATAATATGATAATTTTTTAAGGGCTTAAAAATATTGCGACTCATATAAAATGAGTTAGTGAAAACATTTATTGGAAAATGTTTTCTTGGGGGCTAGCAATTATATTAGACTCTATGTAAGTCATTTAAATATATTTAATTTATATTAAAGGGCTATGTATATGAATTTGAGTATGTATATAAATTTGAGACTCAACAAGTGGAGTCAGTAAAAATATTATTGAATAATATAAGACATTAGATAAATATTGATAAAATATTTTATGGGCTAGAAATTATTAATAAATATTATGTGGGCAAATCTGAATTAAAATATTTTGAAATATATTATGGGCAATAATTTCTCATTATATAAGTCTAGCCACTAGTTCCTCCAAGCATGCCTCCACTAAATTTTCTCCAGCAACTCTAATCTTCGGGAGAGAACAAATGACACCTCTGCACTTCAGTGGGACCTTCAGCTGGACAGGCCACCATCTACGCAGGAAGAAAGTGGAAGGACACCTGGAACTATCAAGATCTTACATTTGGTCTCAGAAGATCGCTACAAGTGGCAGTTGCTCCTAAGCATGAGGGTAAACTGCAGAAATTCTTCCTCAGCAGGAAGAGAAGGTGCCCAGGACCCGAGAACATTAATGAATTTTTTTTTGTTTTCAGAAATTAATAATTTGTTTTTTAGGAATTATGGATATAATAATATTATTTCCTTTATGTTTCTCTCAAGTGTTAAGTTTTTGTTGCATGCATAATGAGATATTTATGTTTAATAGCATGTATGTTCCTTAACACAGGGTCAACCAACAATCACTTGTTGATAGGTTCTCAGAGACTCTTATATATGAGTCCAATATTCTGAGAAGGCACCTCAGGTTTTTATAAGTCCTCTAATGATTAATAGAATTTTTCATTACTTATAATCATCTAATTGTAATTTTTTTTTTTATATTGTAAAGCTTACAAATTTGTCCTCATTGATAGAATTTTTTTTATTGTATAAATTTATTGTAATCTATCATGTTGTTGTGTCAACTATAGAATTGGCATAATCTCTACTGTCTGTAAGCCAAAATAATGCCTTAAGCATTATTTTAATTTTTTTTATAACTTAGTTTCAAATTTTGTAAAGTAAATTTTTGAGGCTTGACAAGACCGTGAGAGGATAGTTGTTCCAAATCTATGGAGGGCTGACTTGTAATTATGGAACGGACACTGATCCATTTGAAAGATTTCAGAGACTTTGAATGCAGAGAGCACTCTGCATATTAGCTGATAGGACAGTATACAGCTGGAATAGATGTTCTGAACTCCCCTTCCAGAGATGCAACTTCTCAAGGAGATGAAGACATCATCCTTTCTACTTCATCATCAACGTCCCAGACGACGAAGAAGAGGGAGAAGACATCAAAACTGTATTTATGTAGTATACTAATTTATTTTTAATTTTCCCCCTTATATTGTATTTTGTTAGGGAAAAATTTGTCCTGTCTTTTTTTTAAAGTATGGGGATCCATTTTAGTGACAAGAAGTATAGGGGTTATTTTTTTTTGGTTTGTGCATTCACAAGAGATTTTCATTAATTTTTTTATTAGGGCTTAGTTCCCAATTGTAGTTTTTGATTTAAGATCAGTTGTGAAGGCTTTAATTTTTTTTCCCCCTGTATTAGTTCTTCTTTGTCACAAGGCACCTGTCCTGTTTTTTTTTTATTATTGTAAAGCAAATTGTATGTAAATATGTTGTAATATGTAAATATTCATATTCTTATAATGGATCCCATACAATTTTGTAAATAGGCCTTTTTAGGTTAAGTCTCTGATGTAATCAATCCCTCCCGGGCCAAATTTTGAATTTTTTTGGGAATAATTTTAGATTTTTTGGATCAAATTTTTTTTTCTTTTGATAATTTATTGGTCCTGAGTTAGAAAAGTCTTGCAGATATATTTTATCTGAATTGATCATCATCATATTTAAGCTTTTCCTATCCCTTCTTTGGAATGGATACACATGGAAGCATATTTTTTTTTATTATTTAATACATATATATGCATATTGGTGAGCTGACGCATATGAAAATATGTAGTCATAAACTTTATAAATTAGATTAGGGTGTGCCTTGTCAACACTATTTTATATTTGCACATCACAATTTACACTGATATTTCCTACACATGCCAATATGGGCAAAATTTTATTGAACATGAGCTAAGTCTCCACATATGTGTTCTAGATAATTCATCATGTCTTGGTGTAACTGGGGACCCTGACTATGATTAGTCATTTTTCTGATTTATTATTTATGGACATATATGTGCCCTTTTGTAGTGGGCAGTTCCTGTTGGGTCCTCAGTCGTTGGAGGCGTTATTTTTTGGGATCCCTTGTTTTTTTTTGGTTTTGGACCAATATTGTGATTGCGTTGAGCATCACTGTAAGCCGTTCGGGATGCCCTACCTCCAACTAGTATATATTGGCTTACACTATTTATTTATTTCACACCAGACAAGGACTTAAACTTATTAGTATAGGAAATATGCATATCAATAATAACTTGATATTCTATATGTTCACCATTGGGTATACATTCCATTGCTTCCAGTGTTATATTTATGATTTATTATGATTATTTATTATTGAGTTTGACTTGATGTTTGATCAATAGACTTTTGGTCCCGGGGGAGGGGGTGATGTAATGAAATTGACATTGCATTACATAAGCCCATTATAAATGGCCATATATTTTATATTCTGAGTATTCCCAGCACAGAGCACATTAAGATTATTATGTATGAATGCTTAAATGTATTGTTTTTACCTTTAAATAAGAATTATATCCAATTTAGAGTGAAGTAACCATGGTGCTCTAGCATTTTCATGAGATAACGCCGTTGGATTTTGATAATAACTTTCACAGCTCTTAACGTCGGTACACTAAGTAATAATTCGTATGAATTTCGATAATTAATTCACGTTAAATGCACTTTTTGTGCGTATTTCGATCGGCAGTTCAAAGTTAAATCACGGATTAACCCTATAAAAGGACCCTCTTACGGAGGATTAAAGTCAGTCATATTCGGCATTCCTCTGGAAGGGAGATCTTGCTTCTCGTCGAGATGTTAATCTGTCAGCTTGTTCCTTGCCTGCCTCTCCTACTGATTCTCTCACGGCCTAAGTCAGCACTTCTAGTTACACAGCTAAGTCTTTCTATTGTAATATAGACTAAGTATTATTAAGTGTCCCCCATTATATTTATAAAGGTTCGCCCTTTTCATTTTAATTATTAGATATTTATAATTGGTGAATTTTTTTATTATTAAATAAAATTTTATTATATATATGTTAATTGTTGAGCTTGAGTCGATTGTTGGTGGCCCTTCCTAAATTCTTGTTAGTGGTTTGGTTGTGGGATTTTTTATATATTTCAGCTTTCACTGCTTATCGCCGCAGCCAGATCGCAACAAATTCATAATATTTATTTGTTTCATAGACAATGAAATTAACAATATCCACCCCCATTAACCTTAGGAAAACACTGGAAGGTGACACTTTAAGGTCATCGTTTTCCCAGCCTCAGACAGTATTAAAACATTTTTAAAAACGTCTCCAAATTTAACATTTGAAAAAGTGAGAGACACACTTTTAGAAATCACAATTGCCCGGCGTTACTAGACTCCAGTTACAAAAATTGGTACTATATAAAAGAAAAAGCTGAGGGAAAAATCCTTTCCGGAAATATTCAGGGACAATGTGATAAAAATATTCAGAAATTTTATACACGAATGTGAAATTATTTTAGAAATTGTTAATGGGTCGTACACCGATCTTTTTTTAGGGGGTAAAGCCTCAGCAATTTCCCTCATCACCAATAGAAAAATTGGTTTGGGCTGAAGATTATATTGCGGGTCCATTTGCAGGGGGACAAATTTCACATACCTTTTTTGCTGGGTGGAAGGTGGAGTTTGGAGTTTCTTCATCCACTTGATGCTTCTGCTGCAACTTGCTTCATCTGCCGTTCCACCGTTGGTAGTTCCCAAGTGCCAGGATGATCCAAAATCCGGAATTTTGTTGACAGTTTCAGCGTGGTCAATTACTGCATTCATCAAAAATCCGAAAGCCCGTATACCACCAAGAAAAGGCTTAATCCTTGTTTCATGGAGTCTCTCTGAGGGAGCAAAAAATAAGGGGGGGGGACACTTTAATTAGTAGTCAAGTTAAATTACGAGTGAAAGCAGGAAAACCACTTGAAAAATTTAAAAAATATATTGTAACCAAAGACCTACTTTATGATGGTGATGGTCTTATGGTAACTTAGGATCCCCTGGCCACCCCATATATACATCCAGAAAATTTGGTTCTGACTAAAAATACCTTAAAAGGGCCCTATAAAAAGGGTTAAATTTACATTCAAAAACAATAAAAAATTGGAAAATCCTTACAAGTAGAAATTTCCATGCTTTATCAGTAATTTTAGGAATCCATATGTAAAAGAAAGAGGCTAATGTAATAATTAATTAATTAAAATTTACTAGAAATTAAATTAAATAAACTAGGAAAAAAATATCCAATTAAACCCCCTAATAAATGTTCAAATAATAAGGAAAAAACATATAACAGCCCCAAAAAAATCATTTTAACTAGGAATGGCTATAAAATGTGGGTTCAAAACCCCCCTAAATAAATGCTTAGTTCATGGAAAAGAAATCTCAAATCCAACTTTAATATTAATATTTAATGGGCAAAGACTAACAAAGAATTATTTTATTAATATTATTAAAGGAAAATTACCTTAGCCAATTCAAAAAAATATGTCCTCAGAACATATATTTATCTGAATTTTTTTCTTAATTAGGATTTTTAAGTTCAATTGTTAGAAAAGGTCATTATGGCAGTATCTTGCTTATCAATTACGTATTAGTTTTTTTTAATGTTCTCAATCTTCTTCAACATTTTCAGTTCAATGCACCTTATCACTTCAGAGAAATGAACAGGAAATGAATAGGACCTTATTATTTTTAATTATGAAAAAAAAATCCTTTTCAATCAAAAAACTAGCCGAACTAGCCGGACCATATCAAAATTTTTCAAGCAGGGAAAAATTATCAAAAACGTAATTTTAAATTAGAAACCTTTTTAAATAGGTTTACAAATTAAAATTCAAAGATGGGAATATTATGATATGAGTAAACAACAAAGGGACCATAAAAAAAAAGTTTAGTTCCTATAGAAGAACAATTGAAAAACAAAAAATAAAATTTTGGGACAAAGATTTTATAAAATAAATATGGAAAAAATTCCCTAAAACAGAATAAAAAACAAGGCACTTAAAATAAAGTATTAAAAGTGGGGTATGGCTCTGGGTTTAGCCATGTGGAGGTTAAAGTGGTTGAACCATTTAATCTCACATGGGTTAAACCCTAGGGGGACTGGTGTTGTTTGATTCTCGCTCTGGGCCAATTAGGGAATTCATTTAGTGATTGGAATTCATTTAAAATAAAAATCATTAGTCCACCCTGTTTTTTTTCTAGGAAAAAGGGTGCTAAAACCTATTTTTGGTAACCCATGTCCTAATTCAGACTTCCTTGGTTGTAAAAAAAGTGGGTCGAGGTTAATAAAAATAAATTTAAAAAAATTTTTTAAAATTGAACGTTGAAAAAGATTTAAAAAAGTATGTAACAGGATTTATTGAAAAAAAATGGAACGAAACTCCAAAATGTAAAAATTATATAGCTATTCAAAATAACAATGATAATGTTTCTAATTTAACAAATAAGAAACCAGGTTGTCCAGAGGCCGAAGAGGGCCGTAGGTGGACATTTGTTGCAGAGCAGCTTGTCAAAATGCAGCACATATTGTGCAGAAGTTCCCTATGGTAGAAGGCGCTAGGACTCTGAGGCACCATTGCTTGGTCAACTTCCTGGAGAGCAATTTCCAGAGGAGGGGCTTTACTGTATTAAAAGAAACAACTCTTGTTAAGGATGGATTCAGGAGAAGGCCCAATCTCATTATTTCCCAACAAAGAAGAACCTCAATAATTGATGTGCATGTGATTAATTGATGTAATAAAGTTCTAGAAGTATGATCGGCCATGGATCCTCAGAGCTGACTGTAGTGCTTAGAAGCAAGGTGTGCGTACTCCCCGTCACCCACCCTCTCCTGGAAGTGGCTATGGCCAAGAAGATCAGCACGGGAGTTAGCCAACCTTAGTCTCCCATAGAGCCCTTGCCTGGATGACAATATAATTGCTGCAGGGATCCTGGAGGATATGGGGGACTGCTGTGTGGGAGCAGGCAGGACAAGCAAGTTGGGCAACGGCTTCAGGAGGGGAAGGAACCGGCACCAGGAAACCTGCAGGATGGAAGTCTCCAGAGTGTCTAGGGCTTCCATTTGCTGCAATGCTGGGAATGGCGTTATTTTTTTTTTGTTATATATTGTATTGTTTCAGTAGAGTTAAAAATTATTTTTGCTTGTAACTAGAGTTTTTTATTAGAAGTAATTAGGTTTTTTTTATTGTACCTAGGGCTTTTTATTTAGTAGATAAGATTTTAACTTGTAAATATGTTAGTTAGTGGTATGCTGTTTCGTACTTAGAGAGTGATTATTTCATTGTGTTTATGTGTGTGCCATGTTTTATAGCAAGTTGTATTTACTAGTTAATTAGAATAGGTTAGTATTTTATATACTAGGTTAGCCTCTTTACTTTAAGGTTCTGTAAATAGTTTGATTTAGCTATTAAGTTCTTCATAGCGTGAAGGTGTAGCTGGACATTGTGCCATATTTGGACCAGTTATGGGCCGCATTCCAGGGTCTAGGGTACCTGTTGCGTTAGGTGATCATTAACTTTAATTATGTATAATTATTATATATATTATTGAGATTATGTTCTTTCTCTTCTATTTGTAAATACTCAAATAAACAGTTTATATATATATATATATATATATATATATATATATATATATATATATATATATTGTAATGAATCTGCAACATTTGCATTACATAAACTCATTTCATAAATGACAATATATTTTATTATTTTGAATAAATGTCCCAGCACAAAGTCACATCATGATTATTATTTATGGGATACTTAAACGTCTAGTTTTTATCTGTGAAATAAGATTACAGTGGGCAACCCTTGTCAGTGACACATCATTAATCCTTTCAGCCCTCAGTCAGGGGACTAACTTCTCGGCTGCCACTATCTCTTCCACGCAGGAGGTCTGATAGATACAACTTCTATAAAAACAGCATACATTTTTATCAGGGACACATTTTTATAGGAATATCAACGAAACATGTAAAGAAATTTTACCTCCATACTTTCGTACTCCCTGTGTTTAAATAATATTCCCTACATTGAGGGAACTAGCGGGACCCTAATTCTTATTTTAGGAATTTTTGGAGAGGCCACTTTATGAGCATCAATAAACTTTAAGCCCACCTGGTTTTGACAAAATCTATTTTGAGCTGAACTAACCATTTTTCCCCTCAGCCTTCAGGCGGGTATTAAAAACATTTTTTCAATAAGGTCCCTTTTTCTCCAAATTTAACATTTTGAAAAACAATTAGTGAGAGGACACCCACCTTTTAGAAAACACAAAAAGCCGACGCCGTTACTAGACTCCAGGTACAAAAATTGACTATATAAACAAAAGGCTGGGGAACCTTTCCGGAAATATTCAGACTATGTGATAAAATATTCAGAAGTTTGAAAATATTATAACGAATGTGAAATTATTTTAGAAAATGCTAATGGTAGTACACGATAATTTTTTACCTTCAATACGATTCCTGCCACGTTTAGAGAATTAAATTCATTAATAGACAAAGTTGAGAAATTAGAACTAAACAAGGCATTATAAATAAAATAATAATTTCATTGGAAATAAATCTGCACTAACACTCCTACCCGCCCTTAATAAGTCTGTACAAGATATAAAATCATTAGTGGATTTCCTTAATTCAAGGGGGAGGGAAGAGTCGCCCTGACAATGCCGCGACTCATATGGTTCCCGGGATAGAAATTATAATCAGTAAAGTAATAATACTAACACTGATCGAAGGTTTAATCATAACATTAATTATGATAAACCTAATTATCCAAATAGAAACCAGGATGAGACCAGGCTATAATAGGGAGCAGCCTAAGTCTCCTAATTCTCCACCTAAAAAAATCTACGTTAGGTGGAATACAAAATTTAGAACCCCAGAAAAATTAAATTATATGGACCCACCCCAGGCAGTCTATATACAGGCTTCTCCTGTCCAGCATAATTATAAAGGATTTAAAAAGAAAACATTTAAATCCAAGGAGGAGCCCAATCGGGCTGTCAAGCCCGATGGGGCATCTAATAACTAAAGTTTAAATCAGTAATGGCAGGGGGAATTTTCTTCATATTGGATCCCACATAGAGAAACTTCTTGAATTCCCCCGACCAATTAGAGGCCCTCCTGGAAAGGAGGCTAAACTTCCTACCCATTACTGCCCATGGCTACCTATTAAAAACTATAGCCCTGTTTTTCAAATTTGAATATTCCAAGAATGGCCATATAATAAATTATAGGTCCTCCTGGGAATGAGGCTTAACTTCCTACCCATTAAAGAACCTATAGCCCTTATTAAAAAATATAAAACTCTCCTAGGAACAAGGTAAAACTTCCCATCTATAGGCTATCCAACCGATAGTTCTATCCTGTGGATATCAATGAATATCCCTAGGCCATTTGCCTATGGCCCTAAGTCTAGCCCCAAATAGCCCAATTGATTAATTATATTATGTGAATTAGTCCATGTTGTATAATATAATTCCTCCTGTGTGTGTATGAGGTGAAACATACAGAATTATTGGTAAAAATCCCACCTAATGGTATAAGATAAATATTAGCCATTATTTCCTGTTGTTATTGGCCCATTATTGCCTCCCGATCAAGAGGATATAAACTGCACCATATAATGACCATTTATTGATGATAAATAAATTATAAAATGATAATTTTTTAAGGGGTGAAAATATACAGGAACTCATATAAGATGAGCCTGTGAAAAAATTTATTGAAAAATGTTTTCAAGGGGGCTAGCAATTATATTAGACTCTACGAGAGTCATTAAAGATATTTATTTTGTAATAAAGGGCTCTGTATATGTATATATATATATATATATATATATATATATATATATAAATTTGGTACTGGATAAGGAGTCAGTAAAATTATAATTGAATAATATAGGGCAAACACTTTAATTTTAGCTAAAAATTGATGAAATATTTTATGGGCTAGAAATTATTAAGATATTTCTTATGGACAAACCTAAATTGGAGAGTTAATAATATATTATGGGCAAGAAATTTTCATTAAATAAAACAAGCCACTACTTCCTCCAAGCATGCCTCCACCAATTTTTTTTCCGGCAGCTCTATTCTTAGGGAGGGAACTAATTACTCCTCTGCATCATGAGTGGGACCTTCAGCAGGACAGGTCACCATCTACACAGGAAGAAATGTGAAAGGACCCTGGAACAATTTAATTCACGCCAGGAAGAGGGACAAAAGCCTACATTTGGTCACAAAAAATGTTACAAGTGGTAGGCCTCCTAAGCAAGAGGGTAAACTGCCAGGTAATGCTCCTAAGCATGAAGGTAAACTGCAGAGATTCTTCCTCAACAGGAAGAGTAGGTGCCTATGACCCAGAGAAAACTAATGAATTTTTTCTGAGAAATTAATAAAAGGATATTATTTTTTTCCCCAGGAATTAATGATATAATAATATTTTCTCTCTCTCACTCTCTCTCAAGTGTAACATTTTTTTTGTTGCTTACATGATGGGTTATTTTTCTTTAATAGAATGTATGTTCTTAACACGGGGTCATACAACAATCACTTTGTTGATAATTTCTCAGAGACTCTTACAGATGAGTCCAATTTTCAAAGAAGGCACCTTATGTTTTTATAAGTCATCTAATGATTGTGAAGTACAGAATATTTAATTACTTTAATTATTTCATATTGATATTTAAGAATTTAAAAAACTCACAAAATTGTCCTCATTGGTAGAATTTTATTATTATATGAATTTATTGTATTCTATCATGTTGTTGTGTCAACAATAGAATTGGCATAATCTCTGCTGTCTGTAAGCCAAAAGACGCCTTATTAAACGTTATTTAAATTTTATTGAACTTAGTTTTAAATATTGTAAAGTAAATTTTTGAGGCTTTACCGACCATGGAGAGGATTGTTGTTACAAATCTATGGCGGGCTGACTTGAATCTGAGAGAACAGACACTGATCCATTTGCAAAAGATTTCAGAGACTTTGAATGCAGAGAAAATATTTGCTGACAGGATAGTATACATTTGGAATAGATGTCCTGAACCTTTCGTCCAGGGATGCAATCTTTCAAGGACGCACCCCTCCCCATCTGCACATCCATCCTCTCAAAACTTCATCATCAACGTCCCAGATGAGGCGAGAAGGCATCAAACAAGTTACTTATGTAGAGTACAATTTTATTTTCCCACATTATATTGTATTTGGTATAGGGGGGAAAATTATTCCTGTCTTTTTTAAAAAGTATGATGATCCATTACCAGTGCCTAGAAGTATCAGGGGAGGTTATTTTTTTTTTTTTTTGGTAAATTCAATTCACATAGGGATTTTCATTAATTTTTTTATTAGGTTTTGGGGTTCCCAATTGAAGTTTTTTTTTTTAAGATCAGTTGTGAAGGCTTTAATACCCCCCCCAACAAGTATTAGTTCTTCCTTGTCACAAGAGAGGAAGAACCTAAACTTATTAGTGCAGGAAATATGCATATCAATAATAACTTGATATTCTATATGCTCAACATTGGGTGTACATTCAATTTCTTCCTGCGTTATATTTATGGTTTATTATGATTATTTATTATTGAGTTTGACTTGATGGTTAATCAATAGACTTTTGGTCCCGGGGGAGGGTGATATAATGAATCCATTGCATTACACCCCTCATCATAAATAAACATTTATTTTATATTTTGAATAATGCCCAGCACAATGCACAGCGCTATGATTATTATTTATGAATACTTAAATGTCTAGTTTTTCGATCGAATCGATCGTTTTCGATGTCAAATTTCGATAATAATTTTACATTAAATAGACTTTTTGAGCATATTTTGATCAGCGGAGACAAAGTGCGACATCGGCTCAGGCTATAAAAGGATTAAAAACAGTCATATCTCTATAATAAAATATTATAGTCATTTATGATTGAGGGACATTTTGAATAATGTTCAGCGCAAAGCACATTAAGGATTATTATTTATGGATACTTAAATGTCTAGTTTTTACCTGTGAATAAAATACAGACCCTTGTCAGTGACACATCATTTATCCTTCAGCCCTCAGTCCACAGACTACTTCTCGGCTTGCACTATCTCTCACGCAGGGGAGTCTGATAGAGAAATTCCTATAAACAGAAAAACAGCAAATGTTCTTTTATTCTTAAGGCTAGATATATGTGTCAACCCTTTTGTAATATTAAAAGGTGACTTTTCATTTTGATTTATATTTATTACTGGTGAATTTTAATTATAAATAAAATTTAGATATATTTAAATATTAAGTAGTCTTCTATTGTTGTGTGAAAACCTTCCTTAAATTCTTGTTAGTGATTTGGTGGTGGGAAATTATCAATCTTTTTACAGTTTCCAACTGCCTATTGCCGCAGCCGGATTCGCCACAACAAGCTGGGTAAGCAGAGCGTGGTTATCAACCCTTTTTTTGAGAAAGCAGCTAATAATTTTTGAGGCTTCTCTAGTGTATGCATGAACGAAGAAACATAGTGAAATCATAATTGTGATTTCACGGGCTCTGTTATGTGCAACATATTAACTGAGCAATGTTAATAAATAGTAGACAGAACTAGGTATATTTCCCCCACACTATCAATCCCTTTGACACAGTTTTTTTTTTTTTTTTTTTTTTAAATGATATATGAAAATTAATCAAACGTTTCTGATATGATTTATAATCTCCTCAATAACCAAGATCATACTTAGAACAATCAAAAAAGTCTAAAAAACAACAATAACCAAATTCCATTTGTCATAAACATTGCCAGAATTCCTATAAAAGGTTTTAAATGATTATTTAACCAAATTAATTTATACCTAGATTCCAAGCAAATTAATAAACTTGGCCTAAAGTAAAAAATTTTTCAGGGAAAAAAGAAGATGGATAACTATTTTTTTTTTTTTAATTTTCTTAATTTAAACCTCTTACAGGTCTAAAAATAGTGACAAATATTAATAATGCAGTGTCTTAAAAACCAATCCGGCTTTCCTAAAAAACACAAATATTATGGACTATTTTACATTTTACGTTGGACATTTGAAAGGGGACATTTCTGTGAATATTTATGTTCATGAGGTTACAAGCTGCTGAAATTGCTGATTTCCAGTCTTGGTTGAGTAATGTTGCTAAAAAATTATTTTAAGAGCCCAGATATTTAATTGTTCATGGAGAAAGAGCTCTCTTTTAAGTATGGTTGCAATGGCTTCTGGGAGTTCAAAAACAGGTTTTAAATTTGTTTTTATTTTAGAGAGAATTTAAAAAATGGGAGATCTACTACTTTAAACAGCATGCTTTATCTAACTCCCTCATTTAGGGGAAGGGCCCACAGGTTGAAGGCATAACTTTGTAAAAAATTAAATATTAAAATAAATGGACTTATTTTTATACATTTAATTATTAAAATCTACCCATGGAACAGAACACAGGTTTGGCTTAATCTGCTTCTTGAACCCCCCCCCTCTCTATCTATACATATACATACACCCCCACACACACACATATATATTCATTAATATATATATATATATATATATATATATATGTTTGTGTAGGTGTGTGTGTGTGTGGTGGTGTGTGTACAGCTATGTTAACTAAGCTGCTTTCTGCATTTTGGGCATTGCTGCTTGCTCTGTGATTTTAATCTAATCTTACCAATTTTCTATTAGTAAAGAAGCCTATGTTTAAACGGATTTTGGGAATTTAAACTAGGGTACATGAGGATTGTTTTTTATTATTCTCAGATGTTCAAAACCGACTTCTAATGAATATAACAGAAGATCCATTTGTGGGGACAATATTGGGAAATATTTTTCCAATCATTTTTTACTGTCTGTTAATGGGGACCACTGCTATGAAAAACGTACAAGGTGGTACAAAGAAAATGTCAGTTGTAGGTGGGGGTGGGCCAACTATTGGAGGTAAACCTGCCATTATGGGCCAGGCTGCAGAATTACAAATACTTCACAATGCCACTATCAATTTAACCTTCCACCGGTCGCGCCCGTGTTTGACTCACAAGTGGTCGCGCGTTGTAGAAAGTACAACACATCGTTTTTCGTCAATTATTGGCCATTTTTTAAATTAATAATATGGAACAAGGTATTTTAACTATTTATGAACAAAATAGATGTGTTTATATATATATTTAAAATAAATTTAAATTTCTTTTATTTTGAAAAGTAAGAAAAAAAAAAAATAAAAGAATATTTATTATTATACACACTAATTGATTGTGTTATATTTACAAATGATCCTAATTACAATTATTACAAACAATTTTTTTATCAAATGTGATTTACACACAAAGTTCCGACACATACAACACGCCATTGTTACGGAGCTGTTCTTTGACCTCCCACAAAGAGTACATGTCCCACGCTTTTTTTTTCAGGTGGCCCCGTTGACGTTGAAGTTGAGGGTTGTGGATATTGTAATTGTAGGAAAGCTTTCAGATCTAGGGGAAGGTAGAGGATTTTACATCTGGAATACATATGTTCCTTCATAAGTTCCAGAGACAAAGTTTTCAAAAAATGTCTCTGTAACATAGGTTTTTCATTTTCTTTTAGCATTGCATATATAATTTGAGAATTATATTCATAAATCTTTTACTATTTGTTTGGGTCCAGGTAAAATTGTCACTATATTTTGTTTCTTAGTTTTAGAAGATTTAGAAGGTGATTTACTCCACTTTGTAACTTTATCCTTCCCAACATAAAAATCTTCAACCCTTGTTTCCACCTCTTCATCTTCACTACCCTCAACCTCAGTTTCAGAATCGTGGTCTTCATTAGTGATTTCTTCTTCAGTCAAATCAGAATAACTTTCCTCAAAAGCCGGAGTTGATTGATTATTAGCATTTCTCTGATTTTCTTCATCTTCTAATTCTTGTAAAATTCATCAGTACAATTAGTATAACAATCAGACAAATACTGACAAAATTGTAAACAGACAAAATACTAGCCAAAGCAAAAAAGTAAGGGAGGCAGAGATGGTTAGTAGAATAGTTTCCTGAGGAATAGGCGGAGCCAATTTCCTGAGAAGTTCACAGGAAGTGCGGTGCATTAGAAATAAGCCAGGCGTTGTACAAAATACAACGGCGCGACCTGTGGAAGGTTAATTTAACCTTTTAAGTGCGGGACAGGTAATGGAGGGAGTGACGGGGGTCACAGGCCGTTCCAAGGTCAGCCACACATTTGTACGCAGGATTCCCGGCCCTCCTTATTTGTTCATTGTTTCTCTAGTTTTGAAAAATATTCAGGATTTTTTTTTTCACATTTAAGGGTATTAGTTACGTATTAAAGATGTAGTCTGTTAATTTTTTTAATGAAAGTTCTAGTCTGCCCATCAAAAATGCATTGTTTATTTTATGTAAGCAGATGTTATTACATATTATATTGTAAAGTATGCATAAAGAAATGAAAACTAATCAATGAATAAAATATACACATTTTAGTGTTTAAAAAAGTTTCCCCTCACCTTTTTTGATCTGGGGCTTGGGACCTCGGCACTGGCATGTTAAAAAACTTTTTTTTTTATATTTTTTTTCCTACTATTTTATGATTTTTTCCCCAACATATTTGAAACTATTATAAAACTAAAAAAATTATCCCCCACCAAATTGGCACACTAAACATTAAAATTGTCTTTTTGTGTGATAAATTTCTAAACATTCGTCTATGCAAAGACCTACTTCACACTGTTTGCACATGAATGCTGATCCTTTTCACTTCCCACCTTTTTTGGAAACGACGCATGTTTTTAGAATCTCCTTTCCTTATTACTCACGCAGCACATGGGGAAGGTGGAGGGGGGAATATGTATATATAGGCTACCTATTCCGTTTCACATCATTCGTGTCTTGGCTCGAGTGTTATAATGTCTTATTCTGGAGGAAACATTGTTGCTCAGGAAGACATACTTTCTGATATAGACGAATTAGTGGAAGAGGTACCTACTACAAATCCTACTCAAGAGGAAGAATGTCAGGATTCCATTATGTATGCGGAGGGGAACGAGGAATTCAGGCCGAAGAGTCCGCCAGCGAAAAAGCGGAGGACTTCGCGCTTTTCATCGAACGGTTCTTCGAAGAAGGTAAGTATATATGTTTAGACTATTACATATATAGCAAAGAATAGTTCTAACGTATATACGTTACAGGTGGACAAACCATTACAACTGCTTTTCGGTGTGATGAGATTGATTCTGCGGTCGGCACTGGATCCCATCAACGATGGTCTGGAGTTTCTGAAGACAGTGTTGGTGACAGTGGAGGAGACGGAGAGTCAGAGCCTGATCATGGAGCTTTGGCGATGCATTCAGGCGACGGACGAGATAGATGGTGGTCCGGGCTGCTTAGACAGGCAGAATTGGATTACTTATCTATTAGAACAACTAGGACAGTCGTCCATACAGTCCTGCCCATCAGCTGTCTACAACAAGGTGCGTCAAGCCTTCATAGCAGCCTTACGGACCTACAAGCCGGCGCCGGTGCAAGCAGTGCAACAATCGTCATCGGAGTCCATCTCGGCAGTGGACGGGATCATCTCCACATCTTCCACGACTGTTCGTACACCAACCACTCCTGTCGCTGCAGTTGGCTTCAACGACTCCGTTCTTCCCCAGGTATCTCTAGTAAAGGATTTAGCGGACCCGGTAACAGCTCCCGTAGACTTCAAAGAGCTTTTTCAGTCAGGGACTTTAGCTCAAGGCGATTCAGAGCTCTCGTCTCATATTTGGGTCTACAACCGCGGTACCTTGTCTTCTACAGAGGTAATGGGGAGGAAAGGATCGTATATGATCCTGGATGAAGGCCTTCGGCGCGCTTGCCGGACGTATGTGTAGAGACATAGCCCGCTCCCACGGACCGGTTTACGTGCTGCGCCCGGTTGTCTTTTTCTTATTTGTCGTCGTCGTCGGTGTTGGTGGTGGGTTTTTAGAATCTCCTTTCCAAGTTTGAAACAAGGGTGGGGATGGCGCGTGTTAGAAAGCGTCAATAACCTTTTGAGGTCAGTTGCATTCCAGCACTCGTTCGGTGCGTGTCCTTTACTTATTTATGCCGTTTCATTTACCTGGACACAAATACATCGGACCTGGAACTAATAATTTTGAAGAGGAACCTATTGACGAGGACGATCGTATTGCACAGATACATGACCTCGATTATTTAGCAGCATTAACACCAGAAGATATACGTTCAGCTGATAGACGTGCTATTAGCGGATTTTCATCTGATTTCTTTTCCACTGGTAATTGGCATTCTGGTATTGGTGCACTTGGTCTCAGTGGTAAATATGCACTAGAGACTATCGCTGGGAGGCCTCTGTACCCTATTATGTCTGGTAATACCTCACGTAAAGACTACGGTAAAGCTGTATACGGTGCACGTCAACGGTTTCTAGCTAATTACGCTAGAGCTAATAACATCTCGTACGCTGAGGCTCAACGTAACCAGAGAACTATCTTAAATTCGTCAGAGGATTGGAACAGAGAATTAACTCTTCTTGATCAACAGTTTCAACGAGGTGGAGGATTTGAGACAGCAAGCGATCGTTTGAATCGAAGACGAGGAATAGGACAACCGTTAGCTTCATCTACACAGAAGCCAGGACCGTCTAACGAAACAACAGAGGATCCTTACGATAATATGGAGTATTTTCAACAATTAACATCTGGTAAGGACACTGCTATGGACGTGACAGATAGTGTAGAGAAAAGGTCTGTTGTAGGCGGTGGAGGTCAAACAATAGGTGGAGGTCCGTCCGTTATGGGACAAGCGGCTGAATTACAAATTTTACATAATCCTACAATATCTACTAATTCGTGGACTATTAAACACGGGCATTTATTTCAAACATGGGGTTATCAATTCCATATGTTTGAAAATACAACTTCCAAAAAGAAATCGTTTTTATTACATTATCCATTAGCATTAGTACCTGTTGACTTTCTTCCCTTTTATATGTCTCCACAAGAGTTTGATAATCTCCCTCGTGGAACATACATCGAGGAGGTGTGTGTAAAGGTTACTCCTAAAGGTATTCGTTGTAGTTTTGATACTGCCACTACTCTATCGGGCCATGCTAATAATCAACAAACATTATTTGGCATTAGTGCCATTGGTTTAAATCATAAATATTTACTCAGACATCGTAAAACAGCTGCAAATGCAACTAACCCAATGAATCCTACATACACAACTATTGAACAGGCGGATATGTCTCGAATAGTAACACGTTTGTGGGGTTCCAAAACCGGTGAATCAGAATTTAAAACAGAGTTTCCAACAAGTTTGTGGACTATACGTTCTCTGCCTTTTTATGCAGGAATTATGATGCCACATAATTCCGATAATGAATCATTTAAATGTGATACGGGACATGTAGATTTAACATCACATACCAATGTCTTTAATGTTCTTGATCATAAGGATATGCCTTGCTTAAATTATAAATATAAACCTAAGTTCGCTCCTTTGAAGGTAAAACGTAATTTGTCTGGAACTGACTCCATAGTTACTAAAGACCACAAATGGCATGGAAATATCTTTTCCATTTATGATATAAATGTAGAAATTGATGGTGGTAGAGTAGGTACTTCTCATGAAGTTAAAGATAATAAAGTCGATTGGCATATGGACTGGGAACATGATAGTGAATATATGGTTCCAGTAGAGCAAGGAATGTATAAAACCACTCCACAACGGCCTTTTCATACAATGTCACAGCCTCAGGTTCATATTGGTGTTCTGCCTGTTCAGTCTAATGCTCCTAGTGATGTGGATGCTAGTTTTGTGAATGCATCAGCAGTGTTTTATATAGAAACGGAAATTAAACTTACCTCCAATATCAATAGCCTTTTTAACAGGGCTGATGTTCATGGACATATACATTCAGTTTATGATAGAGACTATAGTGTCTCAGGATTGTATAATGTAGAACATATTCATGGATTAGTATCTTGTACAAAATAATAAAGACAATATATTATAACATGAGTTTATTTATTTATATCCATTACATTGTATTTTGTTAATAAATTGATAAAAGCTACAGGTAATATTTTTTTGGTATGTTCATTAAAATCATATTGAGCAAAGGCATAGGACGTCATTCGAACAGCAAACTCCTCATTCTGAGGAAAAACACGTCTGTTAGTTGCAATGAGCACAGGTGTTTTAAGAACAGGCCTATGTGTTTTATATTTTGCATTAGCAGACATGTTAGCTCCTGAAAAGAGAAGTATAAATGTCTCGAATGACGCAGGTTCTACGGAAGGTTCATCCATTAGAAGGACATTTCTATCTATACAGTCTTCAAAAGGAAACTGAGAATATTTATTAAAGTTTCCTATAATTCCATAATTAATCATAACTTCTGATAAGACAGAGCATAGCCAGGTTTTACCACAATTAGGAGGACCATAGAACTCCATACACATCCGTTTACCTGCTTTTTTAGCTAGTAAACAATATATACTAGTTAAAAGAGCAGGTAATGTCATATTGTTAGCTCGAGCTTGATAAATTAAAAACTCCTCTAACAATATAACGGATGTCTCATTATCATAATAATCCTCGAAAAGGTTACCATCTATTGAACTATACAACTTCAAGATTGTTGGATCCATATGAAGTTTACATAATTCAACAAACGACATTCTGGCTAACCTCTGTCTATATATTTCCAAAGCACTGATTAATAATGGATGTGAATCTGTATAGAGACCGAAAGGACCTTCTAACCAGACTCGAGAACGGAAAGCAATAGATATGGGCGTGATCAAGTGTTCTGAAAGCCATGAAAGGACGTTGCCTTTCGAGATCTTTTCACTTTTGGATCTCGTTCCAATATGTCTTTCATGGACTTCATAACCGCTTGAACTTGCGCCATTAACATCATGTCTTTCGCGTCCTCCATTACAAATTGAATCTTCGAAAGCCTCTTCCGCCACCATTGCTCTGTTGGTATGCCGATGATGTCCTTCGTGGGATATAAATGTAGTTGTATCATATACGATCCTTTCCTCCCCATTACCTCTGTAGAAGACAAGGTACCGCGGTTGTAGACCCAAATATGAGACGAGAGCTCTGAATCGCCTTGAGCTAAAGTCCCTGACTGAAAAAGCTCTTTGAAGTCTACGGGAGCTGTTACCGGGTCCGCTAAATCCTTTACTAGAGATACCTGGGGAAGAACGGAGTCGTTGAAGCCAACTGCAGCGACAGGAGTGGTTAGTGTACGAACAGTCGTGGAAGATGTGGAGATGATCCCGTCCACTGCCGAGATGGACTCCGATGACGATTGTTGCACTGCTTGCACCGGCGCCGGCTTGTAGGTCCGTAAGGCTGCTATGAAGGCTTGACGCACCTTGTTGTAGACAGCTGATGGGCAGGACTGTATGGACGACTGTCCTAGTTGTTCTAATAGATAAGTAATCCAGCTCTGCTTGTCTGAGCAGCCCGGACCACCATCTATCTCGTCCGTCGCCTGCATGCATCGCCAGAGCTCCATAATCAGGCTCTGGCTCTCCGTCTCCTCCACTGTCACCAACACTGTCCTCAAGAATTCCAATCCATCGTTGATGGGATCCAATGTCGTGCGCAGAATCAGTCTCATCACTCCAAAAAGTAGTTGTAAGGGTTTCTCCACCTGTAACGTATATACGTTAGAACTATTCTTTGCTATATATGTAATAGTCTAAACATATATACTTACCTTCTTCGAGGAATTGTTCGATGAAAACCGAGAAGTTCTCCGCTTCTTCGCAGGTGGACTCTTCGGCCGGAACTCCTCGTTTCCCTCCGCATGCATTACGGAATCCTGACATTCTTCTTCTTGAATAGGCGTAGTAGTAGGTACCTCTTCAACAAGCTCGTCAATATCAGAAAGTATGTCTTCCTGAGCTACAATGTTTCCTCCAGAGTAAGACATTATAGTACTCGAGATATAGACACGAATAATGTACAACGAAAGAGGAAGCCTATATATACATATTCCCCCCTCCACCTTCCAGTGAAGAACAAGGAAAGGAAGATTCTAAAAACCCACCACCAACACCGACGACGACGACAAATAAGAAAAAGACCACCGGGCGCAGCCCGTAAACCGGTCCGTGGGAGCGGGCTATGTCTCTACACATACGTCCGGCAAGCGCGCCGAAGGCGCATGCTTAGCCATGGACACGTCTTTTCAGTGATTTTGATCTCCTGGAATCTTCTTGATGATCTCCTAGGGTTCTGCACTTACTCGTGAGAGTACTCCCTCCTTATTTTTTTCACTTAATCCTTTAGCTGGGCTAACTAACCTTAAAACTTTTTTAACTGTTTCTTTCTGTTCCATAGCTGTCATGTCTTTTCTATTCTTCCTCATCGTACCACAGGCATAAGTAAATTTAGAACATAACCATAAAAACAAAGTTGGACTAGAATACCAATTATCTACATATATACAATGCCCTTGTTCTAAATATGGCTCAAGAAGTGTTGTGACTACATTGCCTGACATTCCTAGCCCAAAATCCTTGATATCTGTAGTGAGTCCCATGTAAATAATGAAGTCCAAAATAAATCCGGTTTTATTATCACGCAAAAGGAATAATTCAATTCCAAAGCAGCAGCGCTTTGAAGGGACGTACTGCTTGAAGTGCAAGCTGCCTTTGAATAGCATTAGATTCTCGTCTATGCACAACTTTTTGTAAGGTTTTGAGGGTTTGGCTGAAATAGCTTCTCAAGTGCTGGACCATTTTTCTAATCTTCAACAGATGATCTCCAGAAGTAGCGGTGTCAGAAAAATGAAACAACCTACTCAATAGAAAATATCGGTCACGAGACACCAATACAGGAAACATGGGGGTAGATAGATAAGAATCTTTCGACCAATATTCTTTCATTTGTAATTTTTTTACCCTACTCATCAGCATTGTCAACGCAAAAAATATGTAAAGCTTACAAGTCTTTGTCTCCTTCCACCGCTGAAGTCTTGAGTGAGGAGTCGTTGGTGTCTTTTAAATTACAAATTTATAATATTTATTTGTTTCGTAGACAATGAAATAAACAATATCCACCCCCATTAACTTCATGAAAACACTGGAAGGTGACACTTTAAGGTCCTCATTTTCCCAGCCTCAGGCGGTATTACAACATTTTTATAAACGTCACCAAATTTAACATTTGAAAAAGTGAGACACACTTTTAGAAAACACAAAGCCGCGTACAAGACTCCAGTAAAAAATTGACTATATAAACAAAAGGCTGGGGAACCTTTCAGGAAATATTCAGACAATGTGATAAAATATACAGAAATTTGAAAATATTATAACGAATGTGAAATTATTTTAGAAAATGCTAATGGTTGTACACGATCATTTTTTAGGGTAAAGCCAGCACTACCCTCATCACAATGGAAAATGGTTGGTTGAAGATTATCTTGCGACCATTGCAGACAATGACATACCTTTTATGCTGGTGGAGGCGGAGTTTCTTCATCACTTGATGCTTCTGCTGCAACTGCTTCATCTGCCGTTCCAGCCGTGGTAGTTCCCAAGTGCCAGGATGATCCAAATCCGGAATTTGTGCAGTTTCAGCGTGGTCAATACTGCATTCATCGAAATCCGAAGCCATGTATACCACCAAGAAAGCTTATCCTTGTCTCATGAGTCTCATGCTGAGGAGCAAAAATAAGCATACATAATTAGTAGTCAGTTAAATTACGAGTGAAAGCAGGAACACTTGTAAATTTAAAAATATATTGTACCAAAGACCTACTTTATGATGGTGATGGTATTATGGTAACTTAGGATCCCCTGGCCACCATATATACATCTAGAATTTGGTTCTGACTGAAATACCTTAAAAGGGCCCTATAAAGGGTTAAATTACATCAAAACAATAAAAAATTGAATCCTTACAAGTAGAATATTCCATGCTTATCAGTAATTTAGAATCATATAAAGAAGAGGCTAATGTAAAATTAATTAATTAAATTAACTAGAACTTAAATAAACTAGAAAAAAATATCCAAATAACTAATAAATGTTCAAATAATAAGGAAAAAACAGAAAATCATTTAACAGGAATGGCTAAATGTTGGTTCAAAATAAATAAATGCTTAGTTCATGGAAAGAATTCAAAGCCAACTTTAATATAATATTTAATGGCAAAGACTACAAAGAATATTTATTAATATTATTAAAGGAAATTACCTTAGCCATTCAAATATGTCCCCAGAACAATATTTATCTGAATTTTCTAATAGGATTTTAAATTCAAATTTGTTAGATGGATCATTATGCAGTCTCTTTGCTTCATCATTACGTAGTTTTTTAATGTTCTCAATCTTCAAATTTTCAGTCAAATGCACCTTATCACTTCAGAGAAATGAATAGACCTTATTATTTTAATTATGAAAAAATCCTTTCAATCAAAACACTAGCCGACCATATCAAAATTTCAATGCAGAAAATTATCAAAACGTAATTAGAAACCTTTATAATAGCTACAATTAAAATTCAAAGATGAATATTATGATATGAGTAAACAACAAGACCATAAAAAAGTTAGTTCCTATAGAAGAAATGAACAAAATAAATTTGACAAAGATAAAAATAGGAAATTCCCTAAAACAGAATAAAAACAGGCATTAAATAAAATTAAAGTGGGGCTCTGGTTAGCCATGTGAGTTAAAGTGTTGACCTTAATCTCACATGGTAAACCTAGACTGGTGTGTTTGATTCTCGCCTGGGCAATAGGAATTCATTTAGTGATTGAATTCATTAAATAAAATCATTAGTCCACCCTGTCTAGGAAAGGGTGCTAACCTATAGATAACCCGTCCTAATTAGCCTTGGTTGTAAAAAGTGGAGGTTAATAAATAATTTAAAAAATTTTTAAATTGAAGTTGAAAAAGATTTAAAAGTGTAACAGGATTCATTGAAAATGGAACGAAACTCAAAATGTAAAAATTATATAGCTATTCAAAATAACAATGATAATGTTTCTAATTTAACAAATAAGAAACCAGGTTGTCCAGAGGCCGAAGAGGGCCGTAGGTGGACGTTTGTTGCAGAGCAGCTTGTCAAAATGCAGCACATATTGTGCAGAAGTTCCCTATGGTAGAAGGCGCTAGGACTCTGAGGCACCATTGCTTGGTCAACTTCCTGGAGAGCAATTTCCAGAGGAGGGGCTTTACTGTATTAAAGGAAACAACTCTTGTTAAGGATGGATTCAGGAGAAGGCCCGATCTCATTATTTCCCAACAAAGAAGATACTCAATAATTGATGTGCATGTGATTAATTGATGTAATAAAGTTCCAGAGGTATGATCAGTCATGGATCCTTAGAGCTGACTGGAGTGCTTAGAAGCAAGGTGTGCGTACTCCCCGTCACCCTCTCCTGGAAGTGTCTTCTATTTGAAAATACTCAAATAAACAGTTTATATATATATATATATATATATATATATATATATATATATATATATATATTGTAATGAATCTGACATTGCATTACATAAACTCATCATAAATGACCATATATTTTATATTTTGAATAATGCCAGCACAAAGCACATCAAGATTATTATTTATGGATACTTAAATGTCTAGTTTTTATCTGTGAATAAGATACAGGGACCCTTGTCAGTGACACATCATTAATCCTTCAGCCCTCAGTCAGACTACTTCTCGGCTGCACTATCTCTCACGCAGAGTCTGATAGATACAACTTCTATAAAAACAGCATACATTTTTACAGGACACATTTAGAATATCAGAACATGTAAAGAGATTTCCTCCATATTTTGACTCCCTGTTATATAATATGCCTACTTTGAGGACTAGCGACCCTCATTCTATTTTAGAATTTTTAGAGGCACTTTATGAAATAAATAAACTTAAGCCCTCCTGGTTTGACAAAATATTTGAGCGACTAACATTTTCCCAGCCTCAGGCGGTATTAAAACATTTTTAATAACGTCTCAAAATTTAACATTTGAAAAAGTGAGAGACACACTTTTAGAAAACACAAAGCCGCGTACTAGACTCCAGTACAAAATTGACTATATAAACAAAAGGCTGTTTAATTTTAGCTAAATATTGATGAAATATTTTATGGGCTAGAAATTATTAAGATATTTCTTATTGGCAAACCTAAATTAGAGAGTTAATAATATACTAAGGGCAAGAAAATTTCATTAAATAAAACAAGCCACTACTTCCTCCAAGCATGCCTCCACCAATTTTTTTCCGGCAGCTCTATTCTTAGGGAGGGAACTAATTACTCCTCTGCATCATGAGTGGGACCTTCAGCTGGACAGGTCACCATCTACACAGGAAGAAATGTGGAAGGACTCCTGGAACAATTTAATTCACGCCAGGAAGAGGGACAAAAGCCTACATTTCGTCACAAAAAATGTTACAAGTGGTAGGCCTCCTAAGCAAGAGGGTAAACTGCCAGGTAATGCTCCTAAGCATGAAGGTAAACTGCAGAGATTCTTCCTCAACAGGAAGAGTAGGTGCCTATGACCCAGAGAAAACTAATGAATTTTTTTCTCAGAAATTAATAAAAGGATATTTTTTTTTTCCAGGAATTAATGATATAATAATATTTTCTCTCTCTCGCTCTCTCTCAAGTGTAAAATTTTTTTTGTTGCTTGCATGATGGGTTATTTTTCTTTAATAGAATGAATGTTCTTAACACGGGGTCATACAACAATCACGTTGTCGATAATTTCTCAGAGACTCTTACAGATGAGTCCAATTTTCAAAGAAGGCACCTTATGTTTTTATAACTCATCTAATGATTGTGAAGTACAGAATATTTAATTACTTATAATCAGAATATTTCATATTGATTACTGTAAGCAATTTAAATATATAGGTTAAAATGTATTTTGTATTAAATTATTGTAAAACTCACAAAATTGTCCTCATTGGTAGAATTTTATTATTATATGAATTTATTGTATTCTATCATGTTGTTGTGTCAACAATAGAATTGGCATAATCTCTGCTGTCTGTAAGCCAAAAGACGCCTTAAACATTATTTAAATTTTATTGAACTTAGTTTCAAATATTGTAAAGTAAATTTTTGATGCTTTACCGACCATGGAGAGGATTGTTGTTCCAAAGCTATGGCGGGCTGACTTGAATCTATAGAACAGACACTGATCCATTTACAAAAGATTTCAGAGACTTTGAATGCAGAGAAAATATTTGCTGACAGGATAGTATACATTTGGAATAGATGTCCTGAACCTTTCATCCAGGGATGCAATCTTTCAAGGAGATGAAGACACCATCCTCTCAACTTCATCATCAACGTCCCAGAAGAGGGAGAAGGCATCAAACCAGTTACTTATGTAGTATACAATTTTATTTTCCCCATTATATTGTATTTGGTTAGGGAAAATTATCCTGTCTTTTTAAAGTATGATGATCCATTTCCAGTGCCCAGAAGTACAGGGGTTATTTTTTTTTTTTTGTAAATTCAATCACAAGGGATTTTCATTAATTTTTTTATTAGGTTTAGTTCCCAATTGTAGTTTTTTATTTTAAGATCAGTTGTGAAGGCTTTAATCCCCCTCCCCAGTATTAGTTCTTCCTTGTCACAAGAGAGGAAGAGCCAAAACTTATTAGTGTAGGTAATATGCATATCAATAATAACTTGATATTCTATATGCTCAACATTGGGTATACATTCCATTGCTTCCTGCGTTATATTTATGATTTATTATGATTATTTATTATTGAGTTTGACTTGATGGTTAATCAATAGACTTTTGGCCCCGGGGGAGGGGTGATATAATGAATCTGACATTGCAATACACACTCATCATAAATAACCATATATTTTATATTTTGAATAATGCCAGCACAAAGCACATTAAGATTATTATTTATGAATACTTAAATGTCTAGTTTTTCGATCGAATCGATCGTTTTCGATAATAATTTTACATTAAATAGACTTTTTGAGCATATTTTGATCAGCGGGGACAAAGTGCGACATCGGCTCAGGCTATAAAAGGATTAAAAACAGTCATATCTCTATAATAAAATATATAGTCATTTATGATGAGGGTCATTTTGAATAATGTCCAGCACAAAGCACATTAAGATTATTATTTATGGATACTTAAATGTCTAGTTTTTACCTGTGAATAAAATACGGACCCTTGTCAGTGACACATCATTAATCCTTCAGCCCTCAGTCAGACTACTTCTCGGCTGCACTATCTCTCACGCAGAGTCTGATAGAGAAATTCTATAACAGAAAAACAGCTAAGTTCTTTTATTTTAAGTAGATATAAGTGTCCCCCCTTTATATTATTAAAAGGTGCCTTTTCATTTTGATTTATATTTATTACTGGTGAATTTTAATTATAAATAAATTTAGATATATTTAAATATTAAGTAGAGTCTTTTATTTTTGGTGAACCCTTCCTAAATTCTTGTTAGTGATTTGGTGGTGGGAATTATCATCTTTTACAGCTTCCACTGCCTATTGCCGCAGCCGGATCGCAACAAGTGGTAGCAGAGCGTGGTTCTCAACCTTTTTTGAGAAGCAGCAATAATTTTTGAGGCTTCTCTAGTGTATGCATGAAGAAGAAACATTGAAATCATATTTGTAATTTCACGGGCTCTGTTATGTGCAACATATTAACTGAGCAATGTTAATAAATAGTAGACATAACTAGGTATATTTCCCCCACACTATCAATCCCTTTGACACAGTTTAACAATTAATTTATACCTAGATACCAGCAATTAATAACTTGGCCTAAAGTAAAAATTTTCAGGAAAAAGAAGATGAAACTATTTTTTTATTTATTTCTAATTACCCATACAGTCTAATAATAGTAAAAATATTAATAATGCTGTCTAAAAACCAATCCGGCTTTCCTAAAAAACAAAATTATGGATATTTACATTTACGATGGACATTTGAAGACATTCTGTGAATATTATGTCATGAGTACAAGCTGAATTGCTGATTCCTTTTGTGAGTAATCTGCTAAAAATTATTTTAAGAGCCAGATATTAATTGTTCATGGAGAAAGAGCTCTCTTTAAGTAAGTTGTAATGGCTCTGGAGTCAACAGGTTTAATTTGTTTATTTTAGGAGAATTTAAATGGAGATCTACTACTTTAACAGCTATGCATAATTACTCCCTCATTTAGGGGAGGCCCACAGGTTGAAGCATACTTGTAAAAAATAAAATAAAATAAAGGCTTATTACTACATAATTATAAAATCTACCCATAGAAAACAGTTCTGCTTACTCTTGTGGAACCCCCCCCCCCTCTCTCTCTATACATATACATATATATATATATATATATATATATATATATATATATATATATATATGTGTGTGTGTGTGTGTACAGCTATGTTAACTAAGCTGCTTTCCTGCATTTTGGGCATGCTGCTGCTCTGATATAATCTAATCTACAATTTTCTATTAGTAAGAAGCCTATGTAAAACGGATTTCGAATTTAAACTAGACATGAGATGTTTATAGTCTCAGATGTTCAACAGACTTCTAATGAAATAACAGAAGATCCATATGACAATATGGAATATTTCCAACATTACTGTCTGTTAATGACACTGCTATGGATGTACAAGGTGGTACAAAGAAAATGTCAGTTGTAGGTGGGGGTGGGCCAACTATTGGAGGTAAACCTGCCATTATGGGCCAGGCTGCAGAATTACAAATACTTCACAATGCCACTATTAATTTAATTTAACCTTTTAAGTGCGGGACAGGTAATGGAGGGAGTGACGGGGGTCGCCGGCCGTTCCAAGGTCGGCCACACATTTGTACGCAGGATTCCCCCCTTATTTGTTCATTGTTTCTCTAGTTTTGAAAAATATTCAGGATTTTTCTTTGCACATTTAAGGATATTAGTTACGTATTAAAGATGTAGTATGCTAATTTTTTCAATGAAAGTTCTAGTCTGCCCATCAAAAATGCATTGTTTATTTTATGTAAGCAGATGTTATTACATATTATATTGTAAAGTACGCATAAAGAAATGAAAACTAATCAATGAATAAAATATACACATTTTAGTGTTTAAAAAAGTTTCCCCTCACCTTTTTTGATCCGGGACATTGGACCTCGGCACTGGCAGGTTTAAAAACTTTTTTTTTATTATTTTTTTTCCTACTATTTTATGATTTTTTCCATAACATATTTGAAACTATTATAAAACTAAAAAAATTATCCCCCACCAGATTAACCCATAAACTGGCATTTATTCCTATACTAAACATTAAAATTGTCTTTTTGTGTGATAAATTTCTAAACATTCGTCTATGCAAAGACCTACTTCACACTGTTTGCACATGAATGCTGATCCTTTTCACTTCCCACCTTTCTTGGAAACGACGCAGTCTTTTCAGTGATTTTGATCTCCTGGAATCTTCTTGATGATCTCCTGGGGTTCTGCACTTACTCGTGAGAGTACTCCCTCCTTATTTTTTTCACTAAATCCTTTAGCTGGGCTAACTGACCTTAAAACTTTTTTAACTGTTTCTTTGAATATAACATGGCTATTATAAATGCTCATATCAATGAGGTGAAAAAATAATTTCCAACACCATTTAGTACTTCTCCTAATGGTTTGTGTGGAACTGAGGATCATATCCGTTTTGTTAACGATTCCCATATTATTATTGTATTCGATTATCATTGACAGTTTTATAATATTTTTTCCTGTTCGGTAATCAGACTTCCCTGTAACCTTCATCTTGGCAGAATGGGTCATTGAGAGCATCCAGACTTCTTTTTTATCTTGCCACTTCAAAGCTATTATTTTTCCTGAAGCTGACCTATAGGAAAATTCATCTCTTTTGAGCTTTTCTGCCATAGCTGGTAAGTCTTTTCTATTCTTCCTCATCGTACCACAGGCATTAGTAAATTTAGAACATAACCATAAAAACAAAGTTGGACTAGAATACCAATTATCTACATATATACAATGCCCTTGTTCTAAATATGGCTCAAGAAGTGTTGTGACTACATTGCCTGACATTCCTAGCCCAAAATCCTTGATATCTGTAGTGAGTCCCATGTAAATAATGAAGTCCAAAATAAATCCGGTTTTATTATCACGCAAAAGGAATAATTTAATTCCAAAGCAGCAGCACTTTGAAGGGACCAACTGCTTGAAGTGCAAGCTGCCTTTGAATAGCATTAGATTCTCGTCTATGCACAACTTTTTGTAAGGTTTTGAGGGTTTGGCTGAAATAGCTTCTCAAGTGCTGGACCATTTTTCTAATCTTCAACAGATGATCTCCAGAAGTAGCGGTGTCAGAAAAATAAAGCGACCTACTCAATAGAAAATATCGGTCACGAGACACCAATACAGGAAACATGGGGGTAGATAGATAAGAATCTTTCGACCAATATTCTTTCATTTGTAATTTTTTTACCCTACTCATCAGCATTGTCAACGCAAAAAATATGTAAAGCTTACAAGTCTTTGTCTCCTTCCACCGCTGAAGTCTTGAGTGAGGAGTCATTGGTGTCTTTTCAATTACAAATTTATAATATTTATTGGTTTCGTAGACAATGAAATTAACAATATCCACCCCCATTAACTTCATGAAAACACTGGAAGGTGACACTTTAAGGTCCTCATTTTCCCAGCCTCAGGCGGTATTACAACATTTTTAAAAACGTCTCCAAATTTAACATTTGAAAAAGTGAGAGACACACTTTTAGAAAACACAAAGCCGCGTACTAGACTCCAGTACAAAATTGACTATATAAACAAAAGGCTGGGGAACCTTTCCGGAAATATTCAGACAATGTGATAAAATATTCAGAAATTTTAAAATTTTATAACGAATGTGAAATTATTTTAGAAAATGCTAATGGTCGTACACGATCATTTTTTAGGGTAAAGCCAGCACTTCCCTCATCACAATGGAAAATGGTTGGTTGAAGATTATCTTGCGACCATTGCAGACAATGACATACCTTTTATGCTGGTGGAGGCGGAGTTTCTTCATCACTTGATGCTTCTGCTGCAACTGCTTCATCTGCCATTCCAGCCGTGGTAGTTCCCAAGTGCCAGGATGATCCAAATCCGGAATTTGTGCAGTTTCAGCGTGGTCAATACTGCATTCATCAAAATCCGAAGCCATGTATACCACCAAGAAAGCTTATCCTTGACTCATGAGTCTCTGAGGAGCAAAAATAAGGATACATAATTAGTAGTCAGTTAAATTATGAGTGAAAGCAGGAACACTTGTAAATTTAAAAATATATTGTACCAAAGACCTACTTTATGATGGTGATGGTATTATGGTAACTTAGGATCCCCTGGCCACCATATATACATCTAGAATTTGGTTCTGACTGAAATACCTTAAAAGGGCCCTAAAAGGGTTAAATTACATCAAAACAATAAAAAATTGAATCCTTACAAGTAGAATATTCCATGCTTATCAGTAATTTAGAATCATATATAGAAGAGGCTAATGTAAAATTAATTAATTTGTATTACAAAATAACCAATACAGAACATAAAACAAATACATTAAATGATAGGGTAGAAAAATTTGAGCAGAATGTAAATATGGAGTTAGGACAATTTAAAAATCAAACGAATACAGAATTAAAGACCTTAAAAATGAAATAGAAAATATCATATCCGGGGAAGACATAACATACCAAATTCACAAACACAACAATATACAAATGTGGAAGATAAGCAAATAAGATTATATTCTTTTTGCTAAATAGGGTGATTATAACAATATTATAGAAGTGATGACTATTTTTTTTTTTCCAGGAGCATAAGCATGACTGTAAGGACATTCTTTATTTTTCAAATTTGTACTAAAGATATATTAAGACTAAAAATGAAAAAACATTAGTAACTTTTGAAGTAATTTGCACTACTTTCTGATAGAATTACTCGTTTCCCCTAATTTTAAAAGCCAATTAAGGATTTTTATCTTGCAGCCATTAGCCAAAAAAAAAAAAATAAATTTGATGATTATTTCTAAGGAATATTTTTTTTAATCAACAATATTTATCACTATATTTTATTTTAATATTTTAAAAATCAGAAATATAAATTTTTATAGAGAAAATGTATTTTTTCCTCACAGTTTGTAATACTTGCCTTTTTTTTTAACAAGAGAGAAATTACTAATGATTAAGTACTTAAAAAAAATTAGGAATAAACGTAAAAAACCAATAGAATTATAATGATAACAATATAAAATAACTTCTTCAGAAATACGTCATTAATGAAAAAAAGCTTTCAACAGTGATCTCCATCACTGGTATAGTAGGTACAATTAAAACTATTTTGGCGAGTGGCGATTTAATCCCTAAAAAAGAGCATTATGAAATATAATATATTAACACAAAACAGATGAAATGATAAATCACTAAATATAAAAGGTTACTATTTTTAATAAAAAAATGTCTTGCTGAGAAAGAGATGAATAATTTTAATAAAATCATTAAAACACATAAAATATAAATAAGTCTTTTTATTGTTGCCAGAAGGTGAAAAAAAAAATATGATAATTACTTAATTTGTTAGAAAAAAGTAATTATTGATTTGAAACCCTGGTTATTAGCCAATGACCATAGATAAATTATATATAATGGAATAGAATAAACATGAAATAGTCCGTCACGCAGGGGTTGCGTTAACTAAGCAGATTTCCCATGTCACGTATTTGCATTTATCTCCAAACATAAAAGTTCAATGAGAACAATATTTGGTATTTAAGCTTCTAATAAAGTGCTTCGCAATATAACAGCTTGTTGCTAATATTACATGAGAAGGAGTGGGCGTTTACTGAGTGCCTAAAAATAAAAAATGCAAATATCTCGGTTAATAATCAAGATAATGAAAAAACATACATAACAACATTTATAGAACATTACATTTGAAATAAGATTGGTTCTATGTTATTTTTCGATCGAGCTCATAATAACGGAGATATTAACAATTTTCGAAATTCTCTAAACCCCCTCCCACTAGAGATGGACTTCAGCCATTAACAAACTTGACCTTTCTTTTTACACTAAACATTTAAATATCGAGTTTGGTAACGAGTAAGCCAAAATTGTGACTGCTAGAGCGATAACAGACATATATATATATATATATATATATATATATATATATAAATATATATATATAGACGAATAGATAACATTTTGAACGGATATATAAAATAGATATATATATAAAATTTGTCATCTACTAGGTAGTATCGGCGGACAATTGAAGAAATTATTGAAAATCGGGTTATGAGTACAACTTCAATAGCTGATTTTTCTTAAGAGAAATCTGCTAAAAAGGTTAAAATAAATTATTATAAAAATAGCGTTTACAAATGCAATTATATACATTCAAATAATCGGTATCTTCATAAGGAAAATAGTGAAACAATAAAGAGGTAGGAAATGGAAGTTTTTGTTTATAGTAATAAGAATGTTTCTTAAGAACAAATGTCAGATTTGTAAAGGGTTGTTCAAGTTTATTTCTATTCACTAGAGTATTTTCCTAACCGATATTGCCACTTTCATGAAATTACCATTAAACATATTTGAAAATTACTGTAAAGCAAGTTTGAAATACCATACATATAATATACCTTTAGTCTAGTATATATTACTTAAATGTTATATTTAGTCTAACCAAAAAGAAAAAAAAACAAAATTAAAGCATGGAATATCATCAAAGTTACACTTTAACACAGGTGTAATGGTTCAATGACTTTTCAATACATAAATGCCACTTCCAGTAAGGTACGCCTATAATTAAATTCTAAAGTAAATAATAAGAAATTATCATAACTATATATATATATATTATGTATTTCCAGTTCAGTTTTAGTTAAAATTAAAAAAAATGCATGTACCATTCAGATGGCACCCAAAATCTGTCAAAAAAAAAAAAAAAAAGAGTATATACACCAACCTAACATAGAAGGGCAAAACAAATAATGAATCGCAGGAAGCAACCAATCAATTTATTCAAGTCTAAAACATAATTTATGTTAAAAGCTTTCAAAGGAACGATCACAGTGATGCCTCAAATAAATTAACCATGGTAACACACAGAGGAAATGAAAAAGAGAATTTATTCTTCACTCTAGTTCAGATAAAAGTCGAATATCTATTTGGATTCAAAATTATTAATTAGGCAGCACGGTTTAGAAACTAATAAAATGAACAAATAATATAAAATAGTGTAAATAAAAGGTGATATAATTATGTACCCTTTCGGTTTATTAAAGTAAAATCCTAGTTGAAGTATGCCCAGTTAAGGAACAACATATGACTGACTTTTGCAAGACAGAGAGAAATGAACCATGATAAACATGAAACATAGCTGATTGCCTATGATTAATATATAAATCAGAAGAATTATCATTTGGAATCCAATATTACCAAAACTAATAAACAGAAGGTATAAATAAACAGGTCATTATAAATAGCTAGTATAACATTAATAAGATTCAGATAGCATACAAAATTTGTATAATGAAGGAATCTAGCCAAACGTTTTAAATTAAAGTGAACAACGTGCAACACATTTATTCAACACTGAAAGATAATTTCAAGTTCAAAGTTTTTAAAAAACAATGAGACTTATATTTCAAATAAATTTACCTAGATGGAAATAGAGTGTGTAGTTAATTCTAGTTAAATTATAGGGGTCATTCTAGATCAATTCAACCACACCATGACACCCACCATTTCAGATTTTGATGGATCTTATTTTGGGTATTCTATTCATTGATGTGAGGAACTATACCAAAGTTTTTTTTTATGTATCTTTAGCGGTTTGCATTTTATGACCTCTTAAAATTTTGAGATTTTCGTATTTTTAATGATAGAGAACAGTAAAATTATAATTTGTTTCGAATTCAAAAATAATTTATAACTTGATTATTCACAAACAAATTTTGATGAAATTTGTTGCATGTATTCATAAATATCTTTAAAAACAATAAAAAAAATTAACAAATGTACCAGTATTTGTAACCAGAAAAAATTACAAAGTGTCAATTTGAGTTTTTCAGAAAGCAAATGCATAGTTTCACGTTAAGTTGTATATCTCAATTATTGATTTGATGTGGAATGACCCATAGGTCAGTAGAATTATCATTAGGGATCAAAATTATTAAACAGCCAGCAAGGTTTAGGAATTAATCTCATGAAAACTGGCAAACAGATAGTATAAATCATAGATTAAATTATTATTAATATCTATTATAATCTTAGTTTAGTTCTGGTTAAAATAAAAACACAAGTGAGATTCGAAGAGTAAACATAATTCTTTGAATGAAAGAATATGTAAGAAAATTCCCACGATAAAGGGTACAACATGTAGAAGATTTATTCAAGACTGAGAATTTAATGAAAAAAAGTTTCAAAACAACAACTCTGCTTAGATTTCAAATAAACTAGCCATGATAATAATAAGAGAGTTAAAATAGAGAGAACAATTCATTATTATTTACTACAGTTAAGATAAAAATCAGGAGAATTATTATTTGGAATCAGAGTTATTAAATAGCCAATAAGGTTTGGATACTAATGCCATGGAACTGATGAAAAAATAGCGTAAATAAAAGGTGTGGTCATTATTAATAACAAGAATAATCTTAATGCAGTTCTAGTTAAAATAAAAACACACTAATAAGATTGAGATACTACAAAAAGAAAAAAAAAACAGGATGGGACTAAGGATTTTATTTAATGAATTCCGCCACTAAATAATTTCCTTAGCCCAGGTGTGAATCGAACTCGCCACTCTAGGTTTACCATGTGAGATTAAGGTCGACACTTTAACTCACATGGCTAACCTGAGCCCTCAAGACATTTTAAATAGACTATAAGTACTACAAAATGAACAATTATTTAAATGGGACTAACAACGACACAGCAGACTTTTTGGCTGTCAGTTTCAAACGATTAAAATGCAAAAATTTTTAAATAACACATTCCGGAGGGAAGCTCGAATGAAATATGGCAATTAAGGTGGCGATTTACTTTAAACGGAGTATGGCTGACATAGATAACACAAGTCTAGCACAACAACACTATATCTTGGACAACTGCTGATGGGAACCTAATTTACAAATGCCCGCTCACAGATAATTATAGAAAATGAATGTAAACTGAGAACAGGTTGCCCGTAAATCCACAAATGACATACAAAATATTTACAATGGAATCAGAAACATTTAGCAAAAAAAGTGCCTTGATGAGATTCGAAATTGAACTTATCACTGATAAGATTCAGAGTAAAATTGAATAATTTGTAATATTATAATTGTATATGTATTTTAAATAATTTTATGAAGAAAATATGGATTACATACTATTAATATATGTTTCACAGAACATGTCGGGAAAAACCCTCCACTTTATAAGTATACTATACAGGGGAAGCAATAAAATCCATGGGGAAACAATACATAAAGAGATTTAAATAATATCGGCTAATGTTTATATTACCTAATATCAGGGGAGCCACTCCTTTTAATTCCTTGACCCAATATTTCGTTCATGACGAGGATCTATCGTTTGGATACGGCTCTAACGGTTGATGCTGGATGAACACACCAAAATAAACTAAACCCCCCCTAGAAATGCCAAACAATCCCACAACACACTACGACCTAAACAAAGGAGCTGACCCACGCACAATAAGAGCTGTGGCAAAAGCCACAATAAGCGGCAAAAACCTATTAACTTTGAAACTACTTTAAAAAATGCTTTGTAATATTTATAAAATATGTTGACGTTGTTGAAAATGTTGTTTTGTAATAGAATTAAACAAAGAACTAAACATGAATACGTTTCAAAACCTCTACTCGTTAAGGATAATGTAAACATTTTCAGATATCACTAAAATTATAACGAAATTCATTAATTATAATCAATCCAAGTAAAATTTACACAAACATTTTTTTTCGAATGAAAAAATAAAAACATTCTTCCTTCAATATGAACAATTTATTTACATTTTCTTATTCAATCATTTTATTTATTGGAATTCATAATTCATTAAATAAATAAATCAATAAATTATTTTATTTAAATTTGAATAAACATAATAAAAGAGATATATAATACATATTCAAATAAATTTACATAGTAGCATATCCTGCCAAAGAGTTATAAAATATACTGACAGGCAAAAAATTCCACCCACTTGTAAAAAAAGTTTTATTTGTATATAATACATGGTTTTTGTAGATAATACTTAGTATTTATTAAATTTTATAATCTTTTTTACCTTTAATAGCATTTTATCAACTATTAAATGTGTGTTTACAATTAAAATCAAAATGTGATTGGCTAAGAAAATTTTGAAAAAAAAACAAAAAAAAAATTGAAAAACGAACCATTGTTATTCCAGAAAAAATTAATGAGATCATCGTTTAGTAGCGCGTGTTTCCTCCTATTGCCCTTATTACTTCTTGAAGACGCCTCGGCATACTTTACAGAGGCATTTTTAAACTTAACTTTGAAAAGATTAAAAGCCGGAGACTAAGAAATTTGCAGCAAGAAACGGCACTGAACTAATGATACTGAATAAACATTTTGATTCCATAGAAAGTAAACATTGGAATCTAGAGTCATTTCATTGAATTAGGGATTAAAGGTTACTGTCCTCTATATTGGCATTCCTATTTGAAAACAAATAAAAAGATTACCTATTTCATTAAAAACAATATACCAATCCAAAGCAGAAATATTATTAGATAAAAACATGAAAAAATCAAGTGGGTGGAATTTTTTGCCTGCCAGTGTATATGCAACAAAAAATGAACGAATAAAAATCTTTTACGAAATAAAAATATTGAAAAAGAATAGGTATCTATTGACTATCAAAATGAAAAGATCAGGATGACATCAACGACATAAAAACGATGAAATATTCTATCAAAGTTTTGAAAAATTATATATTCTTTATCAATAATTATATTTTCTTCATTCTCAAGAAAAAATCATAATTTCGCTGACCATCAATCAAAAGCAACAGACAAAAAGAATATATATATAAAAGCTTTAAGTTCTGGTGAAGAAAATACAACTTTAGTTCAAAATTACTCAAAAATAAAAATAGAAATGCCTAAAGCTTGATAGAAAATGTCATCGTTTTTATGTCCTTGGCCTCATCCTGATTTTTCCATTTTGATAAAAATCTATAACAATAAATCCAGAGTATCTAGCTTAGCTATAATTTGCGAAATAACTTCGTCGAGCAAATGCTGTTACTTTTCCTGAACGAAGAGGTCTAAAGATTGGCTCGTTTCAAAAAGCACATTACATAAAACACTGTAAGGAACTATAAAATCCGACATTTCAAATATTTTGAACACCTTAAAAATTACTTTATAAGTTCGCCCAAGCACTTCGAAACATGAACTGAAAAAAAGTCCGTCACGCAGGGGCTGCGTAAACTAAGCAGACTTCCCTCGTGTAGTTTTACAATAGAGAAATCTGCCTAATAACAACTGTAGTAGAAAGAAACCTCTAAACCTAAACATTATTTAGGGCGTAATAACCCAGTAGTTTCTAGCCCAAAAAAACAGTTAACCTAACCTCTAAACCTATTCACGAGGGACGAATAGTTATGGAAACGGCCGCCAGAGCTCTCGGCGGAAAGTTCGAACATAGCCTACTGGCGACCACACGCAGAATACAAATGCAAATATCTCGGTTAATATTCAAGATACAGAATAAATGTATAGAACAATATTTATAGTAAATTGAATTTGCAATAAGATATATTCTATACAAATTTTGGATCCGACGCATAATAACGGAGATATTTTGAATTTTCAAAAGTCCCCCTCCCAACTGTCCCGATTTCAGTCATAACGAACTTGATCTGCCTTTTTACATAAAACGATTAAATTCCGAGTTTGGTAACGATCAAACAAAAATTGCGACCGTTAGAGCGTTAACTGACAAATATATATATATATATATATATATATATATATATATATATATATATATATATATATATATATATAATCCAAAAAATTTCTTCAAATGTCCATCGATCCTACCCAGGAGATGACGAAAATGAGGTCCGTTCAAAATTATATATACATATATATATATATATATATATATATATATATATATATATCTCTATCTATCTATCTATATATATATATATAATTTAGCTCGGAGCTTTGTGGAGCTTTTTTTGGAACCTTATACGAAGAAAGAAATTTAGGAATTTATATCTATTTTGTTAGAACTCGTTTTAAGGGCTTATACGTAACGGATTAAAAACAAATTAGAAACCAACAAAAAAATTGAAACATACAGTATTAACGTTGCCAGAATGAAATTTGTCAATAGACAGTCTTAAGGGTCAGAATTTATCTTTTAAATTTGGCTTAGAAGTTAGATTATTTTGTGAAAAACATGAATGTCGATTTAAATGTTATTCTATTGGCAATTGAAATTATATTAATTAAAAAGGCCACCCAAACATAAAGGTACAACCACTAAACAATTAAGAAATCAAATTCTCAAAACCAAATTTCAAGTTTTGCTGAAATAGGTTTTTGCCGGCTTCGCACCACTGTGCCACGATTCAAGCGGCTAGCTACACTGAACAGCTGTTCAGAGTAAATTATATATATTATTGGAAATGAACTTAAATAGAGATTTATTAGTTCAATGTTTTATTTAAAACTCTTTATATCCGTCACGCAGGGGCTGCGTAAACTAAGCAGATTTCCCAAGTGAAGTTTTACAATAGAGAAATTTCACTAGAGATGAACAGTTACAGAAACGGCCGAACTAGCTTTTGGCGGAAACGCACGACTAGACCCGAAGTTAGCCGATGTCCGTTATCCGCAAACACTCGATAAAAATGCAAATATCTCTGTTAATATTCATGATAAACAATAAATGTATATAATAATATATATAGGAAATTTAATTTTCAATAAGATTCATTCTATACAATTTTTCGATCCGACAAATAGTAACTGATATATTTCGAATTTTCGAAAATCCTCCCGTCTAAACCCCACCTCCCACTGGTCCGATTTCAGTTATTAACGAATTAGATATTTATTTTTACATAAAACGTTTATATATCGAGTTTGGTCCGACTCGAATTCCGACCGCTAGAGTATTAACAGACATATATATATACTAGCTCAGATATGAGCTTCGCTCGGGAATTCATTTGAGGCTGAATGGTGATCTTATTTTTATGGCAAGGCTTTACTTTGCACAATATTTTGACATTTACCCGTCCCAGTGTTTAGGGATAATACCGTTTCTGTGGATTTGTTAATAATAAAATTATTTTTTTATGTAAGACTACACTGTCTTGCACATTGTCATATTTCCCGTTTCCTGTGCATTATGCATAGATTTGAATTATTAAGCACAAAAAATGAACATACATTTGAATTAATTTTTTCCGGTGAGGTACCTGGCAGTTCCAAAGAATTGTTGAGCAAATTTCTCTAAATAACAAAATAAACAACTTTAGTTATGTGCATATTTGCCGAAACCCCAATACGAAACGAAATATCACTATTTTTAATTTCAGGCCTCCCTTATAACCCCTACTCCTGCCCGTCCCTAGAAATGTTAGTATGGCTTATTTTAAGGAAGGCGTTAGTGCTAATACACATACCGAGTGTTTTATTTAGTTCGGTTGAGTCTTTTGTGCCAAATAAAATTGACTCCCGCTATCATTTTTAACGTATAACGCCTTTATACTTCGGTATATGACGATAGTGCATATGACAAAAGTTTCTCTAAATAACAAAATAAACAACTTTTGTTATGTGCATATTTGCCGAAACCCCACAAAGAAACGAATAATCACTATTTCTAAATTCAGGCCTTCCTTACAACCCCCACTCCTGGCTGTCCCAAGAACTGTTGGTATGGCTTATTATAATTAAGGCGTTAGTACTAATTCACATACCGAGTTTGGTTTAGTTCGGTTGAGTTTTTTGTGCCAAATAACATTGTTGACTTCCGCAGTTGCTTTTAACGTATAAAACATTTATACTTAGGTATATGACAAAAGTGTGTATAACAAAAGTTACTCCAAATAATACAATAAACAACTTTTGTTATGTGCATAATTGCCGAAAATGCAATAGGAAACGAAATATCGCTATTTTTAATTTCAGGCATCCCTCATAACCCCCACTCCTGTTCATCTCAAAGAATATTAACGTAGCCTAAAGTCTAAGTTGGGTTAGTAGTAATATACATACCAAGTTTCATAAAATTTGATTCAGCCGTTTATGCGTGAAAAGGGAACAAACAAACAAACAAACAGACACGAAAGAAACAAAATGCAGTTATGGTGTCTAGGACATGTGAAACGAAAAGTTATCGTGAGATTTCGCGAAAAAAAACAATGTACAGACAGAGGTTACAATTTTATATATATAATTTTGAAAGAACCTCTATTTCGTCATCTCCTGGGTAGTATTGATGGACATTTGAAGAAAATTTTTAAAATTGCGCCATGAGTACGATCTCATAGCTGATTTCCCTTAAGGGAAATCTGCTAAAATCCGATGAGTAGAACGGGGGAGGGGGCGGTTACTGAAGGCAGAAAGCAATAAAGTACGAATAACTCACATAATACTCAAGCTACCAAAAACTGTATAGCTCCATTGTAGAAAATTAAATCTTTAACAAGATTGGATCTAAAACATTATATGATCCGACTCATAATAACGAAGATATGTTGAATTATGTAATATCCCCCTCCTCTAAACCACCACTATTTCAGGCCCGATTTCAGCCAATAACAAATATGATCTTTAGTGTTGACTGAAACGGCTAAATATCAAGTGTACTATAGGTCAAATAAACAAAAAACCTTAATTGGGCGTGTCTCACAAAGTAATTTTTCAATGAAAGCTACATTTGATATTTAACCTTTTAATGAGGTGGTGCATGATATAACAGCTTATGGTTAATATGACATTAGTAGGAGTGGGGGTTTACTGATGGCCGAAAATTAAAATATGGAAATATCTCGGTTAATATTCAATATAGAGAAAACATGTATATAACAACATTTATAGAACATAACATTTGCAATAATATTAGTTATGTACAATTTTGGGATCCAAAACATAACAACGGAGAAATTTCAAATCCCCCGTCTAAGCCCCCCCCCTCCCACTTCTCCGATTTTAGCTATTAACGACCTTGATCTTTCTTTTTACATAAAACGTTTAAATATCAAGTTTGATAACGATAAAAAAAAACTTGCGACCGCTAGAGCAACAGACAAACATATATATGTATAAAAATTTGAACGGACCTCATTTTCGTCATCTCCTGGGTAGGGTCGATGGATATTTGAAGAAATTTGTCAATATTGTGTCATGAGTACGACCTCATAACTGATTTCACTTAAGGGAAATCTGCTAATAGTAAAAAGATGGATTTTAAACATTATTCTATCCGATTCCTAACAACGGAGAAATTTTGAGGTTTAAAGTTACTGAAGGAATATGCTGAGCACGTCATATTATTGATTTCTTCGGTAATAAGTGTCCTATGAAACGGAATAGACATTTAAGCTGGGCATGAGTTGTTTATTGTTACAATTGCTTTAAGTGAACATCCTCTGAGTAGATGTGGGGAGTGACGAATGAATTTAAAATCCTTAAAGAAGATTTCACACGTGTTGGTATAACACACTTGTGATCTCTTATTACCACATGATCCTTATTTCTATGTAAAAACGTATGAGTAGATGGGAACAGGGGAGGGGGGGGGGGGGTTACTGAAGGCTGGAAACAAAAAAAGTACGAATAACTCGCTGAATACTTGAGTTATAAAAAAAAATCATAGAATAAAAAAAAAAAGTCCGTCACGCAGGGGCTGCGTAAACTAAGCAGATTTCCATCGTGTTGTTTACTAATAGATAAATCTACGTACTGGTAACACGACACCACCGTGAATAAATACAAACGGAAATAAGAAATGTTTCATCCAAGTATAATAACCTGCCGACAGGAAGCGTTAGGTTAGAAATGTAAACAATCGGGTCTGCCCGCTTCACGCTGGAAAGAAAAACAATTACTGAAATATAACATATTAATTTTATTGAGAACTATTTACTATATCTAGTACTGTAATTAATAATGAGTCAGAATAATTGTTATCTCATTCAATCAAATTTTAGTAGTCCAAAACCTTAAGGGGCTATCTCGTATAATAAAGGTCTCTTGAATACAAGTTTTGGTATTTAAACTTCGAATAATGTGATTTATTATGTAGCAGAGTATTGTTCATGTAACATGTGTAGAAGTGGCGGTTTGCTGATGGCTGAAAACTGAAAAATGCAAATATCTCGGTTAATATTCGAGATATAGAATACATGTATATAACAATATTTATAGAACATTTAATTTGCAATAAGATTGATTCTATACGATTTTTCGATCCGACGTATAGTAACGGAGATATTTCTAATTTTCGAAAATTCCCCCCTCTAACCCCCCCCCTCCCACTGGGTCGATTTCATCCATTAACGAACTTGATCTTTCGTTTTACCTAAAACGATTAAATACCGAGTTTGGTGACGATTAAATAAAAATTGCGACCGCTAGAGTGCTAACAGAAAAATATATCTATCTATCTATATCAATATATATATATAAAATTGTAACCTCTGTCTGTACATTGATTTTTTTCGCGAAATTTCACGATAACTTTTCGTTTCACATGTCATAGACACCATATCTGCATTTTGTTTCTTTCGTGTATGTTTGTTTGTTTGTTACCTTTTCACGCATAAACGGCTGAATCGAATTTTATGAAACTTGGTATGTATATTACTACTAACTCAACTTAGACTTTAGGCTATATTAATATCCTCTGAGACGAACAGGAGTGGGGGTTATAAGGGAAGCCTGAAATTAAAATTAGCGATATTTCGTTTCCTATTTGTTTTTCGGCAAATATGGACATAACAAAAGTTGTTTATTTTGTTATTTAGAGTAACTTTTGTTATATACACTTTTTTCGAATACCGAATTATAAACGAGATTTACGCTAAAACCTATAGCGGACGTCAACAATTTTATTTGGCACAAAAGAATCAACCGAACTAAATAAAACTCGGTACGTGTATTAGGACTAACCCCATCATTATAACAAGCCATACCAACATTTCTAGGGATGGGCAGGAGTGGGGGTTGTAAGAGAGGCCAGAAATTAAATATAGCGGTATTTCGTTTCCTATTGCATATTCGGCAACTATGCCCATAACAAAAGTTCTTTTTTTTGTAATTTAGACTAACTTTTATTATATGCACTTTTGCCGTATACGGAGGTATAAATGAGTTATACGCTAAAAACTATAGCGGGAGTCCACAATTTTATTTGACACAAAAGACTCAACCGAACTAAACCAAACTCGGTATGTCAATTAGCATTAATTCTTCCATGATTATAAGTTATATTAAAATTTTTAGGTTCGAACGGGAGGGGGGTTATAAGGGAGGCCTGAAATAAAAATTCACCATATTTACATGTATAAGAGACGGGAAATATAAAGTTATCGAAGACAGTGAAGCCTTATCGAACAAATATTCTATTATTAGCAAATCCACGGCAACGACGGGTATCAATCCTAAACACTGGGACGGGTAAATGTCAAAATATTGTGCAGTGTAAAGCCTGCTAAAAAATACCATCACCATTCAGCTTCAAATGAATTCCCGGGCGAAGCCGGGTATCTGAGCTAGTATCTATCTATATATATATAAAATTGTAACCTCTGTCTGTACATTGATTTTTTTCGCGAAATTTCACGATAACTTTTCGTTTCACATGTCATAGACACCATAACTGCATTTTGTTTCTTTGGTGTCTGTTTGATTGTTTGTTTATTTGTTTGTTTGTTTGTTACCTTTTCACGCATAAACGGCTGAACCGAATTTTATGAAACTTAGTATGTATATTACTACTAGCCCATCTTAGACTTTAGGCTATATTAATATTCTCTAAGACAAACAGGAGTGGGGGTTATAAGGGAGGCCTGAAATTAAAAATTTGCTTTTTCAGCAAATATGCCCATAACAAAAATTGTTTATTTTGTAATTTAGAGTAACTTTTGTTATATGCACTTTTGCCGTATACGGAAGTATAAATGAGTTATACGCTATAAACTATAGCGGGAGTCAACAATTTATTAGGCATAAAAGACTCAACTGAACTACACCAAACTCGGTATGTGAATTAGTACTAACGCCTTCCTTATAATAAGTCATACTAACATGTCTAGGGACGGGCCGGAGTGGGGGTTATAAGGGAGGCCTGAAATTAAAAATAGCAATATTTCGTTTCCTATTGCTTTTTCAGCAAATATTCCCAGAACAAAAGTTGTTTATTTTGTTATTTAGAGTAACTTTTGTTATATACACTTTTTTCGTATACCGAACTATAAACGAGATATACGCTAAAACCTATAGTGGAAGTGAAACAATTTTTATTTGGGACAAAAGACAGAACCGAAATAAATAAAACTCGGTATGTGTATTAGCACTAACGCTTTCATTATAACAAGCCATACCAACATTTCTAGGGACGGGCAGGAGTGGGGGTTGTAAGGGAGGCATGAATTTAAAAATAGTGGTATTTCGTTTTCTATTCGTTTTTCGGCAAATATGAACATAACAAAAGTTGTTTATTTTGTTAATTAGAGTAACGTTTATCATATTCATTTTTAAATTTTAACAAAGTGTAAACGAGATATACACTATAAACTAAAGCGGGAGTCAACTATTTCTTTGGGCGCTAACGATTAAACCGAACTAAAAAAAACTCGGTATGTCAATTAGCATTAATTCTTCCATGATTATAGGCTATAATTAAAATTTTTGGGTTAGAACGGGAGTGGGGGTTATAAGGGAGGCCTGAAATAAAAATTTGCGATATTTCATTGTCTATATGTTTTTCGACAAACATGCACATAACAAAAGTTGTTTTCTTTGTTATTTAGACATACTGATATGCTCAACAAATTCATTCCAATTTGAACTATGAGGTATCTCACCTGGAAAAATTAATTCAAATCTTTGTTATATTTTGTCCTTAATAATCTGAAATCTATGCATAATGCACAGGAGACGGGAAATATGACAATTTGGAGGACAGTGAAGACATACATAAAAAATTAATTTTATTATTAACAAATGCCAACAACGGGTATTAACCCTAAACACTGGGACGGGTAAATGTCAAAGTAAATTAAAGCCTTGCCAAAAAAAATACCACTACCATCCAGCCTCAAATCAATTCCCGGGCGAAGCCGGGTATCTGAGCTAGTATATATATAAAATTGTAACCTCTGTCTGTACATTGATTTTTTTCGCGAAATTTCACGATAACTTTTCGTTTCACATGTCATAGACACCATAACTGCATTTTGTTTCTTTGGTGTCTGTTTGTTTGTTTGTTTGTTACCTTTTCACGCATAAACGGCTGAACAGGATTTTATGAAACTTGGTATGTATATTACTACTAGCCCAACTTAGACTTTAGGCTATATAAATATTCTCTAAGACGAAACAGGAGTGGGGGTTATAAGGGAGGCCTGAAATTAAAAATAGCGATATTTCGTTTTCTGGTTGCTTTTTCAAGCAAATATGCCATAACAAAAGTTGTTTATTTTGTAATTTGGAGTAACTTTTGTTATATGCACTTTTGCCGTATACGGAAGTATAAATGAGTTATACGCTAAACACTATAGCGGGAGTCCACAATTTTATTTGGCATAAAAGACTCAACCGAACTAAAACAAACTCGCTATGTGAATTAATACTAACGATTTACTTATAATAAGCCATACTAACATTTCTAGGGACAGGCAGGAGTGGGGGTTATAAGGAAGGCCTGAAATTAAAAATAGCGGTATTTCGTTTCTTATTGCATTTTCGGCAAATATGAACATAACAAAAGTTGTTTATTTTTGTTATTTTAGGTAACTTTTGTCATATTCATTTTTAGTCTTAAACAAAGTATAAACGAAGATATACACTAAAACTGTTAACGATTTCTCTGAGCGCTAACGAGTAAACCGAACTTACAAAATCTCAGTATGTCTATTAGCATTAATTCTTCCATGATTATAAGCTATATTAACATTTTTAGGTTAGAACGGGAGTGGCGGTTATAAGGGAGGCCTGAAATAAAAATTCTCGATATTTCATTGTCTATTTGTCTACGGGAAATATGACAATTTGGAGGACAGTAAAGATTAGATAAAAAATTAATTTTATTATCAACAAATGCCAAAGCGAATTAACCCTAAACACTGGGACGGGTAAATGTCAAAATATTGTGCAAAGTAATGCCTTGCTATAAAATAACATCACCATTCAGCCTCATTTCAATCCAGGCGAAGACGGGTATCTGAGCTAGTATATATATTTTTTAAATTGTAACCTCTGTCTGTACAGTGATTTTTTTTCGCGAAATTTCACGATAACTTTTCGTTTCACATGTCATAGGACACCATAACTGCATTTTGTTTCTTTCGTTCCTGTTTGTTTATTTGTTTGGTTTGTTTGTTACCTTTTCACGCATATAAACGGCTCCTGAACCGGAATTTTATTGAAAACATTGGTATGTATATTACTACTAGCCACAACTTAGACTTTAGGCTATATTAATATTCTCTAAAACGAACAGGAGTGGGGGTTTTATAAGGGAGGCCTGAAATTGAAAATAGCGATATTTCGTTTCCTATTGTTTTTCAGCAAATATGCACATATCAAAAGAGGTTTATTTTGTTATTTAGAGGACTTTACTCAACAATTCTTTTCAATATAAACTATGAGGTACCTCACCTGGAAAAAATAATTGAAATGTATGTTAATAATTCAAATGTATGCATAATGCACAGGAAACGGGAAATATGACAATATGGAAGACAGTGAAGTCTTACATAAAAAATTAATTTTATTATTATCAAATCCACAGAAACGAAGGGTATTAACCCTAATCACTGGGCCGGTTTAATGTCAAAATATTGTGCAAAGTAAAGCCTTGCCAAAAAAATACCATCACCATCTAGCCTCAAATGAATTCCCGAGCGAAGCCGGGTATCTGAGCTAGTATATATATAAAATTGTAGCCTCTGTCTGTACATTGTTTTTTTTCGCGAAATTTCACGATAACTTTTCGTTTCACATGTCATAGACGCCATAACTGCATTTTGTTTCTTTCGTGTCTGTTTGTTTGTTTGTTACCTTTTCATGCATAAACGGCTGAACCGAATTTTATGAAACTTGGTATGTATATTACTACTAGCCCAACTTAGACTTTAGGCTATATTAATATTCTCTAAGACGAACAGGAGTGGGGGTTATATGGGAGGCCTGAAATTAAAAATAGCGATATTTCGTTTCCTATTGCTTTTTTAGCAAAAATGCCCATAACAAAAGTTGTTTATTTTGTAATTTTGAGTAACTTTTGTTATATGCACTTTTTCCGTAAATCATTAGTCAGTCAGCAATGATGGTATTTTTATAGCAAGACTTATATATATATATATATATATATATATATATATATATATATATATATATATATATACTAGCTAAGGTACCCGGCGATGCCCGGGAAGTCATTGCTGACTGACTAATGATGGTATTTTTATAGCAAGACTTCAATGTGTACAATTGCACTTCCCTCCACGATGTATTGTTTTTTCAAAACAGCCAATCCTAAAGTGTAACTTTCAGGGTTAATAGAATAGAAATTTTAGTTTTGAAGAATATATGAAAGTGGGTTCCTAATCTATCCCTCACGACATTTTGACTCTCGGTTTTTGAATAATTCAAACCATAATCATGGGTAGCATTTATTACAATTAAATATCATCTATAATGAACATATTTCCTGCCGAAAATCAATGCATGCACATATAGTTTTAGCATAGTTTTATACATAAGATTATATTCGTATTAGTAAGCCTCAGTGGAAATCACTTCCTGTCATGCCAGCATTTCACAGGAAATAAGTAAACTCAATTAACTCCCGTCAATTTCCGCTCTCGCAGGAGCTTTATCATCATTGTTTTCCTTAGAATATTGCTTCAGAATATTATTTTAATAATTTATCTACCAGAGGGAACTAAATAATAGATCCCTAGTACATAATTTCATTTATGTTCAATAAGCTAGATGAGGGGAAGAGAGCCCCCCTGAAACCTAGTAATACTTTAAACATTCATATCGAGCATATATTAAATACCAGAAATACTCTTATAGTATGTATTTCTATTAGAAATAAATAACAAAGTTATTGGGAAAATAAATAAATAAATAAGGAGGCGACGGAGATTTATAAGCTCACTAATCCGAATCATACTTACAACTGTCATATAAGACTAAAACATAACATCATTTGTTATAATATGCATTTATTAAAAACACTTAAATAAGCACTAATAAAATTAATGACTCCAGCAATGGTTTTAGAGTATATTCCGTGTTAACTTCATTTACGGCAAAAGTGAATACAACAAAAGTTACTTTAAATAACAAAAGTAAACAACTTTTGCTATATGCAGGTTTGCGGGGAAAAAAATAGAAAATGAAAATGGCGAATTTTTACCTCAGGCCTCTCTTATAACCCCGACTCCCGTTTGAACCTAAACATTTTAATATAGCTTATAATCATGGAAGAATTAATGCTAATTCGCATACCAAGTTTCGTTAAATTCAATCGTTTGAGCTCAACAAAATTGTTGGCTTCAGCTTTAGTTTTTAACTTATATCTCGTTTATACTTTGTTATACAGAAATGTGAATATAACCAAAGTTACTTTAAATAACAAAATAAACAACTTTTGTTATGGGCATATTTGCTGAAAAAGCAATAGGAAACGAAATATCGCTATTTTTAATTTCAGGCCTGCCTTATAACCCCCACTCCTGCCCGTCCCTAGAAATGTTAGTATGGCTTATTATAAGGAAGGCGTTAGTGTGTGGTGATAGTGATGTGCATTAGCACTAACACCTTCCTTATAATAAGCCATACTAACATTTCTAGGGACGGGCAGGAGTGGGGGTTGTAAGGGAGGCCTGACTTTACAAATTTTATTATTAACGAATCCACAGAAATGACGGATATTAACCCTAAACACTGGGACGGGTAAATGTCAAAATATTGTGCAAAGTGAAGCCTTGCCAAAAAAATACCATCACCATCCAGCCTCAATTGAATTCCCGGGCGAAGCCGGGTATCTGAGCTAGTATATATATAAAATTGTAACCTCTGTCTGTACATTGATTTTTTTCGCGAAATTTCACGATAACTTTTCGTTTCACATGTCATAGACACCATAACTGCATTTTGTTTCTTTCGTGCCTGTTTGTTTGTTTATTTGTTTGTTTGTTTGTTTGTTTGTTACCTTTTCACGCATAAACGGCTTAACCGAATTTTATGAAACTTGGTATGTATATTACTACTAGCCCAACTTAGACTTTAGGCTATATTAACATTCTCTAAGACGAACAGGAGTGGGGGTTATAAGGGAGGCCTGAAATTAAAATTAGCGATATTTCGTTTCCTATTAGGTTTCCGGCAAATATGAACAGAACAAAAGTTGTTTATTTTGTAATTTAGAGTAACATTTGTTATATATACTTTTTTCTTATAACGAATTATAAACGAGATATACGCTAAAACCTGTAGCGGAAGTGAACAATTTTATTTGGGACAAAAGACCCAACCGAAATAAATAAAACTCGGCATGTGTATTAGTACTAACGCTTTCATTATAACAAGCTATACCAACATTTCTAGGGACGGGCAGGAGTGGGGGTTGTAAGGGAGGCCTGAATTTAAAAATAGTGGTATTTCGTTTTCTATTTATTTTTCGGCAAATATGAACATAACAAAAGTTGTTTTTTTTGTTATTAAGAGTATCTTTTGTTATATACACTTTTTTCTTATACCGAATTATAAACGAGATATACACTATAAACTAAAGCTGGAGTCAACTATTTCATTAGGCACTAACGATAAAACCAAACTTAAAAACTCGGTATGTCAATTAGCATTAATTCTTACATGATTATAAGCTATATTAAAATTTTTAGGTTAAAACGGGAGTGGGGGTTATAAGGGAGGCCTGAAATAAAAAATCGTGATATTTCATTGTCTATTTGTTTTTTGACAAACAAGCAAATAACAAAAGTTGTTTACTTTGTTATTTAGATTAACTTTTGTTTTATACATTTCTCCAGGAACAATGTGTGGAGCAAGTAATTTGCGTAGAAATATTGATATGCTCAACAATTCATTCTAATTTGAACTATGAGGTACCTCACCTTGAAAAATTAATTCAAATCTATGTTAATATTTTTCCTTAGTAACTTAAATCTATGCATTATGCACAGGAGACGGGAAATATGGCAATATAACAAAATATGAAATATGACAATTTGGAGGACAGTCAAGACTTACATAAAAAATTAATTTTATTATTAACAAATGCCAACAACGGATATTAGCCCTAAACACTGGGACGGGTAAATGTCAAAATATTGTGCAAAGTAAAGTTTTGCCAAAAAAATACCATAACCATTCAGCCTCAAATAAATTCCCGGGCGAAGCCGGGTATCTGAGCTAGTATATATATATATATATATATATATATATATATATATATTTATACACAGTTTGGAACGGACCTCATTTTCTGGGTAGGATCGATGGACATTTGAAGAAAAATGAGTACGAACTCAATAGCTGATTACAATGAAGGGAAATCTGCTAAACTTCGTATTAAAGGGTGGAATAGACGTTTCAATGGTAATAATAGTGCGGTGACTCGTTGTTGGGCCATACTGAAGTCTGAAAACGAAAAAGTTCAATTATCTCGGTTAGTATTCAAGATAGGGAAAAATGGATAAGGCTGTTAAAAAGATATAACGTTTTTATCAGTTACAGCGGTTTTTATTTAGAAAAACTACTAGTGAGCATGCTCACAAAACAAATTAGAGAAATATTCCTTCATATGTTCGGCAAAGCCAATGTGTGGTGAAAGTAAATATATTGTTGTTGTTATACCATAACTGCATTTTGTTTCTTTCGTGTCTGTTTGTTTGTTTGTTACATTTTCACGCCTAAACGGTTGAATCGAATTTTATGAAACTTGGTATGTATACTACTACTAGCCCAACTGAGACGTTAGGCTATATTATATATATATATATATATATATATATATATATATATATATATATAAAATTGTCACCTCTGTGTGGACATTGTTTTTTTTCGCGAAATTTCACGATAACTTTTCGTTTCACATGTCATAGACTCCATATAGTTTAAGCATAGTTTAGCACGTAAGGTTATATTCATAATAGAAGATCTCAGTGGAAATCACTTCCCGTAATACTAGCATTAAACTGGCAATTAGTAAACTCAATTAACTTTATTAGCCTCCCGTCTATTTCCGCTCTCGCATTAGAGCTATCAACATTCTTCTCCTTAAATTATTGATTCAAAATATTATTGTAATAATTTATCTACCTGATGGAATTAAATAATAGTGTTACCCTAAAAATAATTTCATTTATATTCAAAAAGCTAGTCGAGGGGAAGAGATCGTAGCCGTCCCTACAACCTAAGTAATACTTTAAACAATCATATCGAGTTTAAACGCATATTGTCTTTTGTCATAATGGCATTACCATTAACGTTTAATTGTTATGATAGTACATATTTGTTTCAATAACATGAAGATATCGGAAATAAGATAATATATTACCAAAATCAAAGAGTTTGATTCCCTACTACTTCCGCTATCACTCCTTGAGGAAATTCAGCACGATTTTTTTAAAATAATACATTATACAAATTAAATAATGGAAATGCTCTTATAGTTTAAATTTCTATTGGAAATAAATAACGAAGTTATTTTCTAGGGAAAATTAATAAATGAGGAGAAGGGGGAGGGGGGGGGATTTATAACCTCACTAATCCGAATCATACTTAGAATTAAATAATCGAAATAGATAAGACTAAAACACAACATCATTTGTCATAATATGCCTACTTAAATAAGTACTAATAAAATAGTCAACTCCCGCTATTTTAGCGTATATCCCGTATTTACTTCATTTAATGACAAAAGTGAATGAAACCAATTTTGCTCGCTAACTGTTTTTGAGTTATACGCTAAAAACAATAGAGGGAGTCCACAATTTTATTTGGCACAAAAGACTCAACCGAACTATACCAAACTCGGTATGTGTATTAGCACTAACGCCTTCCTTATAATTAGCCATACTAACATTTCTAGGAACGGGCAGGAGTGGGGGTTATAAGGGAGGCCTGAAAATTAAAATTAGTGATATTTCGTTTCTTATTGGGGCTTCGGCAAATAAGCACATAGCAAAAGTTGTTTATTTTGTTATTTAGAGAAATTTGCTCAACAATTCTTTTCAATATGAACTAACAGGTACCTCACCTTAATATTTTGTCCTTAATTATTCAAAACTATGCATAATGCACAGGAAACGGGAAATATGTCAATATGGAGGACAGTGAAGTTTTACATAAAAAATTAATTTTATTATTAACAAATCCACAGAAACGACGGGTTCTAACCTACAAATTTTAATATAGCTTATAATCATGGAAGAATTATTGCTAATTGACATAGCGAGTTTTTTCAAGTTCCGTTTAATCGTTAGCGCTCAATGAAATAGTTGACTCCCGCTTTAGTTTATAGTGTATATCTCGTTTACACATTGTTAAAAGACAAAAGTGAATATGACAAATGTTACTCTAAATAACAAAATAAACAACTTTTGTTATGTTCATATTTGCCGAAAAACCAATAGAAAACGAAATATCGCTATTTTTAATTTCTGGCTTCCCTAATAACCCCCACTCCTCCCCGTCCCTAGAAATGTTGGTATGGCTTGTTCTAATGAAAGCGTTAGTGCTAATACATATACCGAGTTTTATTTATTTCGGTTGGGTCTTTTGTCCCAAATAAAATTGTTCACTTCCGCTATAGGTTTTAGCGTATATCTCGTTTATAATTCGGTATACGAAAAAAGTGTATATAACAAAAGTTACTCTAAAAAACAAAATAAACAACTTTTCTTATGGGCATATTTGCTGAAAAAGCAATAGGAAACGAAATATCGCTATTTTTAATTTCAGGCCTCCCCTTATAACCCCCACTCCTGTTTGCCTTAGAGAATATTAATATAGCCTAAAGTCTAAGTGTGGTTAGTAGTAATATACATACCAAGTTTCATAAAATTCGGTTCAGCCGTTTATGCGTGAAAAGGTAACAAACAAACAAATAAACAAACAAACAGACACCAAAGAAACAAAATGCAGTTATGGTGTCTATGACATGTGAAACGAGAAGTTATCGTGAAATTTCGTGAAAAAAATCAATGTACAGACAGAGGTTACAATTTTATATATGTACTAGCTTAGATACCCGGCTTCGCTCGGGAATTTATTTGAGGCTGAACGGTGATGGTATTTTTTTGGCAAGGCTTTACTTTGCACAATATTTTGACATTTACCCGTCCCAGTGTTTAGGGTTTATACCCGTTGTTGGCATTTGTTAATAATAAAATTAATTTTTTATGTAAGACTTCACTGTCCTCCATATTGTCATATTTCCCGTCTCCTGTGCATTATGCATAGATTTCAGTTATTTTAACGCAGATTTGAATTAATTTTTCCAGGTGGGGTACCTGATAGTTCAAATTGGAATGAATTGTTGAGCATATTATATAGGTTCTAGCGTATATCTCGTTTATAATTGGGTATACGAAAAAAGTGTATATAACAAAAGTTACTCTAAATAACAAAATAAACATCTTTTGTTAAGTTCATATTTGCCGAAAATGCAATAGGAAACGAAATACCACTATTATTAATTTCAGGCCTTCCTTATAACCCCCACTCCTGCCCGTCCCTAGAAATGTTAGTATAGCTTATTATAAGGAAATTGATAGTATTAATTTTACATAGCGTTTTTTGGTTTTTAGGGCGGAATGATGGTCTTTTGTGCCAAATAAAATTGTGGACTTCCCCAGCTAATAGTTTTCTATAGCGCGTATAACTCATTTATACTTCCGTATACGGCAAAAGTGCATATAACAAAAGTTACTCTAAATTACAAAATAAACAACTTTTGTTATGTGCATATTTGCTGAAAAAGCAATAGGAAACGAAATATCGCCATTTATAATTTCCTCATAACCCCCGCTCCTGTTCGTCTTAGAGAATATTAAAGAGCCTAAAGTCTAAGTTGGGCTAGTAGTAATATACATTCCAAGTTTCATAAAATTCGGTTCAGCCGTTTATGCGTGAAAAGGTAACGAAAACACACAAACAAATAACAAACAAATAAAACAAACCAGACACCAAAGAAACAAAAATGCAGTTATGGTGTCTATGACATTATGAAACGAAAAGTTGATCGTGAAAAATTCGCGAAAAAAATCAATGTACAGACAGAGGTTCACAATTTTATATATTATATATATATATAATATATTTATATATATATATATATATATATATATATATATAGATAGATAGATTAAGTTATAAAAAAAAAAAAAAAAAAAAAAAAAAAACTACATGCACAGGAGATGGGAAATATAAAAATATTGAGGACAGTGAACTCTTAAATAACAAATAATTATAAAAAATTATAGCAGGAGTCAACAATTTTATTTGGCACAAAAGAATCAACCAAACTAAATAGAACTCGGTATGTGTATTAGCATTAACGCCTTCATTATAATTAGCCATACCAACATTTCAAGGGATGGGCAGGAGTGGGGGTTGTAAGGGAGGCCTGAAATTAAAAATAGCAATATTTTGTTTACTAATGGTTTTTCGGAAGATAGACACATGCCAAAAGTTGTTTATTCTGTTATTTAGAGTAACTTTTGTTATATTCACTTTTGTTTTATAAGAAAGTATAAACGAGATATTCACCAAAAACTAAAGCTGGAGTACACTATTCTATTGGGCACTAACGGTTAAACTGAACTTAACATAAGTCGGTTTGTGAATTAGCTTTAATTCTTCCATGATTATAAGCTACACTAAAATTTTTAGTTTCGAACGGGAGTGGAGGTTATAAGGGAGACCTGAAATAACGAATCCTAAATCCACGAATATTTCATTGTCTAATTGTTTTTCAACAAACGTGCACATAACAGAAGTTGTTTACTTTGTTATTTAGAGTTACTTTTGTTTTATACATTTTTTCGGGAAGAATGTATGATGCAAGAAATTTGCGTAGAAATATTGATATGCTCAACAACTCTTTCCAATATGAACTACCAGGTACCTCACCGGGAAAAATTAATTCAAATCTATGTTAATATTTTGTCCTTAATAATTGAAATCTATCCATTATGCACAGGAGACTGGAAATATGACAATATGGAGGACAGTGAAGTCTTACATCAAATATTAATTTTATTATTAACAAATCCACAGCAACGACGGGAATAAACCCTAAACACAGTGACGGGGAAATGTCAAAATATCATGGGAAGTAAAGACTTGCAAAAAAAAATACCATCACCATTCAGCCTCAAATGATTCCCGGGCGAAGCCGAGTATCTGAGCTGCTATATATATATATGTGTGTGTGTGTGTGTGTGTGTGTGTGTCTGTTACCGCTCAAGCGGTCGCAATTATTGTTTAATTGTTATCAAAATCGATATATAAGCGTTTTATGTAAAAAGAAAGATCAAGTTCGTTAACGGCTGACTTCAGAAAAGGGGGGGGGGTTAGAGAGGAGGAATTATGAAAATTCGAAATATCTCTGTTACTATACGTTGGATGGAAAAAGTGTATAGAAACAATCATATTGCAAATTACATTTACTATAAATATTGTTATATACATTTATTTTCTATCATGAATATAAACCAAGATATTTGGATATTTTAGTTGTCTGCCTTCATTAAACCCCCACTCCTGATCATGTCTTATTAGCAGTAAGCTATTAGATCATGAGCTACTTTATTTTAAGCTTTAATACCATGTATTGGTCTCATTGAGCGTTTACTTTCTTAGATAATTCCAAATATGTGGTGCACTTGGGAAATCTGCTCAGTTAACGCAGCCCCTGCGTGACGGACTTTTTAATCTACATAGAGTATTTTTGAGGGATGTCCCCTAGATAATTAGAAGCTGGGATGAAGGTGAAAGGGAGAGAGGGAGCAGATCGACATTCCCAGGCTGTGTATAGTGGAGGGGGTTGAGCGAGGAGTGGGGGTGCCGAGAAGGGTGGGGAGCGGCGGGTAGGAGTGGCAACCAGTCAGCGGGCAAGTGAGCTGCGTGTCGGTTGTGTGTTGTGTGCTGTGCTCTAGTGCTCCGTGCTGAGTGCTCTGTGCTGAGTGCTCTGTGCTGAGTCCTGCCTTCCCTTCTGCTCCAGCTGAGGAGGACACCTCTCGAGCCGATGGAGCTAAGGCTGCACAGTCCCGTCGGGGCAGAGTCCGTAGTCTACCACTGGCCTCTCGTCTCAGGAAGGGGATCAGTAAGTTGTCCTATATGCATCTCACATATCAATCAATAAAAATATTCTTCATCTTATAAAAAGTCCTTCACGCAGGGGCTGAGTAAACTAAGCAGATTTCTCACGTATTTGCATTTATCTCATAAAGTAAAAGTTCAATGAGAGCAATATTTTGTATTTATGATTCAAATAATGTGCTTCATAATATAACAGCTTATTGTTAATATGACATAAGTAGGAATGGGAGTTTACTCATGGGCGAAAACTAAAAAATGCAAATATCTAGGTTAATAATCATGATAGTGAATAAAACACACATAACAACAATAATAGAATATTTAATTTGCTATAACATTGGTTCTATACACGTTTTTGTTTTGACGCATAATAACGGAGGTATTAAGATTTTTCTAAATTCCCCCCTCTAACCCCCCCCCCCCTCCCACTGGTCGGTTCTAGCCATTAACCAACTTGATATTTCATTTTCATAAAACGGATAAATATCGAGTTTGGTAACGACTAAACCAAAATTTAGAGCGGTAACAGATACACACACACCTGTGTGGGGGGGGGAGAGAGAGAGAGAATTTTTAACGGGCCTCATTTTCGTCATCTACTAGGTAGGTTCGATGGACATTTGAAGAAAGTTTTCGACAATCGTGTGTATAACCTCAATAGCTGATTTCCCTTAGAAATCTGCTATAACCTAGTGGCCCACTGTTTGATTTTCAGCCATTATCGAACTTGATCCTCTTTTAGCAGATTTCCCCAAAGGGAATATATATTTGTCTGTTACCGGTCTAGCAGTCGCAATTTTTGTTTGATCCTTACGAAACCCAATATTTAATCATTTTATGTAAAAAGAAAGATCAAGTTCGTTTATGGCTGAAATCCTACCAGTGAGAGGGTGGTTTAGTGGGAGGGAATTTCGAAAATATTATTATATATGTTTTTTTTTTTCAATATCTTGATTATCAACAAAGATATTTGCATTGTATAGTGTTCGGTCTCCATATAAGCTGTTATATTATGAAACACTTTATTTGAAGCCTATATACCAAATATTGTTCTCATTAAACTTTTGCGATTAGAGATAAATGCAAATACATATGTGGAAAATCTTCTTAGTTAACGCAGCCCCTGCGTGACGGACTTTTTTTGATTGTTACGAAGCTCGATATGTAAACGTTTTATGTAAAACGAAAAGATCAAGTTCGTTAATGACTGAGAATAAGCCAGTGTGAAGGAGGGTTTTGAGGGTGGGAGTTTCGAAATTTTGAAATATCTTTGTCGGTATGCCTCTCATCGAAAAGATGTACACCCTACTGAAAAATGTACAACCTTACAACAATCATACTGTGTTAATTCTGTTTTGAGTTTTCTGGTCAGTTGGTTCAGCTTTGTCTTGTCAGAAGGATAACAAGTGTTTTGCCATATTCGTCGTGCTCGTCTTTTTTCTTGGAGTAGATTTTGTAAATGTGATGGAAGGTATGCCACTTTTGGTAATGCGTTTACCCGTGGTGTTGCTCGAGTCGAGTAGTGAAGGGATTTTTGAATTGTAACTGTTATGTATTGTACTGCATCGTCTATCTCTGTTTCCGTTTTTAGAGAAATATTTAAGTCAAGATTCTTGTCATTCTACGTTCATGAGTACAACCTCAATTCCCTTAAGTGAAATCTGCTAATTGTGACTGCTAGAGCGTTAACAGGCATTTAAACGTATGTACTTTTGAACGAACCTCACTTTTCCATCTCCTGGGTAAGATGGATGGGCATTAGAGCAAATGTTTCAAAAATCGTGTCATAAGTCGATCTCAATCGCTGATTTCCCTGAAGGGAAATCTGCTAAAATTAGGAGATGGCTTCTACCTAATTTCTCCCCTAGAGCATTGGCACATGATCTCGATTTGCAGAGATATGGTCCGCAATACTAAGCTAGTGAAGACTATGGCTACAAGCCTCGTGGATGGGAATGGGGAATATGGAATACAGCATAAGGTCAAATTAACATTTTCGAGTTAAGAACGTATTTACATGTATTCCATATAGTCAAAGTTCAATGAAACAATATTTGGTAATTAAACTTCCAATAGAGGGGCTCATGATATAACAGGCTATTGTTAATATGGCACGAGTAGGATTGAGGGTTTACTGAAGGCCAAAAACTAAATAATTCAAATGTCCCGGATAATATTCACGATAAAGGAAAACCGTATATTACAATATTTATAGGAAAATTACATTTTCAATAGGGTTGTACATTTTTCAGTAGGGTGTACATTTTTTCGATGAGAGGCATACCGACAGAGATATTTCAAAATTTCGAAACTCCCACCCTCAAAACCCTCCTTCACATTGGCTTATTCTCAGTCATTAACGAACTTGATCTTTTCGTTTTACATAAAACGTTTACATATCGAGCTTGGTAACAATCAAAAAAAGTCCGACACGCAGGGGCTGCGTTAACTAAGCAGATATTCCACATATGTATTTGCATTTATCTCTAATCGTAAAAGTTTAATGAGAACAATATTTGGTATATAGGCTTCAAATAAAGTGTTTCATAATATAACAGCTTATATGGAGACCGAACACTATAACAATGCAAATATCTTGATCTTTCTTTATACACTCACACACACACACACACACACACACACACACACACACAAATCTATATATATATATATATATATATATATATATATATATATATATATATAAAATTGTAACCTCTGTCTGTACATTGATTTTTTTCGCGAAATTTCACGATAACTTTACGTTTCACATGTCATAGGCACCATAACTGCATTTTGTTTCTTTGGTGTCTGTTTGTTTGTTACCTTTTCACGCATAAACGGCTAAACCGAATTTTATGAAACTTGGTATGTATATTACTACTAGCCCAACTTAGACTTTAGGCTATATTAATATTCTCTGAGACGTACAGGAGTGGAGGTTATAAGGGAGGCCTGAAATAAAAAATAGCGATATTTCGTTTCCTATTGCTTTTTCAGCAAATATGCACATAACAAGAGTTGTTTATTTTGTTATTTAGTGTAACTTTTGTTATGTGCACTTTTGCCGTATACGGAAGCATAAATGAGTTATACACTATAAACTAAAGCGGGAGACAACAATTTTATTTGGCACAAAAGACTCAACCGAACTAAACCAAACTCGCTATGTGAATTAATACTAACGATTTCCTTATAATAAGCCATACTAACATTTCTACCGACGGGCAGGAGTGGGGGTATTAAGTGAGGCCTGAAATTAAAAATAGCGATATTTCGTTTCCTATTGCTTTTTCAGCAAATATGCACATAACAAAAGTGGTTTATTTTGTTATTTAGAGAAATTTGCTCAACACTTCTTTTCAATATGAACTATCAGGTACCTCACCTGGAAAAATTAATTCAAATGTATGTCAATATGTTCTCCTTAATAATTTAAATCTATGCATAATGCATAGGAAACGGGAAATAATGACTATATGGAGGATAGTGAAGTCTCACATAAGAGATTAATTTTATTATTAACAAATCCACAGAAACAACGGGTATTAACCCTAAAAACTGGACGGATAAATGTCAAACTATTGTGCAAAGTAAAGCCTTGACAAAAAAATACCATCACCATTCAGCCTCAAATGAATTCCCGAGAGAGTATTTGAGCTAGTATATATATATATATATATATATATATATATATATATATATATATATATATATATATATATATACTCTGGCGGTTGCAAAGTTTGCTTGATCGTTACCAAACTCGATATTTAAACGTTTTATGTAAATAGAAAGATCAAGCTCGTTAATAGCTAAAACCGACCAGTGGGACCATTGGGGGGGGGGGTTAGAGGGGAGAAATTTCGAAATTTCTTAATTCTCTTCCCTTCTTATGCCTCGGATCGAGAAATTATTTAGAACCGACCTAATTGCAAATGTATTGTTCTATAAATGTTATTATGTACGTACGTTCTCTATCTTTAGTATTAACGGAGATAATTGTATTTTTCGGCCTCCACTAAATCCCCACTCCAACTCATGACATATTACCAATGAGCTGTTATATTATGAAGCACTTTATTTGAAGCCCAAATGGCAAATAATGATCTCATTCTACTTTTACGATTTGAGATTAATGCAAATACATGGTGCACAAGGGAAATCTGCTTAGTTAACGCAGCACCTGTGTGACGGACTTCTTAAGAAGTACGACTCCTGCGTAGTTTATTTCTATTATCTTTATTCACATATAATATACAGTCCGTAAATATAGTTTGTAGCAATTTAATTGAATTTTATTCCATGACCATGGTGAACAATGTTAACTACGTCAATAATTCAAAGTCCGTCACGCAGGAACTGCGTAAACTAAGCAGAATTCCCACTTGTACAATGTATTTCCATTTATCTCATCAACACATCAACATTTATTTCAATAAGATTCGTTCTGTACACTTTTTCGACCCGACGCAAATAATAACGGAGATGTTAAGAATTTTCGAAATTCCCTCTCACTGGTAGGATTTCAGCTATAAACGAGCTTGATCTTTCTTATTACACACACACACACACACACACACACACACACACACACACACACACACAAACACACACAAATATATATATATATATAGTATAATATAATTTATAATAATTATTCATTTTAATTTTATATATAATATAAAAGTAAAATTTGGAACGGACCTCATTTTAGCAGATTTCCCTTAAGGGAAATCAGCTATTGAGGTCGTACTCATTACGTGATTTTCAAAATTGTTCTTCAAATGTCTATCGATCCTATATATATATATATATATATATATATATATATATATATATATATATATATGTCTGTTTATACTCTGGCGGTTGCAATGTTTGCTTGATCGTTACCAAACTCGATATATAAACGTTTTAAGTAAAAATAAAGATAGATTTCGTTAATGGCTGAAATCAGATCAGTGAGAAGGGGTGTTTATTAGGTAGGATGTTCGAAAATTCCAAATATCTCCGTTACTATACGTCGGATCGAAAAATTATATAGAATCAATCTTATTGCATGTTAAATTTTCTATAAATGTAATGTTCTATTAATATTGTCAATATACATTTATTCTCTATCTTGAATATTAACCGAGATATTTGCATTTTTATTAGGTGAGTGCGGACAACGGACGAGACGAGATCGGCTAACTTTCCGCCAAAAGCTAGTTCGGCCGTCTCCTTAACTGTTTCGCTCTCGTGAAATTTCTCTATTGTAAAACTTCACTTGGGAAATCTGCTTGGTTTACGCATCCCCTGGGTTTTTGTCATCTCCAAGGTAGAGAAATTTCGAATTTTGGAAATTCTCTCCCTCTAAACCACTCCCCCCTCCCACTTCTCCGATTTAAGCCTTCAACGAACTTGATCTTTCTTACATAAAACGTTTAAATATCGAGTTTGGTAACGATGAGACAAAAAATTCGACCGATAGTGCGTTAACAGACAAATATATATATTTGTATATATACACACACACACACATAGTACATAAATAAAATTTTGCACGGACCTCATTTTGTCATCTCCTAGGTAGGATAGATGTACATTTGAAGAAAAATTTCAGAATCGTGTCATGATTACGATGTCAATAGCTGATTTCCCTTAAGGGAAATCTGCTAAAATACCGTCAAATTATGCCTCTACTAATTTCCAGAGCATACCCGGGTACCTTGGCTAGTATATATATATATATATATATATATATATATATATATATATATATATATATATATATATATATATATGATTTTCGTCATCTCCTAGGTAGGATCGAGTGACACTTGAGGAAATATTTCGAAAATTGCGAATTGAGTACATCCTCAATAGCTAATTTCCCTTGAGGCTAAAATAAATTGCAAATACGTGTAAAGTTACTTGCGAAAAAAAAAACTGAGTCCCCTTTGGCCTATGATGGCTAGTGTATAATGGTCTGGAGAGCTAGTTCTAACCGCATGGGAGACAAGCAATCACCTTGTCTCGAAGCTGACGCAACCCTGAAGGCCTCCGTCATTTCCCCTTGCACCAACACTCTACCAGCTTGCTACAAGTTTCCCTGCAAAACCCTGTTCCGGCATTAATTTCAATGCAGCTCTTCTGCCACCTGACTCATTAGACTTTCAACCCCAATGCCCACTGGGTATTTCGGGTTCATTCTGTAAAGCATTATAATTCTTTAAAAGCCATTTTTCGCAGATTTCCCTCGAAGGAAGTCAGCTATTGAGGTATTACATCATTTTTATTGATGAAAATCGGACATGGAATAGTTGGGAGTGGAATTCAATGATTCAAAATATCTTCGTTATTATGAGTCGTATCGCAAAATATTTTAGAACCAATCTTGTTAAGCTGTAGACGCTCTACAATTTTTGTTCTATACATTTTTTCGTAACTCAGTATAAAGCGAGTTATTTGTGGTTTCTTGTTTTCAGTCATAAATATACTTATATTTAAGTTGTGCCCCCCCCCCCAACCCAGTTTACTGGTGTTCTACATAGAAAGAGAGAATCGTGGCTGAGATGATATCACAAGTGTGTTCTACGAGAACGTGTGAGCTCTGCTTAGCTTATGCAGCTCCTGATTTGCGTATTTTAGCAGATTTCCCTTGAGGGAAATCAGCTATTGAGGTCGTACTCATGACGCGGGTTTCGAAAAATTTCTTCAAATGTCCATCGATCCTACCCAGGAGATGACGAAAATGAGGTCCGTTCAAAATTTTATATATACATATATATATATATATATATATATATATATATATAAATATATATATATATATATATATATATATTTGTCTGTTAACGCTCTAGCGGTCGCAATTTTCGTTTGATCGTTACCAAACTCGATGTTTAAACGTTTTATGCAAAAGTAAAGATCAAGTTCGTTAATGGCTGAAATCGTACTTGTGGAAGGGGATGTTTATAGGGGAGGATATTCGAAAATTCGAAATATCTTCTTTACTATACGTCGAATCGAAAATTTATATAGAAGCAATCTTATTGCAAATTAAATTTACTATAAATAATGTTATATACATTTATTCTGTATCTTGAATATTAACCGAGATATTTGCATATTTCTGTTTTCAGCTTCTGAGTTGAGATCGGCTAACTTCTGGGTCTAGTCGTGAGTTTCCGTCAAGAGCTAGTTCTGGCCCTTCCCGTAACTGTTTGACTCTCTATTCTGAAATTTCCTTATTACTAAACTTCACGAGGGAAATCTGCTTAGTTTACGCAGCCCCTGCGTGACGGACTTTTTAAATTCCTGTCCTAAGGTGACAAAAAAAAAGTGGGGCTGTGTGAACTAAGCAGAATTCCCACGTGTGCCACGTTTTTGCATTTATCTGAATACGTAAAAGTTCAATGAGTCCAATGGTTCGAAACGTAAAGGGGAGAAGAATCGTTGGTATTTAAGCTTCAAATTAAGTGCTTCACAATATAACAGCTTATTGTTAATAAGGCATTTGTAGGAGTGGGAGTTGACTGAAGGGCGAAAACTAAAAAAATGCGAATATTTCGGTTAATAATTAAAATAGTGAAAATAAGTACATAACATTTATAGACCATTACATTTTTTATAAGATTGATTCTATACAATGTTTCGATTCGATGGATAATAACGGAGATATTAAGAATTTTTATCGAGTCGAGACCGAAAAACAAATCATACTCCGTTTTTGCACACATATCTATAGTGTTGATTGAAACAGTTAAATATTGAGTATGGTATAGATGAAATAAACATTTTGGAGTAAAAAAGAAGTCCATCACGCAGGGGCTGCGTAAACTAAGCAGATTTTCCATGTGAAGTTTTACAATAGAGAAATCTGCATACTGGTAACACAATACCACAGTGATTAAATACAAACGGTAATGAGAAATCTTTCAGTTAATTAAAATAAATTCCCAACTGAAATGGCTTCTGAATTGTAAGAATAATTTATATTTTAATAACTCAAATTTTAGTAGTCCAGGAACTAAAGAAGGGAGGCAGAACGTATTTGCATAAATCTCACAAAGTAACGAAGGTAAGATAAGGTTAGAAGAAGCTTCAATTTGAGCCGAGTACTGCTGGAAATGGCCGATCTAATCCCAACTATACCCGACCACTGACTTCATAAAAATGCAAATATCTCGGTTAATATTCAAGATAGAGAATAAATGTATAATAACAATAATTATAGTAAATTGAATTTGCTTTAAGATTGATTCTGTACAATTTTTCGATCCGACGTATAGTAACGGAGATATTTCGAATTTTCGAAAATCCTCCCCTCTAAACCCCCCCTCCCAATGGTCCGATTTCAGCCGTTAACGAACTTGATCTTTCTTTTTACATAAAACGACTAAATATCGAGTTTGGTACCGATCAAACAAAAATTGCGACCGCTAGAGCGGTAACAGACAAATATGTAGATAGATAGATCTATATATATATATATATATATATATATATATATATATATATATATATAAATAGATATATATATAGATATAGACAGTTTTGAACGGACTTCATTTTCGTCATCTACTAGGAAGGATCGATGGACATTTGAAGAAAAATTTCGAAAATTCCGTCATGAGTACAACCTCAATAGCTGATTTCCCTTAAGGGAAATCTGCTAAAACGAAAAGTCATAAATGATGATGTCATCACAAAACTTATTTGCATATATCTCACGAAATAAAAGTTCAACTATAGCCATATTTGGTATTTAACCTTAGAATTAAGTGCCCCGAGGTTTGTATTTGCTCACTTAATATTAAAGTATAAAATTTATCTATTGTAAAACTTCAAGTGGAAATCTGCTTAGTTTACACAGCTCCTGCGTGATGGATTTTTATTGAATAAACACCATCTCAATATACTTCTTCCATAATTGATTAATCCGACCAATGTAATCATCTAATGAATATCTCCATTTCTTAGACTTCATTTTGCCACCTTGATGGTAAATCATGTTATAATATTTACAACTCCTGAAGAGATGTCAAAAAAGATGTGAACATGTAGTGTGATGAATAAATATCTAAAAGATATTTCATTCGTTTTTCATATATTGACCATTTTATCTCCAGCAATTATTAGAACCTATTTTTTTAAATAGAAAATAGCAAATAATTACAGTATAATTCAAAGGCGGACTAGCTCTATGGCTTAATGTCTGTAAATGACTCCATAATTTATACCTTTTTAATTTATATTAATGCCGAGATGCCACTTCTTTAAAAAATTGTGACTAATTTATTACTTAAAGAATTTTGAGGAGCATTCCTCTAAATCTCTCTAATTCATCTCTAAAATGAAAAATTGATTGTCCTATTTGATGAAAATTATTTTTCCTTTTTGCTAGTTGTTTTATGGTATAATGTGAAAACTTAATTTTGGGTTGTAAGCCAAGGCATAAAAAGTATTGCCACAAAACATAATATTTTATGGAAAAGATTTGTCCAGTTTACTAAAAGTAGGACCCCCGCGGTTAACTGATGGCCGAAAACTAAAATATGGAAATACGGGTAGCTGGGTTAATTCTATTATGTGTAACATATAATTGGAGCAATGTTAATAATTAGCAGATATAAATGGGCACACCTCCCCAGATTCAATCCCCATTCATAGCATTGATTTATTTGAATAAACACGCAATTTAATGTTTAGCTCTGGTTTAAAGTAAACATCATCATTAATTTTACATAACACGTTTAAATATAGAGTTTGGTAACGGTTAAACAAAATTTGCGACCACTAGAGCGTCAAGAGACAAATATAGATAAATAGATATATACAGTTTTGAGCGGACCTCATTTCGCCATCTCCTGGTTAGGATCGATGGATATTTGAGGTAATATTTCGAAAATCGCGACATGAGTACGACCTCAATAGCTGATTTACCTCAAGGGAAATCTGCTAAAGGACAAGAACTGAATCGACGGCAGAGACTTCTACTAAGACAACAGATCTAAACTATCACTACACAACAAACGACTGATTTATACGACAGTACTCAGACCAATATGGACATACGGTCTTGAACTTTGGGGTTCCACTAAACCTTCAAATTCCTACAAAATCTAAACCGTCCAATCCAGAATACCCCTCAAAATTACGGACTCCCCATTTTATGTATCCAATTTAACTCTTCATAATGACTTCAACATTTCTTTTGTCCATACTCTCGCAAAACCCGGATATCAGAAATTCCACACATTCTAATAATTTAGTAGAATCACTTTCATCTACCCATATTCCAGAATACCCAAGACGACGTCTGAAGCGTAAGTGGCTCAGAGACCTTCTTGTGTAGTGCACAGTATAACTCCATATAGTACAATCCAACGTGGGTATAGTCAATGGACAACTTCCCACCTCATGTTAATCAAGCCAATTGTTATTATCATCCATATAATTTGCTTGTAATATTTAATAATGTTGCAAATAAACGAATAAAAAGAAAATATAATTTATATCCGAATCCAAATAACGCTAACGCCCAAATTTATGTACGGACTAGCTCAGATACCCGGCTTCGCCCGGGAATTCATTTGAGGCTGGATGGCGATTGAATTTTTTTGGCAAGGCTTTACTTTGCACAATATTTTGACATTTACCCTTCCCAGTGTTTAGGGTTTATACCCGTCGTTGCTGTGGATTGGTTAATAATAAAATTAATTTTTTATGCATGACTTCACTGTCCTCCATATTGTCATATTTCCCGTTTCCTGTCCATTATGCATAGATTTAAATTATTAAGGACAAAATATTATAATAATATATTATAATTAGAATTAATTATTCCAGGTGAGGTTTCTGGTAGTTCATATTGAAAAGAATTGTTGAGCAAATTTCTCTAAATAACAAAATAAACAACTTTTATTAAGTGCATATTTGCCGAAACCCCAATAGGAAACGAAATATCACTACTTTTAATTTCAGGTCTCCCTTATAAGCCCCACTCCTGCCCGTCCCTAGAAATGTTAGTATGACTTATTATAAGGAAGGTGTTAGAGCTAATACACATACCGAGTTTTATTTATTTCGGTTGGGTCTTTTGTCCCAAATAAAATTGTATTCGGAATACGAAAAAAGTGTATATAACAAAAGTTACTCTAAATAACAAAATTAACAACTTTTGATATGTTCATATTTGCCGAAAAACCAATAGGAAACGAAATATCGCTATTTTTATTTTCAGGCTTCCCTTATAACCCCCACTCCTGTTCGTCTCAGAGGATATTAATATAGCCTAAAGTCTAAGTTGGCTAAGTAGTAATATACATACCAAGTTTCATAAAATTAGGTTCAGCCGTTTCTGCGTGAAAAGGTAACAAACAAACAGACAGACACGAAAGAAACAAAATGCAGTTATGGTGTCTGTGACATGTGAAACGAAAAGTTATCGTGAAAATATGCGAAAAAAATCAATGTACAGACAGAGGTTACAATTATATATATTTATATATATAGATTAAATATTTTTAGCATACATGAAAAAAAAGGATCGGGGTGGCGAAATATTTTTTGATACTATTGGGGGGGGGAGGTTCGTGTCATGGAAAGGTTGAAAAACACTAGTACAGATGAATTAAACATTTTTGAGTAAAGAACGAAACAACTTAATCTAAGACGTAATCTCATAACCTATTTGCAATTCACACAAAGTAAAAGCATCCATGGACATTGGACTAAATGTTTCGAACATGGTGTCACAACCTCAATTGCTGATTTTCCTTATGTGATATCTGCTAAAAGCTATTTACAAATACAATTAAATTCAGATTGATAAGCACTTCATTAAGGCCAGCCAGAGAGAGCTTTTGCCATCACTCATTTCATTAAACGATCGAAATTTTATGTAAATAAAACTCTAGTGTTGTTTGATGTTCTATTTAAATTTGGCTGGGATACATTTTGTAGTGCATTTTCCTCATGGGAAATCAGCCATTGAGGTTGTACTTTTGACGCGAGTTTCCAAACAATTTCTTGAAATGTCCATCGATCTTACCCGAAAATGAGATCCATTACAAATTCTAAACATCTCTGTCATTGTACGTCGGATCTTCTTGGGAAATCTGTTTAGTTTTGAATGATATAAGTAGTATATGAGGAAAAACTAGTTGAGAGTAGAATGTATAGAGACCCAAGAGCACCAAATATTGACTTTGTTTATACCCAAATATTGACTATCTTCCCGACAACACCTGATCAAGATAATTGGGTCACCATCAACACTATTTAGGGCAAATGTTACACAATGGTGTTTTATAATGCTTCTAAATATTTACATAACTCCTAAAATCCTCCATTTAACTTAATTTTTTTTTTGCAGGAGAAACACGACAGTGCACTCGAAATTGTAGAAACAATAAGGTATAGTATTTATTTTAAACATTTTCAGTAAACAATAACTATGTTGTTCATTTTCAGTTTTTGGTTCTGCTCATTCGTTTTACATTATTCTGTTCTATATATGTTCATAATATTGGAAAATGTATTAAAAATATAACAAGCTTTATTGACAAAATACGGATCTGTTAGAATATCTATTAATAATCTTTGTTTGTATCCTGTAAAAATATTCTTCTTTAGACAGTTGGTTATCGCTTACAACGGGCCTTAAAGGCTTGGTTTTGGCTAGCTACGGATATATTTATTCAGATGCCATAAAATATAGTAATTAGGCTTATAAAGGGTGTAACAGTCTTTAACTTTGAGAGGTGATTCTAGAAACAATTTCGAACAAAAGAGTTTATATATGGTCTGGTCTGATTCTTGAAATTGGAGCTATTTTTTAGCAGATTTCCCTTTCCCCCGGGAAATCAGCTATTGAGGTCGTACTCATGACGCGATTTTCAAAAAATTTCTTCTTCTTTTTCTTTCCTCACTAGTAAAATTAGAAGAGCTATTACCATAGACCTTTTTCTCGCCTATGGCAGTAGGTTTTTTTGGCTTCACACACTTTCATTTATTCTTTAAAACTAAAATGTCTATTCTATAAGTCACCCACAGTTACCCGACTTTTAGGGAAAATAATACCATCATCATTCAACCTCTAATGATTTCCCGAGTGAAGTCGGGTACCTTACCTAGTATCTATGAGTATATAGTTACGTATATTAAAATTGAAGGAGGCGTCAAATTTTCGATCCACTTGGGTGGCTGTTAGACATTTGAAAAATCACGTCTTGATTTTTAGTCGTAATAACTTCGTCATGAGCCTCCTGGAAATAAGTATATTTTAATAGCCATAATTGTTGTTCTCAAATACACAAAAACGAACGACATTTGATAAAAAAAGTTTCAAAACTCCATCTATGAGGTCTCATTAGCTAATTCATCTATACAAATTCGCCTAGATCTCGTTTTCTTCATCAAATACTCGGTGGACATTTGAAGAAACGTTCAAGGGAAATCTGAAGGAGGGGGGAGGCTGATTGATTTTCTCCCTCAAGGGAGGGACTCTTTATTCTTCCCACTAAAATGGCTTCCTATTTATTGATCTAGTGTTCGGGAGGAGTGCTCCAGGCACTCTTGGATATGAAGTTTGTCGTGAATTGCAATCCACGTACCGTTCCAGCATAGATAACGTCATCAGCACATTCTATTCCTAGTGGCTCCCATAATAAAATGTACGCCACGCAGGGACTGCGTAAACTAAACAGATTTCCGTCGTGAAGTTTAACAATAGATTAATAAATCTACATACTGGTATCACAACCCAACCGTGAATATTAAGTGAATAAATACAAGCGGTGATAAGGAATCTTTCCCCACCCAAAGGGTAGTGTCTGAAATAAAAACAAACATTTCTGTCAACCTCTCACCGAAGAAGAACCATAACTGAAACATATCAGAGCGTAACATATTATTTTTATTGAAAACTATGTACTATATCTAGTACTGTGATTTATAATGAATCAGAATTAAGTTTATCGCAATCATTCAAATTTTAGTAGTCCAAGAATTTAAGACGGGGGGCACAAGAGCATATTTGCATGCATCTCGTATAATAAAGGTCTATGAAAAACAATATTTTGTATTTAAGCTTCCAATAATGTGGATTGTTATATATAAGAGTATTGTTTAAGTAACATGAGTAAAAGTGGGGGTTTGCTGAAGGCTCAAAACTGAAAAAGGCAAATACCTAGGTTAATATTCAAGATAGAGAATAAATGCGTATGCCAATAATTATAGTAAATTTAATTTAGAATAAGACTTATTTTATAAACTTTTTCGATCCGACTTATTGAAACGGAGATATTTCGGATTTTCCAAATTCTCCCCCTCTAAACTTCCACCCTTCCCTGTCTGATTTCAGCTATTACACAACTTGAACTCTTTTTTTACTTACATAAAACGATTCAATGTCGAATTTGATAACGATCAAACAAAAATTGCGACCGCTAGAGCGTTAAAAGATAAACATATATATATATATATATATATATATATATATATATATATATATATATATATATATATATATATATATATACACATATATACACTCAACCGCAAAAAAAAACCGGACACTTAGATTTAGTCTTATGATTTTGTTAAATACTTAATATATATGTATTTTAATCTTTTTAATTAAAATAATTGGTTAATCTATAGGTTATTTAAACAAAATCTGCCAAAAGTGAATAATTTTTATTGATTATTTACACAAAAATACAAAATAAAATAAAATAAAAAGATAAATTAACACATTAAAAAAAAAAAAAGTTCTTCATTTTTATTACAGTGAATGGTAGACTTCGCTACCCCAAGCGTTTCGGCAATGTAACGTAAGCTCCGGCCTTCCATCTATGTTTGAAAGACCCATTATTCTGGACCGAAATAAAAATAAAACATTAATTAAAGAAAATGCTTGGTTAATAATTAAAGATGTTTAAATGTGCGAAAAACTACTTCCAGTTTAGAATAGATCAACTTCATGAAAATAAATCTGATCTGAGTTTTATCTAATTGTTTACTAATCCTGAAGGGATTAGTTCAGTGGACTTAGACTCTAAATTCTCTGTAATAACTAGAATACCCTCATAAAGAAAATTGCTGCAAATTAGCTTTTAATACGACAAAAATGAAGTGTCCGGTTTTTTTTGCGGTTGAGTGTATATATAATTTTGAACAGACCTCATATTCGTCATCTCCTGGATTGGTTCGGTGGACATTTGATTAGGGGCAGATTTCCCACGCGTTTCACGTATCTGCATTTATCTCAAAATGTAAAATTTCAATAAGAACATTATATGGTACTTAGGCTTCTCATCATCTGTTCTATATTCCTCCTATAGTTAGAAGCCTCTGTATGCAGGAATTATAATCTGTAGCGGGACAAGAGGTGTATAGTAACGGAAGTGCTTAAAGTGAAAGTCGCATGAATAGAAGTGCGGCTTTATAAAATACTCCAACCTAAATACAAATTACTCGGTTAATATTTGAGTTCGAGAAATCATGTAAATATCAATTGTAGAAAATTAAAATGATAACAACGTCGCTTATATAAAGTTTTTCGATCCTGCTCATAGTATCGGGGGATATATGGAATTTTCAATTATTCCCCTAAACCCCACTCCCCCCTCCCCTCCACTATGGCCGATTTCATCCATTAACTGACATAATCCTTAGTTTTTTTATGAAACTCTTAAAAATCAAAGTAAAAGTTCAATGAAAACTTATTATTTCAATTTCGAATAAAGTTTTTCATGGTGCTAACCATGCTATTTCCTTAGAACATTTTCTCTCCTCACTAGTAGAATTAGAAGAGCTATTTCCTTAGACCTTTTTCACTCCTCACTAGTAGAATTAGAAGTGTTACTACCATAGGCCTTTTTCTCTCCTCACTAGTAGAACTAGAAGAGCTACTTACTTAGACCTTTTTCTCTCCTCACCAGTAGAATTAGAAGAGCTATTTCCTTAGACCTTTTTCTCTCCTCACTAGTAGAATTAGAAGTGTTGCTACCAAAGGCCTTTTTCTCTCCTCACTAGTAGAACTAGAAGAGCTACTTCCTTAGACGTTTTTCTGTCCTCACTAGTAGAATTAGAAGAGCTATTTCCTTAGACCTTTTTCTCTCATCACCAGTAGAATTAGAAGAGCTAATTCCTTAGACCTTTTTCTCTCCTCACTAGTAGAATTAGAAGAGCTATTTCCTTAGACCTTTTTCTCTCCTCACTAGTAGAATTAGAAGAGCTATTTCCTTAGACCTTTTTCTCTCCTCACTAGTAGAATTAGAAGAGCTATTTCCTTAGACCTTTTTCTCTCCTCACTAGTAGAATTAGAAGAGCTATTTCCTTAGACCTTTTTCTATCCCCACTAGTAGAATTAGAAGAGCTATTTCCTTAGACCTTTTTCTCTCCTCACCAGTAGAATTAGAAGAGCTATTTTCTTAGGCCTATTTCTCTCCTCACTAGTAGAATTAGAAGTGCTACTACCATAGGCCTTTTTCTCGCCTCACTAGTAGAATTAGAAGAGCTACTACCATAGGCCTTTTTCTCTCCTCACTAGTAGAATTAGAAGAGCTACTACCATAGGCCTTTTTCTCTCCTCACTAGTAGAATTAGAAGAGCTACTACCATAGGCCTTTTTCTCTCCTCACTAGTAGAATTAGAAGAGCTATTTCCTTAGACCTTTTTCTATCCTCACTAGTAGAATTAGAAGAGCTATTTCCTTAGACCTTTTTCTCTCCTCACCAGTAGAATTAGAAGAGCTATTTTCTTAGGCCTTTTTCTCTCCTCACTAGTAGAATTAGAAGTGTTGCTACCATAGGCCTTTTTCTCTCCTCACTAGTAGAATTAGAAGAGCTAATACCTTAGATCTTTTTGTATCTTCACTAGTAGAATTAGAAGAGCTGCTACCATAGGCTATTTTCTCTCCTCACCTTAAACTTATTTTCAGTCCTTCCTTAATCTCCCACTTCTATTCACAGGGAATGTATGGTTAATAGGGGAATTAGTTAATTCAGGTTGCACCTGCTTCACTAACTATGCCTGAAGGAGAAGCAGCGAAGAGGTTGGAAATGTGCAGCTAGAACAGCTGTTGCATTAATTCTAGCGGTATTGCCTCTATGGGATGAGTAGGGAGTGGGAGGGGTGCTAGAGGTAGGATAGTGACCTGTTCGTTGGAGAGGGGGGGGGGCTGCTTCGGGAATACTCGGCAATGTTCGGCTCGGCCTTGTTCGTCAGTCTCCGGAATAGGTCGGCCTTATAACTCGTAACCCCCCCCCCCGCCATATCACGAGCCAAACAAGGCAAAATTAATAAACACTTATCGCATATGACAACTCAAATAGGCCACAACCACGAAGACAATTCATTCATTCGGAGCCTTTATCCCAGCCAGCACTAAAACTTTAGTCCGTCTCGCTCCGGCTGCGTGCACTAAGTAGATTTCCTATGTGCTGGTATGACACATTTGTAATCTAATCTCACCCCACGGAAGGCAGAAAAAAAGTACAATAGCTATCTTAATTCTGAGTTGGCATTCTGGCAGGTGGAAGTGACTTCTAATGTCTAAAGGATGAAAAAATTGACGTCTACGCTTCCACTATAATAATTTATTGAAACGGCAAAGCGCTTTCAATGCTGTGCATCATCGTCAGTGCCCTGTTGACACACAAAATAATAGTTACAATTTCTATTAAAATATGTTAGATACCATATAACAAAAAAAGGTATTATATGTTATTTAGTTCTAAGAAAGATAAGTTTGTTTGTTATATGGTATCTAACATATTTTAATAGAAATTGTAACTATTATTTTGTGTGTCAACAGGGCACTGACGATGATGCACAGCATCGAAAGCGCTTTGCCGTTTCAATAAATTATTATAGTGGAAGCGTAGCCAATAATTTTTTCATCCTACATAAACTATCTTAATACTTGAGTTACGAATAAATGCATAGAATATCAATTCTAGAATTACATTTTACGATCCAACACATAATATACAAGATATTTTGAATTTAAACCCCCCACTATTTCCGATTTCAGTCAATAACCAATATGATTTTTAGTCTTGACTGAAACGGTTAAATATCGAGTGTGGTATAGACCAAATAAACCTTTTCGAAACAAGAACGTATAATCATAACTGATGGCGTCGTCACACAACGAATTCACATGTTTCTCGCATAATAAAGGTCCTTTGAAAACAATATTTGCTAAATACCAATTTACCAAACTTAGAATAAAGTGGTTCATGATATAACAGCTTATTATTACTATGACATGAGTAGTAGGAATCTCCCTTAAGGGAAATCAGCTATTGAGGTAGTACTCATGACGTGATTTTCGAAACATTACTTCAAATGTCCATCTGTCCTATCCAGGAGATGACGAAAATGGTATCCGTTCAAAACTATGTGTATATATATATATATATATATATATATATATATATATATATATATATATATATTTTCTGTTGCCGCTCTAGCGGTCGCAATTATTGTTTGTTCGTTACCAAACTCGATATTTAGTCGTTTTATGTAAAACGAAAGATCAAGTTCGTTAATAACTGAAATTGGGCGAAATGTTGTATAGATCCCACCTTAATTGATTAATTAAATGTACTATAAATATTGTTATATACATTTATTCTCTATCTTGAATATTAACCGAGATATTTGCATTTTTCAGTTTTCAGAGTTCAGCAAACCCCCACTTCTATTCATGTTACATAAACGTCACTCTGTTATGTAATGAACTACGTTATTTGAAGCTTAAATACCAGATATTTTTATCAAGAGACCTTTATTATACGAGATACAAGCCAATAGGCCCCTCCCCCGTCTTAAGTTCTTGAAATACTATAATTTGATTGATTAAGATAAAAATTCTTCTGATTAATTATAAATTACAGTACTAGATATATTAAATAGCTATCGATAAAATTAATAGGTTATATTCTGATATATTTGAGTAATTGTTGTTCTTTCCGTTGTGAGGTTGGTTTGTTTACATTCCAGTCGCTTCCCGTTCAGAGGTTTCTTATTATGGTTTGTATTTATTCACTTATTATTCACTGTGGTGTTTTGTTACGAGTATTTAGATTTATCTATTGTTTAAACTTTACTGAGGAAATCTGCTTAGTTTACGCAGCCCCTGCGTGACGGATTTTTATTTATTTTTTTGAATAGAGAATATTGCTGAGATGAGATAAGATGATTGCCGTATGACTTTACGCAGCCCCTGCGTGACGGACTCTATCTCTAATAAGTTCGGAAACTTTTTTTATTTCTGCCACCTCTTACATCCGGTGATATATCTCCAAGAGTTTTTCGAGAATCATGTGTCGAGTAGAATTTCAACAGCAGATTTGCCCCACTTGACTTTCATTAACCTTTTTCGAACTTCTTCTCATGAGCCCTTACCTCATCAATCTTTTTATGTGAAACGAATTGGCTTAATAATGTTGTAGCTAGCCGTTTATATTTGGAGCTATTGCCTTGCTCTACCTTACTAGCCGAATATAAATAGCTACTGCATTGCAACTCCTTCTCCTTCTAATAATAGGATTATTAGCACATTTTCCCCAAAGGAAATCAGCTATTGAAGTTGTACTCATGGCGCGATTTTCGAAAACTTTCCTCAAACGTCTATTGATCTCACCCAGGAGATGGCGAAATTGTTCGACCCGCAGGGGCTGCGTTAGCTAAGCAGTTTTCCCACTTATGTGCACCACTTATTCGAATTTATCTCAAAACGTAAATGTTCCATGAGAAGGATATTTGGGAGTTAGGCTTCAAATAAAGTGCTTCATAATATAACAGCTTTCTGTTAATATGACATGAGTATCGGGGTGGGTCTTTACTGAAGGCTGACAACTAAAAAATTCAAATATGTCGGTTAATAATCGAGATAGTGAAAAATATATAACACTTACAGATAATTAAAAGCGCCATAAGATTAGTTCTACGAACTTTTTCGATCCGACGTATCATAACGGAGGTATTTCGAATTTTCGAAGTTCCCCTCTAAGCCTCTCTCCCTTTCACAAGTCCGATTTCAGCCATTAACAAACTTGGTCTTCCTTTTTACTATATATATATATATATAGATATATATATATATATATATATATATACTAGCTAAGGTACCCGGCTTCGCTGGGGAAATAATTGAGAGTATTTTGTTAGCAAGGCTTCAATGTGTATAATTATACTTCCTGTCTGGGCATATTATTTTTCCATAAGGGTAACTGTGGGGACAAGAGTAAATGAAAATGAGTTCCCAATCAATCCCTCTCTACTGTTTGACACACCGTGAATAATTCAAATCATGATCATGGATAGCATTTATTATAATGAAATAGTATCTATAATACACATATTTTCTGTCAAACCCACTCCAAGCACACATATTTTAGAAATAGGCGGTTATAAGTAGAAATAAATTCCAATAGTGCTAGCATTTAACAGGAAATAAGTTAATACAATTAACTGTGTGGGCGGGCCTCGGTGCGTCTTTCCCGTAATAATTCCCTCAATTAAATATTGAGTTGGGTTAAGTTGAAACAAAGATTGCGACCGCTAAAGCTTTAACAGCCAAATATATTTAAATCATTTAGCAAATGGACCTTATTTAGCAGATTTTGCCACAGAGAAATCAGCTGTTGAGGTCGTACTCATTACGCGATTTTCGAAAACTTTTCGCCCGTTGATCGTACCCTTGAGATGACGAATATCAGGTCCGTTCGACGTTATATATATATATATATATATATATATATATATATATATATATATGTATATACACACATGTGTGTGTGTGTGTGTGTGCGTTAACGCTTTAGCGGTCGCCTCATTTTCGTCATCTCCAGGGTAGGATCGATGGACATTTAAGGAAATTTTTCGAAAACCGAGTCATGAGTACGACCTCAATAGCTGATTTCCCTGTAGCAAAATCTGCTAAATGAGGTCCATTCAAAACTACATATATATTTGTCTGTTAACGGTCTTGCGGTCACAATCATTGTTTGATCAAACCCAACTCGATATTCAATAGTTTTATGTAAGAATAAATATCAAGTTTGTTAATGGCAGAAATCACACCGATGGAGGGTGGTTTAGAAGGGCATATTTATTATATTTATTTCCGTTATTTTAATTCGGATCGAAAAAGTGTACATAGCCAATTTTTTTATAAATTAAATTACCTATCAATTTTGTTGTATACATATTTCCTCTATCATGAATATTATCCGTATTAATATTAAATAGTTTCAATAAAAATAATATGTTACATTCAGATATATTTCATTAATTGTTCATCTTTCCGAATAATTCTATTTATTCACCGCTGAGAAGTTGGCTGCCCTGTTGGTTACAATTCAGACACTTGTAGGTGGTATTTTACAAGTTAATTGGCTGAATGATTCCTTATTACCGTTTGTATTCGCTTAACATTCACGGTGGTGCTACCAGTGTGTAGATTTATATGTTGAAAAACTTCTTGTGGGAAATCTGTTTAGCTTTTTTTTTTTTTAGTCGGGAGGATCTAGACTGACATTTGAAGTCGTTTTTCGAAAATCGATTAATAAGCAGAAGCTGAACAGCTGTTAGCCTTTATTGAAATGTGTTGAAGTCAGCATTAGTCAGTGGTGCTGGTATGCTGTCTTCAAGATTATAGTACCCTCCTGCCTTGCCCCACTTCCAACTTGGAGTTGAATTGAATCTATCTCTTAAGAACGTGTTCAGGCCTAGATTGTTGAATAATAAAATACTTCCCCTGCGCTTTATTTTAAAGTGGCCCCGAACCTTCCAAATGAAATATATCTATTTCCATTAATTGTTTTAAAACAATCCGTCACTTAGACAAAGCAGATTTCCCTTTAGATGACAAAATACTTATCTCTTACTCCCAATATACTCTCTATTTTTACTAGAAATAAAAAAAATAAGTGGGGGTTTGATAGAGGCTGAGGGTAATAAAATATGAATAACTATCTTTATATTTGAAATTTAAAAAAAAAAATATATGTATAAAACAACAATTGAGGCGTTTGGTTTCAAAACCAGGTACATCTGTTTTTTTCAAAAACATTTTTTTAAAATTTTTCATAAGTTTTTAATGCCGGACATGATGTATTGGACGCGTTTGTTCCAAAACCATCTAGATCCTTCCAAAATCAATACCGGCAGATAATGAAAAAAATGTGTTAAACTGACTTTTTTAAAAAATAAAATCTATTTTGATCAGTTCTGAAAATTTTTTGAAAATGGATGTACCTGGTTTTGAAACCAAACGCCTCAATTGTAGAGCATCGACAGCTTAACAAGATACGTTCTGTAACATTTTTCGATCCAACTCATAAAGACATTTTTTAAAATAAATAATAATATTTGGAATTTTCCATTTCCCCATTACTCTACCTCTGAAAAGGGGGCTTTTTTTTTTTCCTGGTCCGATTTGATCCATTAACGAAGTTGATTATTGGTATTGAATGAAACTGTTAGGTATCCAGTAATGGTATAGGTCAAATATACATTTTCGTTTCAAGAAATAAAAGTCCGTCAACCAGGGGCTGCGTAAATTAAGCAGATTTCCCACGCGCGCCACGGTATTTATCTCAGTGCTTCAAATAATGTGCGTCATAATATAACAGATTATTGTCAATATGACATGAGTAGAAGGGGGGGGGGTTGAAGGCAAAACCCATAGAATGCAAATATCTCGGTTAATATGTAAGAAAGTGAAAATACGTACATAACAACATTTCTAGAACATCACTTTTGCAATAACATAGATCCTACATACTTTTTCGATCCGACGCATAATAACGATGATATGAAGAATTTTCGAAAATCCTCCCATCTTACCCCCCCCCCTCCTTCCACTGGTTGGATTTCAGTCGTTAAAGAACTTGATCTTTCTTTTTACATGAAACGACTAAATATCGAGTTTCGTAACGATTACACTAAATATATATATAAACTTTTCAACGGGCCTCATTTTTTCATCTACTAATATAAAATAATCCAATTTTATTTTGCTTTAATGCTATAGAACAATATAGTAGTGTTAGCGAAGCCGGACGTTATTTGCAATCTTTCTTACCCGTATTTGTCGGCTAGAATAAAAATAGATTCCCTCGGAAAACTAATTAAAGTAATTCCAATCCCACTCCTATAATAAAAAGAGGGGAATAATATAGCCCTTGTTTACAAACGTCCGTCGGGCAGGGGCTTTGTAAAGCATATTTCCCGCCTACTGGAGGTAAAACCAATTAGAACGGAACAGAGGAGGTACTCAAGACTGAAAACAAAAAGGTCCGTCACGCTGGAGCTGTGTAAACTAAGGAGATTTCCCAAGTGAAGCTTTACAATAGAGAAATTTCACGAGAGCCGAACAGTCAAGGAAACGGCCGCCCTAGCTTTTGGCGGGAAACTCACTCTCATCCATTATTCGCCCAGATTTAATAAAAATGCAAATATCTCGGTTAATATTCAAGATAGAGAATAAATGTATATAACAATATTTATAGTAACTTTAATTTGCAATAAGATTTATTGTATACAATTTTTGGATCTGAGGAATTTTCGAAAATCCTCCCCTCTAAACCCTCACCCTCCAACTGGTCCGATTTCAGCCGTTAACTAACTCGATTTTTCTTTTTACATAAAACGACTAAATATCGAGTTCCGTAACGATTACACTAAATATATATATATATATATATATATATATATATATATATATATAAAGTTTTGAACGGGCCTCATTTTTTCATCTACTAGGTAGGATCGATGGACATTTGAAGAAATTTTTCGAAAATCGCTTCATGAGTACAACCTCAGTTCTCTTAAGGAAAATCTGCTTATCATCCATTTCTCATTGATTTTCATAAATAACACAAATGCACTGTAATAGTAACAGTGAATGTGCAGTAATTAATATTTCACACCTGGGATGAAACTAGTTAGACGAATTTATGTTTAGAATTGCAGTTATCCTTATATGAATTCATATAATGATGGGTACTATAGGATTAAATTTAAATTATTAATTATAGCCCACTTTTCGCCACTATGGCTAATTGGGGCGGATTATCTACAGGTTAGCACCCTCTTCTAGTCAGGGTGGGACTAATGAATTCCGTCACTAAATAAATTCCTATTGCCCAAGCGGGAATCGAACTCACCCCTCTAGGTATACAATGTGAGATTAAGTTCAACGTTTTAACTCACATGGCTAACCTGAGCTAATTGGATTAGTGAAAGCACTGAATAATCCATTTATTGTCACCAAGTTAAAATTATATTATAGTTTTAAGCATGAAGCGTGAAATGCCTATTGGACGAAAATAGAAAAATTTGTTATCGTTCATGGGGTAGAATAAAGCTAGTTCACCGTAAAAATAAAACGATTATTTCATTTTAGCATTCTGAGATAAAAGATTCAATTTTGTTGAGGCATTTTGCTTTAATTAAGACGAAAATTCCTCCTCGTCTAAATTCGCACTGTCGCCATGTCAGTGGGGCGAGATATAAATAAATAAATATGTAGCCTGCATACTCCTGCTGGCTAGCGTTTATCATTAGTCAGCTTTTGCTGGCTACAGGCTATGGAGGAATGGCTCCAAGACAATTCTGGCCTCGAGAGGTTTTTTTTCTTTACTCTTCCTGATGCTTTTATTGTTGCACAGTCTCTCTTCTTTCTAATGTATCTCTCCGTGGAAATCAGGTCTGTCCATTGGTAGAGCCATGTGGAGTAGCCTCTAGATACAGCCGCATATTACACTAATATGAGCTTTAATTAAGGGACATTATGTTTTCAAAAATTCCTGAAAAGCCATTAAGAGTTTTATACATTCTTTTTAGAATATATGAAATATCTATTAAAAATAGCTATAAAATTTATTAAGTGTAAAATGTTTACACAGGGTAATCCTTTTCAGGAATTTTTGAAAACATAATGTCCCTTAATTAAAGCTCTTATGAGTGTAATATGTAGCTGTATCTAGAGGCTACTCCACATGGTTCTACCAATGGACAGACCTGATTTCCACGGAGAGAAACATGAGAAAGAAGAGAGACTGTGCAACAATAAAAGCATCAGGAAGTGTAAAGAAAAAAAAACCCTTGAGGCCAGAATTGTCTGGGAGCCATTCCTCCATAGCCTGTAGCCAGCAAAAGCTGACTAATGATAAACGCTAGCCAGCAGGAGTATGCAGGCTACATATTTATAAAAATGCAAATATCTCGGTTAATATTCAAGATAGAGAATAAATGTGTATAACAATATTTATAGTAACTTTAATTTGCAATATGCGGATTTCAGTCGTTAACGAGCTCGATTTTTCTTTTTACATAAAACGACTAAATATCGAGTTCAGTAACGATCAAACAAAAATTGCAACCGCTAGAACGGTAAAAGACACACACACACACACACACACACACACAACACACACACACACACACACACACACACACATATATATATATATATTTAATTATGGCAATGAAGTAATTGTAAATTTATTTGTAGTTATTTTTCTGAATAAACATACTTCATTATTATTATATATATATATATATATATATATATATATATATATATATATATATATATATATATAGACACACAGTTTTGAACGGACCTCCTTTGCGGCCTCTCCTAGAGAGGATCGATGGACATTTGAAGAAAAAATTCGAAAATTCCGTCATGAGTACAACCTCAATAGCTAACTTCCCTTAATATATGTGTATATATATATATATATATATATATATATATATATATATAGACACTGGAAGAGTGTTCCTAATGTAACCAGAAGTCAATACACAATGTACAATAGTTTTTAAATATTTCTAGTCTTGCCCTGAAGAAGAGAAATTAAATATTCTCGAAATATTGTCATAAACTAAATTTTTTTTTTTGTTTTTTTCACCAATATCGACCAAAACTTCAAGAAACAACAACACCATATATAAATACAGCCTGGTCGAAAACATTCACACAATTATATATATATAGTTTTGAACGGACCTCATTTTAGCAGATTTCCCTTAAGGGAAATCAGCTATTAAGGTTGTACTCATGACGGAATTTTTTCTTCAAATGTCCGTCAATCCTACCTACGAGGTGACGAAAATGTGGTCCGTTCAAAACTGTATATATATATATATATATATATCTATATATATATATATATATATATATATATTTGTCTGTTGCCGCTGTAGCGGTCGCAATTTTTGTGTATTCGTTACCAAGCTCAATATTTAGTCGTTTTATGTAAAAAGAAATATCAAGTTTGTTAACGGCTGAAATCGTACCGGGGGGAGGGGGGGTGTTTAGAGGGGGAGAATTTTGAAAATTCGATATATCTCCGTTACTATAAGTCAGATCGAAATGCTGTATAGAATCAATTTTATTGAAAAGTAAATGCACTATAAATGATGTTATATACACTTATTCTCTATCTTGAATATTAAACGAGATGTTTGCATTTTTCAGTTTTCATCCTTCAGTAAACCCCCACTTCTACTAGTGTTACATAAACAATGCTCTGTCACATAATAAAAGCTATTAATTGAAGCCTAAATACCACATATATTGTTTTCATTTGAACTTTTACTTTGTGAGATATATGCAAATTCGTCCTGATCCCCCCCCCCTCTTCTTTTGTTTTTGGATTACTAAAATTTGAATGATCGAGATAAAACTGATTCTGATTCATTACAAATTACACTACTAGCTTTACTGAATTGTTTTCAATAAAATTCATATGTTATATTCAGATATATTTCATTAATTGTTTGTATTTCCTGTCTATCTAAGCAGCGCTACTAGTTTGGCTTGCCTGTTAGTTAACAATTCAGACGCTTTCCGTTGTAGATATTATAAACTTGTTGGTTACAATTCAGACTTGTAGGTGGTATTTTACAAGTTAATTGGCTGAATGATTCCTTATTACCGTTTGTAGTTATTCGCTTAACATTCATAAAATAAATATTTAATCAAATTTATTAAAAAAAAAAAAAAAAAATCCAATTTTATTTTGCTTTAATGCTATAGAACAATATAGTAGTGTTAGCGAAGCCGGAAGTTATTTGCTAACTTTCTTTCTCGTATTTGTCGGCTAGAATAAAAATATATTCCCATGGAAAACTAATTAAAGTAATTCCAATCCCACTCCTATAATAAAAAGAGGGGAATGATATAGCCCTTGTTTACAAACGTCCGTCGGGCAGGGGCTTTGTAAAGCATATTTCCCGCCTACTGGAGGTAAAACCAATTAGAACGGAACAGAGGAGGTACTGGAGACTGAAAACAAAGAAGTCCGCCACGCAGGAGCTGTGTAAACTAAGGAGATCTCCCACGTGAAGCTTTACAATAGAGAAATTTCACGAGAGCCGAACAGTCAAGGAAACGGCCGACCTAGCTTTTAGCGGGAAACTCACTCTCATCCCTTATCCGCCCAGATTTAATAAAAATGCAAATATCTCGGTTAATATTCAAGATTTGGATCTGACGTATAGTAACGGTAATATTTCGAATTTTCGAAAATCCTCCCCTCTAAATCCCCCCACCTCCAACATGTCCGATTTCAGCCGTTATCGAACTCGATTTTTCTTTTTACATAAAACGACTAAATATCGAGTTTGGTAACGATCAAACAAAAATTGCGACCGCTAGAGCGGACCTTATTTTCGTCATCTACTAGGTAGGATCGATGGGCATTTGAACGGCTGAAATCGTACCAGGGAGGGGGGTGTTAATTCGAAATATCTCCGTTACTATAAGTCAGATCGAAAAAGTGTATAGAATCAATCTTATTGAAAAGTAAATGATTCTGATGCATTAAAAATTAAAAATTACACACACACACATTGAAGATCTTGAGGTGGCGTCTGTAAATCTAAAAAATAATTTTGGGCGGACCTCATTATCGTCTCATATTAGGTTTTAGCTGATTTCCCTGAACGAAAATCGGCCATTGAGGTCGGACTCATGACTCCTCGAAAATTCGAAATATCTCCGCTACTACACGTCAGATTGACAACTTGTATAAAACCATTGCAAATTCAATTTACTATAAATATTGTTAAATACATTTATTCTCTATCTTGGATATTAACCGAGATATTTTGATTTTTATTATTTATTATGGGATATAAGTGTGTGGGGGAACGGACGAGATGTGATCGGCTATTGTCGGTATTGTTCCACGGAAACAGCCGAAAGCTAATAACTGTTCGGCTCTCGTGAAATTGGTTTAGGCTCGTGGAAGGTTTTACTTTGTCAGATATATGCAAATACGTTCTGTTGATCCCTTCTTTAGTTCTTGAAGTACTAAAATTAGAGTTATTAAAATGTAAATTATTCTGAACCATTATAAATTGTAAGTACTACATATAGTAAATAGTTTGCAATAAAGTTAATATGTTATATTCAGATATATAAAAGTAATTGTTTTTCTTTCGGGTGAAGAATATATCTATCTATCTGCTCAGCGTAAAGGAAGAAAAGTATACGCTTGTTTTATTGACTTTTCTAAAATGTTTGGCACTGTGAACCACGGCAAGCTGTTCTAAAGTGATACAAATTTGGCATCAGCACAAAAATGATTAGAGTAATTGGAAATTTATACAGTCAAATGAAGTTGATAATCCAAGCTGGTCCTGAAAATTCTAATGAAATATCAGTTCTGAAGGCGTCCTTCAAGGTGACAGTTTATCTCCTACTCTATATCATCTACAATGATGGCTTGAGCCAATCCATAGAGGCTGGTGGGAATGGAATTAGTATAGATAGTGGGCAAGATGTGGATGTGCTTGCGTATGCCGATCACACCGTAATTCTGTCCAGTACTCCGAGGGGACTTCAACGAAAGTTATATCTCCTTCAGGAATACTGCCAGTAGAACATGCTTTCCATAAACGTCGAAAAAACAAAGGTAGTAGTTTTTAAAAGAGGAGGCCCAAAGTGTACAAAGAAATTTTTCATTAATAATAATGAGCTTACAGTAGAAAATTCTTATAATTATCTTGGAGTATAATTCTCTGACTCTACGGTATTCTCGAAAGCCGCTGCAGATATGTGTTGACGAAGAATGGCGGCTTCAGCTGCTGTTATGGAAATACTACAATCCTGCAAATGCAAATCATGGGATTCTAGGATGGCACTTTTTGAAGCTCTATGTGAATCCATCTTGCTTTATGGAAGCCAGATCTGGGGATTGGGATACATGGATGCCATTGAAGCTTTCCAAGCAAAGTACCTTAAACAGCTTCTCCATCTTCCAACCAACACTCCTGGATATATGCTACGTCTGGAATGACGCAGAGCTTCGTTAAAAGTAAAGGTTTTGAAACTAGCGCTCCAGTGGTTTTTTTAAACTTGTTGAAATGGACAACTACAGAGTACCAACGCGCTGCTTCTCCAGGCTTCTAAGAATTGAAGATCTAATTTAAACTGGGTCTCTCATTTCAGAAAAATAATTTCTGAAGCAGGTTACGAGGATGTTTGGACAACTCAGGACAACATTTAAGGCCATCAAAGAAACTGTCTTAACGAGTTACAGTGAAAAATTAAAAGCATTGAATATCCAGCGAGTTCTTAAATCTTCATTTTCCCAGCAATACCAATCGTTCAAAGCACACTAAGATGTGGAGAAGTACCTCATTTTTATTAACAACATCCACGTTACAAGAATCATAGCACAGTGCAGACTTTCTTCGTACAAGATTCTCAAAATGTATTGGAATGACAGTTCATACAAGCTTAACTGTGAGGAATCGTGCAGCATTTGCAATCTTCATGAAGAGGAAACACTCCAGCACTTCTTCTTCCGCTGCCCTATGTATGCCACATCAGAAATGCATTCATCTCCAAACATATTAACTCTACCGATTCACCATATATACAGCTCAAGCAAATGTTCACAATAGAAGCCAAATCTAAGGCCTTTGATACCTATAAATTTGTTATTAATACGCTCAAAGTACGAGCTTTCATAATGTTTGATTGCTTTATCACTTCCACACAAGTTGTAAATATTTCATTTATTATTATTATTATTATTATTTATATATTTTATTTATCTATTTATTTTTCATAATTAATATTGTGCCTTAGGAATTGATTGATGATTTAGAAGAATTGTCTCTTTATTTTGTCTATTATTATACATATAATTTTTATTTCATTTACTTATTATTATATTTTTATTTTATTATTTTTTTAATTAATTTATTTATTTTTCTTCTTAAATTTTTATTTCAATAAATTATCTTTAATATAAGCAGATTAATGAAGTTTTATGTTCTTGGTTATTTTTCTTTTCTTTTCTTTCTTTCTATTTCCTTATTTTATTTTTGTTTCTATTAATTTAAGATTACTTATGTATCAAATTTGAAGATCAACCAATGTTGAGTAAGCTATTTTAACTATAATGTAATTCATTTTAGCAGATTTCCCTTAAGGGAAATCAGCTATTGAGGTTGTACTCATGACGGAATTTTCGAATTTTTTCTTCAAATGTCCATCAATCCTACCTAGGAGATGACAAAAATGAGGTACGTTCAAAACTGTATATATACATATATATATATATATATATATATATATATATATATATATATATTTGTCTGTTACCGCTCTAGCGGTCGCAATTTTTGTTTAATCGTTACCAAACTCGATATTTAGTCGTTTTATGTAAGAAGAAAGATCAAGTTCTTTAAAAGCTGAAATCGGACCAGGGGGAGGGGGGGGGGTTTAGAGGGGCAGAATTTTGAAAATTCAAAATATCTCCATTACTATAAGTCGGATCGAAAAATTGTATAGAACCAATCTTATTGCAAATTAAATTTACAATAAATATTGTTATATACATTTATTCTCTATCTTGAATATTAACCGAGATATTTTCATTTTTAATAAGTGTAACTGACGTACTGATTCCCGCCGAAAGCTAGTTCGGCAGTTTCCATAACAGATCGGCTCTCGTATGGAGATTTCTCTATTGTATAACTTTACGTGGGAAATCTGCTTAGTTTACGCAGCCCCTGCGTGACGGACTTTTTTATTAACATACTAATTATAGCCGAATTATTTATTTTATCAATCAACAATATTATTGTATTACTTTATAGAAGTATTGAACATACCTATGTGTTTTAATTTCTTTTTTTGTAAAAATTTCGGACCCCCTGTAAAAAGTTTATAGTTAAATACAGAATTTTTATCTATCTATCTGTTCAGCTCTGAGTGGTGGGCTGACCTATTTGTTTACAATTCGGAAACCATTTTCGTTGCGAGCTTATTGAAATTAACTGAAAGACTTCTCATTACCGATTGTATTTACTCACGGTGGTGTTAATTGTTACCAGTATGCAAATTTCACTATTGTAAAACTTCTCATGGGAAATTCATTTAGTTTACGCAGCCCCTGCGTGAAGGACTTTTTGTATATTGGACGGGGGAAGTTTCAGTGGGAATAATTTCGAGGAAATGCCAGTGTTAGTTGTAGAGCATAACTAGATATGACCTAATTCTTGGCTTGGTTGTAGAATAATAATAGCAGCCTTCTTTGACCTAATTCCTTGCCTGCTAGTAGAATAGAAATAGCAATCTCCTTCTCCATGCAACTAGGATATTTATAGTAGCTATTAGAAAACTTATTCTCTCTATATAGAATAATTATAGTTGCTGCTAGTGGCGATGACTTGCCCATATGGCTCTCGGTACTGGGGAGGCCTTCCCATTTTAGCAGATTTCCCTTAAGGGAAATCAGCATTTGAGGACGTGCATCTGACGAGATTTTCGAAATATTTCCTCGAAAGTCCATCGATGTGATGGAGGTTCAAAATTACATATATATAATATTTATTTTAAAATTCTTAATATCTCCGTTATTATGCATCGGATCGCAAAATTTTATAGAACCAATCTTATTGCAATTTAAATGTACTATAATTAAATTAAAAGTATTATTGTTACATACATTTATTCTCTATCTTGAATATTAAGCGAGATTTAGCATTTTTCAGTTTTCAGCCTTCAGTAACCCCCGCTTCTACTCATGCCACATAAACAATACTCTGTTATATAATAAACCACTTTATAGATAGACCACTTTAGAGATATTCCTAATTTTTGAAATCCCCCTCTAAACCCGTCCTCCCTCTTGTTCGATTTCAGCCATTAACGAAACTAATCTTCAGGTTTACATAAAACGTTTAAATATCGAGTTTGGTAACGATCAAATAAAAATTGCGACCGCTAGAGCGTTAACAGACGATATATATACAGTGTGTCCCAACTTCCCGTGCCACCCCCCTTATTCCAAGGAAATTATTTTAATGCAAGGCTGAGACTGGTGTGCCATAGTTGGAACCCCTGAAGAATCCTTTCAGTCCATATCCAACCTTCTATTCTTCTCCAGTACTTCTCTAGCGATCATAACTTTGGAATTCCCTGCTTTATATGGCGGAGTCTTGTAGAAAATGAAATTCTAAAACGAGTTTATATCGGTGAATATTTCAATTTGACGCATCCTTTAGCCATAAAATGCTGTACTCAACAAAATTATCTTTGAAACAAGTCTACGGTGAAGGGAATGGATTCTGAAATTAAAAAAAAAAAAATTATCTGTCTATTCTCAAGATAATAATATTAACAAGAGGCTCAGATGTTTGTGTCTTGGTGCCAATAAAATGTTAGTAGCAACTGCTTTAGAACCTATTCTCGCCCTTTTAGCATATATATAATTAAATGCTTTGCCTGTATTCTTTCCTCCCTCGTACAATAATGTCAACTAGTGGCTCAGATGATTGTCATATTACTGGTTCATTTGTTGATGACCGTTCGTTGTTGTGGCTGTGAGATGCACTCCTTGAATGTCAGTAGCTTTTCCCTCTCGCCTTGTAGGAAACATTCTACTCGTGTTTGCTACACGCTTAAGCCTGATTTTTTTTTCTCTCATAATGGGATAATAATAGGCACGGCCTTATAGCTTAGTCAAGTGTTTCATAATATAGCAGTTTATTATTGATATGGCATGAGTCAGATGGAGGTTTACTGAAAGCCGAAAACTAAAAATGCAAACATCTCGGTTAATATTTAAGATAATAAAAAAAATTACATAACAACATTTATAGAACATTACATTTTTCAATAACATTTGATCTATAAAATTTTTCGCTCCGACGCATATATAAGTATTTTCAAAATTCCCCCTATCTAGACCTCCCCTGTCCGATTTCAGCCGTTAACGAACTTGATCTTTCTTTTTACATAAAATACCTATATACCGTGTTTCGTAACGATTAAACAAATATAACTCTATACATCTAGGTAGGATTGATGGATATTCGAAGAAATATTTCGAAAATCGCGTCAGGAGACAACCACAATAGCTGATTTCTCTTAAGGGGAATCTGCTAAAACTACTTTGGATAATCGTATTCCCCGTTATCCGTTGAATATTAGTAGCTACTTCTTTAGACTTGTTAGTAGATATAATAGTAACCAAGTTTTTATTTTATTATTTTCCCTCACAATTATAATAACATGTGCTATTAGAATATTACTATCTACTGCCTTAGAACTCTCTCCTTGTTAGTAACATTCTATTTGCTACTATATAAACCTTAGCGACATAGTATTTACCATTATCTTGATAATTAACACTATGATATAGAAATGTTCAACGAAGTCAATTAACACGTCTCAGTAAATAAATAAATAAAAGTAAATACATGTGATGTTAAATAGTACTAATCAGATTTAAGTAATAAAGAATTTTAGAAGTTTAAGTACTACTTGAAAACATTTATTTAAAAAAAAAGGTATTATTTTATTGTATATAGTAGGTTAATATTATGTCACTAGCTCTTATATGTATATAAACTGCTCAAACATGAATAGGGATATTGGTAGGTTGGTAGGTTTTGTCGTATTTATGTGGCCTATCATTTTTTTTTTAAATTATAAATATCATTAATATTTAATAGACATTATTGTCTTTTTCCCCCATAAAAAAGTTATTTAATTAAGGTCGATTTAATTAAAATTAATAGGATAAGTAAAAATAACCAATTTCCCTATTCATTTTTGAGCAGTATATATTTTTCTTTTAGCAGAAATCAGCTATTGAGGTTGTACTCATGACGGAATTTTCGAATTTTTTCTTTATATCTCCATCGATCCTACCTAGTAGATGACTACAATGAGGTCCGTTCAAAACTGTATATATATATATATATATATATATATATATATATATATATATATATCTATATATATAGATCTATCTAGCTATCGAGCTATATGTCTGTTACCGCTCTAGCGGTCGCAATTTTTGTTTGATCGTTACCAAACGCGATATTTAGTCGTTTTATGTAAAAAGAAAGATCAGTTAACGGCTGAAATCTGACCAGTGGGAGGGGGGGGGGTTTAGAGGGGAGGATTTTAGAAAATTCGAAATATCTCCGTTACTATACGTCGGATCGAAAAATTGTACAGAATCAATCTTACTGCAAATTAAATTTACTATAAACATTGTTATATACATTTATTCTCTATCTTGAATATTAACCGAGATATTTGCATTTTTATGAAATCGGGACAGATAACGGATGAGAGTAAAACTTCACGTGGGAAATCTGCTTAGTTTACGCAGCCCCTGCGTGACGGACTTTTTGTATACTATTAGTAAGTTTACCAACGCTAAATGGACCTGACTCTGGCTAAAATATGTATATATAAGCCAATAAAATCTATCTATCATGCTTAAACCGGATTCTTCTTTTCATAATAGACTAATATTTTGCACCGCCTTATAGCTTATCCTCAAACTTCTTGTTCTGTAGCAAAATCAATTTCCAAGGCACGTATTCTCCCCCTTCTGCTGAATATTTGTAGCTATTGCCATTGACATCCTTCACGTCTTCCTTCTAGAATATAATTAGCCACTTTGTAAAACCCCATTGTCCAATTACTCGTCGTGTAATAATAGCTGATGCTGTAATAGACATTCTCTCCTTACTAGACGGATATAAATAGGTTCTGTCATCGACCTTCCTATACTCCTTCCAGTAGAATATATATATAGCTCCTCCTTTAAACTTTATTCTTAGCCTACCGACTTACGTCTATTTCTATTGGGGACTAGGGTCTCGGTGGTTGGTGCATCGGAAATGTTGGCTGGGTGCCAAGCCCTGATTAATATATGATATAGTTGGTTGGTTCCTAGTCCATCCGTCCGCTTTATTACACCTTCCTCCCCCCCCCCCCTTCTTCTAAGGATGTCATGACTCCTCAACGATAACGGTGCTATCTTTATCTGAGTTTATGGATACATTTTTGGCTACCTGAGCACTAAAAAGTCCTTCACGCAGGGGCTGCGTAAACTAAGCAGATTTCCCACGTGATGTTTTACAATAGAGAAATTTCACGAGAGCCATGCAGTTAAGGAAACGGTCGAACTAGCTTTTGGCGGGAAAGTCACTCGTCCGTTAGCCGACCAGATTTAATAAAAATTCAAATATCTCGGTTAATATTCAAGATAGAGAATAAATGTACATAACAATATTTATAGTACATTTAATTTGCAATAAGATTGATACTGTACAATGTTTCGATACGACGTATAATAACGGAGATATTTCGAATTTTCGAAAATCCTCCCCTCTAACCCCCCCCCCTCCCGCTGGTCCGATTTCAGCCGTTGACCAACTTGATCTTTCTCTTTACATAAAACTAAATATCGAGTTTGGTAACGATCAACAAAAATTGCGACCGCTAGAGCGGTAACAGACAAATATATATATATATATATATATATATATATATATATATATATATATATACAGTTTTGAATGGACCTCATTTTCGTCATCTACTAGGTAGGATCGATGGACATTTGAAGAAAAATTTCGAAAATTCCGTCATGAGTACAACCTCAATAGCTGATAGGCTGTGTAAACTAAACATTTTCCATGCATTGGTGAACTCATCCCAACATATAGTCTCTATTTCTAAATAAAATAGTCCGTCGCGCAGGGGCTGCGTGAACTAAGCAGATTTCCTACGGGCAGGTTTACAGCAGATAAATCTACATACTGGTATCACAACCGTGAATGTTAATCGATTAAAAACCAACTGTAATAAGAAATATTTCAGTCAATTTACAAGTTAATAATATCTACAACGGAAAGCGTCTGAATTGTAAACAAACAGGGCAGCCAACATCACAGCGCTGAATAGATAGAATCTAGACCGGAAAGAAGAACAATTAATGAAATATATCTGAATATAACATATTAATTTTATTGAAAACTATTTACTATACTTAGTACTGTAAATTATAATGAATCAGAATAATTTTTATCTCAATCAATCCAATTTTAATAGTCCAAAATCATAATACGGGGGGGGGGTCACTAGAACATATTTTTTCTGTAATCATTGAATAATGGTAACATTACTAAACTGAAATGAGTGAAGAAAGTGAAACATTTTGCAATAGAGTGAAGAAAGTAATCACTTTCTTCACAAGTGAAGAAAGTGAATTGCCTTCTTAATTAGTAATAAGTATAAATTAAAAAATAATTTGAAGTTGGAAATTAAATGCTTTTAAATGTTTCTTAACATTGTAAGAATTTATTTTAACAAAATAAATTGAAATGTGAATGAATTATTGGTGGAAATAATCAATATATTTTAAAATTTAAATATAATAATAATTACCTTCCTTGTTTATAACCTGCACTTGTTTATAACTGCACTACTTCACAATCATCACTAGTTGTTTTATAACTATGCTTATAACCTTTCACAATCATGCTTATAACCTACCAACAACATCCTAATTTTGTTCATATTCTGGTTAGATCTGATCATGTATTACACGATTACAGAAATTTAATATTACACTCGTGACGAAAGTAGAATTTACAACTCTCGTGAAATTACCACACTCGCTTCGCTCGTGTGGGTAAACGTTTCACTCAAGTTGTAAAATGATCTACTTTCGTCACTTGTATAATAAATAACTATGAATGTACCTCGTATAATCTCTTGAAAACCATACTTGGTAATTAAGCCTCGAATAATGTGGTTTACTCTATAATAGAATATTGTTTTGTAACATGAGTAGAAGTGGAGGTTTGCTGAAAGCTAAAAACAGAAAAATGCAAATATCTTGGTTAATATTCAAGGTAGAGAATACAGGCACATAGCAATATTTATAGACCATTTAATTTTCAATAAGATTGGTCTATACAAGTTTTTGATTCGACGTATAGTAACGGAGATATTTCGAATTTTCAAAATTCTCCACCTCTAAAGCCCCCCCCCCCTCCCCCTGGCCCGATTTCAGCCGATAACGAACTTGATCTTTCTTTTTTCATAAAACGACTAAATATCGAGTTTGGTTAACGATGAAACAATAATTGCGGCCGGTAGAGCGGTAACCGGCGCTAATGTTATAGATATATAATATAATAGATGATATTTAATCGTAATAAATGCTACTCATGGTTATGGTTTGAATTATTCAAAAACGGTGAGTCAGAAAGTGTAGAAGGATAGATTAGGAACACATTTTAATTTATTCTTTAAAACTAAAATTTCTATTCTCTTAGACCCCAAAAGTTACGCTTTAGGATTGGCTATTTCGAGGAAACATTACGCCATGGAGTGAAGTGTAATTGTACACATTGAAGTCTCGCTATAAAAATACCATCATTAGTCAGTCAACAATGATTACACGGTCATCGCCGGGTACCTTAGCTAGATTGTATATACAAAATACGTAAATAATAGATGATATATAATTATAATAAATGCTATCCATGATTATGATTTGAATTATTCACGGTGTGTCAAACAGTGGAGAGGGAATGATTAGGGACTTATTTTCATTTATTCTTCAAATCTAAAATTTGTTTTCTTTAGGTCCCTCAACTGACCCTTACGGGAAAACAATGCGCCCAGACGGGAAGTGCAGTTGTACACGTAGAAGCATTGCCAAAAACAAAATAGAATCTTTCCGCCTCAAATGATTTCCCGAGCGAAGCCGGGTACCTCAGCTAGTATATTTATATATATCGTTTTGAACGGACCTCATTTTTGTCATCTCCTGGGTAGGAACGATGGACATTTGAAGAAAAATTTCAAAAATTCCGTCATGAGTACGACCTCAAGAGCTGAAATCTGCTAAAATTGAGACATGTGTACAACCTGAATAGCTGATTTCGTCATTAGCAAACTTTAGCCTGTTCCCATTGTTATATGCCAGTTAGAAGTCAATCAAGAGGTGATGCTGACCTCTTGTTCGATTTCAGCCATTAACGAAATTAATCTTCAGTTTTACATAAAACGTTTAAATATCGAGTTTGGTAACGATCAAATAAAAATTGCAACCGCTAGAGCGTTAACAGACGATATATATACAGTGTGTCCCAACTTCCCGTGCTCACCTGGAAAAAATAATTCAAATCTATGTTAATATTTTGTCCTTAATAACTAAAATCTTTGCATAATGCACAGGAGACGGGAAATATGACAATATGGAGGACAGTGAAGTCTTATATAAGAAATTAATTTTAGTATTAACAAATGCCAACAACGGGTATAAACCCTAAACACTGGGATGGGTAAATGTCAAAATAGTGTGCAAAGTAAAGCCTTGCCTAAAAAATACCATCACCATTCAGCCTCAAATCAATTCCCGGACGTAGCCGGGTATCAGAGCTAATATATATATATATATATATATATATATATATATATATATATATATAAATATATAGATTTATATATCGTTTTGAACGGACCTCATTTTTGTCATCTCCTGGGTAGGATCGATGTACATTTGAAGAAATGTTTCGAAAATCGCGTCTTGAGTATGATCTCAATAGCTGATTTCGTCATTAGCAAACTTTAGCCTGTTCCCATTGTTATATACCAGTTAGAAGTCAATCAAGAGGTGGTGCTGATCATTCTCGTGTGCTTTTCACAGCATTTGACTGATTGGTAAAATGGATGATCCGATATTGACTGTGTTGGTTCTATTACGGTACTTGAGCCGGCATTCTCCCACCCCTCTCCACTAACTCCGACCAATGGCTGCTAACAGGGATCTTATAAGACTGAAGGAAGAATAGCTGTGTCTCTGTTATTATCTGATTCAAGTTTTTCGACCTTTCTAATGTATAGGGACAACGTTCTAATGTTCTTAAAATAAACGGGAACATCTTATGAGCAAAACATTTAGCCGCTTAAGAGGCGGCATTTTACGGAATATTGGAAACGAACAAGCTGACACGTTAGCAAATTAAGCAGCCCAAGATACGAAAATAATTCCAGAATTCTCTCTCGTACCACTCTCATACATTAAAAAAGTCCGTCACGCAGGGGCTGCGTAAACTAAGCAGATTTCCCACGTAAAGTTATACAATAGTGAAATCTCCATATGAGTGCCGAACAGTCACGGAAACAGCCGAACTAGCTTTCGGCGGAAACGAATAGAAGCAACCATAGCTCGTCCGTTACACTTAATAACAATGCAAATATCTCAGTCAATATCCAAGATAGAGAATAAATGTATATAATAATATTTATAGTAAATTTAATTTTCAATACGATTGGTTCTATACAATTTTTCGATGCGACGTATAGTAACGGAGATATTTCGAATTTTCGAAATTCCTCCCTCTAAACCCCCCCTGCCACGGATCCGATTTCAGCCGGTAATGAACTTGATCTTCCTTTTTACATAAAACGATTAAATACCGAGTTTGGTGAGGATTAAACAAAAATTGCGACCGCTAGAGTGTTTTGAACGGACCTCATTTTCATCACCTCCTGGGTAGGATCGATGGGCATTTGAAGAATTTTTTTTGTAAATCGCGTCATGAGCACGACCTCAATAGCTGATTTAAGGACACCATTTCCCATGCCGACACAATGGCCGGCACATAACATAAGTGGGACAGAAAATAGACGACAAGTAACAAATCTTACAGCCTACATCAATACATACCAAATATAACTCACAACAACTACAACACAATTAAGAGTCACCATCACAAATGCACACAATTTCTGACATATACAGACAGGACATTATTCGACAAGATTTAAAATTCAAGACAATGACAAATGTACTTGCTGCTCACCGACAACATAAACGTTTATACAAATACTGTTTAAAATTTAATCAAATGATATCAAATTTAATGATGAATATAATTGTAAAAGGAGGTTATTGGCTAGAACCACCTCATATTATATTTAACGAATATAATAAAGAACTTATAAAGTTTATCAAAAGTATAGATATAGATGTAGCAAAAATACATTAGAATGTAGAATTGAATGTCAGGAATGGGAATCAGAATTCAATATATTTACCTTAGACTCGCAAATTAAATATTGGTTGAGTTTAACTTTTATTGATTTATTTTTGTTCTTATTTTATTTATTTACTTTTCCATTTCATTTATTAATTTTATTTGTAATTATGTTTCTTATTTTAATATTTTATTTTATTATTATTATTTCTTTTACATTATATTTGAATAGATAGTTGATTAACGTATAAGGGTGTTTTTTTTAGAGGTATAGAACTTTAAATTGCAATAAAACAACGATGGATTATTCGATTGACAAGAATTTTTTTTTTATTCGAAAGATAATCTTGTGGCATTACATTTTAAATATTATACATATACGGCGCAACATGTCACACAGCTCGTGCCACAATCGATTTATTGAAAGACACGTTTGGTGACCGCCTAATTTCACGTTTTGGACCTGTGAATTGGCCTCCAAGATCTTGTGATTTAACACCGCTAGACTCCTTTCTGTGGGGCTATGTAAAGTCATTGGTCTATGCGGATAAGCCACAAACGTTTGACCATTTGGAAGACAACATTTGCCGTGTTATTGCCGATATACGGCCACAAATGTTGGAAAAAGTCATCGAAAATTGGACTTCCAGATTGGACTACATCCGAGCCAGCCGTGGCGGTCATATGCCAGAAATCATATTTAAAATGTAATGCCACAAGATTATCTTTCGAATAAAAAAAAATTCTTGTCAATCGAATAATCCATCGTTGTTTTATTGCAATTTAAAGTTCTATAACTCTAAAAAAACACCCGATATATATATATATATATATATATATATATATATATATATATATATATAGTAAAATAAAAATGTATTTAAACATAATCATACATTTATTCAAATAAATAACTCCTCATAGGGTTACTATGAGGAGAAAAAAAAAAGAAAAGAAAAAGAGGCGGCATTTGAAATCTACTAATAGGGGCATTTGTTAGTTAAATAGTTAAATAAAGTACTGTTTTGTTTCTTATCAAAATGTAGTATTTATAATCAAACAATGACTCTTTTACTTATTTTTCATCAATGCTCTATTATTCAAAATTTGGTATTCAGAATATAATGGGCAAATAGAGTATTTAATAAATTATATAATAGACATGCTTTCAGAGTATTTCTAACATCATTTGTAGCACTCTGATTTCATATGCTTATATAAAATGGTTTATTATGAGAGAAATATAAATTCTGGTCTCTCTCTATGGTTCTAGATGGAGTGTTTATACACCTGTAAACATGGTTATTTTCAGGCCGTCTGTCTTAGTTTTATTTGATATAGATCACCTTTAATATTTTGCAAAGAATAAATTTAACAAAAATGATTCAGCTATTTTATTTGATTAGTCGGACTTGGCAGATGTTTTAGTCAACAAGGTTGCCAGTAAAAACTATTCCTAATATAATATCATTTAACAATTTTATAATGAATGATAAATGATTTAATACAAAAGTTATTATGACGAGTAAATCATGAAAATCAATTCAATTTCAAATTCCTCAAGGTATTTTCTCAATAGCTACCTCGAGGTTTTAAGCGATTGTTTCTAGTCTAAAGTATTATCTATATATCTATACTGAAAGAATTCAAAGATGTAGCGTACTCATTTATCAAGAATAGTTAAAAAATGTTTTTTAGTGTTTTTTCTATGGTCCAGTAAATTATGTTTTAATGGAAATGTCAGGAAAATATGTTTCCAATTTTTATGAATACACTTTTTCCAGGATTTTAGCAGATTTCCCCCAAGGGAAATTTGATATTGAGGTCGTACTCATGACGCTATTTTCGAAAAATGTCTTTCAAATGTCCATCGTTCCTATCCAGGAGATGACGAAAATGAGGTCCGTTCAAAATTATATATATATATATATATATATATATATATATATATATATATATATATATATGTGTGTGTGTGTGTATGTGTGTGTGTGTGTGTTAACGTTTTAGCGGTCGTACTTTTTGTTTAATTGTTACCAAACGCGATATTTACTCGTTTTATGCAAAAAGAAATATCAAGTTCGTTAACGGCTGAAGTCGGACCAGTCGAAGGGGTATTTAGTTAGGAGGTAAAGATTTTCGAAAATTCGAAATATCTCCGTTACTATAATTGGGATCGAGAAAGTGTATGGAATGATTCTTATTGAACATTAAATTTACTATAAATATTGTTATATACATTTACTTTTGTTGATTTTTTACTTTTGTTTGTACATTTATTCTCTATCTTGAATATTAACATCATCATTCAACATAATTTTGAATATTTGCCTTTTTTAGTTTTCAGCCTTCAGTAAACACCCACTTCTACTCGCATTACATAAATATTAATCTGTAATATAATAAACCACATTATTATAAGCTTAAATACCAAATTTTTTTTTTCAGAGACCTTTATTATATGAGATACATGCAAATACATTCTTGTGCCCCCCCCCTGCTTCCGTCTTCAATTCTTGGACTAATACAATTTGATTGATTTAGATAAACATTATTCTGATTCATATAAATTGCAGTACTAAATACAGTACATAGTTTTCAATAAAATTAATATGTTATATTTAGATAGATTTCAGTAATAGTTAATTTCCGGTCTAGAATATTTCTGTGTTAAGTTCTCAAAGGTTGGCTGGCCTGTTTTTTTACAATTCAGACACTTTCCGTTGGGATATTATTAAAATTAACTGAAATGTGTCATTGCCATTTGTATTTATTTACTTAATATTCACGGTGGTGTGTTTCTTACCAGTATGTATATTTATCTCTTGTAAAACTTCACTTAGGAAATCTGCTTGGTTTACGTAGCCCCTGCGTCACGGACTTTATCTTCTTGTTCTTAAGTACGAAAAATAAAGGTTTAGAATGTTTCTCTTTATACTTCATCTCATGACTGCCAAAAACAATAGCCTATCTTGTGAATCTACAAAACATATGTTTTACAACTAGCCTATATCTTACAATTACAAAGAGATATAAATATAACAATCTTTCACTATAATATTCATTCCCTAACACTACTATTGGATAAGTCCACTGAGCTCAAGCTACTTTCGAGGTGTAGATTCCTGCTCACTACCATGCACTTCTTGGCAGTTTGACAAGTTTCCCTAGAATTCCAGGTCCGTCATTATTTTCCAAATTCAGCTTATATATATATATATATATATATATATATATATATATATATATATATATATATATGTATAATATATATATGATAGGTCGCAGTTTTTGTTTGAGTCTTACCAAACTGGATATATAAGTGTTTCATGGAAAACTGAAATCAAGTACGTTAGCCACTGAAACCGGACAGGTAGGGAGAGCTTTAGGGGGGGCGGGATTTCGTACATTCAAAATATCTATCACTCCTACTCATGTCATATTAAAAATAAGCTGTTATATCGTGAACCTTCTTATTCGAAGCTTAAATACCAAATATTGGCTCCATTGAACTTTTACTACAAGAGATCCATGCAAAGAAGTAGTGTGATGATGTTATCAATGTCCTTGACTAGAAAATGTTTATTTGATCAATACCATACATTTTGTGTAAAGTAAAAAAAAAAAAATTAATATAATCCTTGCGCTCAAGGTATATTAGTAGACTGATTAAGTTATATTAATTGTAAAGAAACGTTGAGTAATGGTATAAATAAAATAATTAGGTTATATAAAATAATTGTGACCTACATCGTCCAGAAGAATTAAATAAATGTATGAACTTTATCTGTACCAATCTGTCTATTACTAAGCTGCATTGAACAAAATAATTACCAAAATATAAATAAAACCATTGAACTAATTAAACAAACAGACAAAGAATACAAAACTTAATCGTACACAATATGCATTAAGGGCGTAATAACCTAGATGTTTATCACCCATAAACCTATATCCTGTCCTATCAACGCCATACTCAATATTTAACCCTTTCGTTCAAAATTATTATTCATATTTATTAATGGCTGAAATCTGAACAGAGAGAGAGAGGAGAGGGGGGGGGTGAAAATTCAAATTATAGTCGTTATTATGAGTCGGGTAGAAAAATGTTAAAATATTGATAATCTATAATTGTTGTTATACACATTTTTATCTTAGCTCAAATTATTAGCAGTGTGTCAAAAAAATTGCTATATTTACGCAGCCCCTGAGTGCAGGACTTTTCCTTTGTCTTCATGGATTGGTCGAGGGAAAACCCCTCCAGGCTGGGCTCCATTAAATAGAAATGGGAACGTGGTTTTCCTATCGAAATTGGGCGCTACAATCTACTGAATAGTGCAAGGCGTTTCTCATCTCTAGTTATTGTGATCAAGAAGGCCTCCTACTGATCTCCAAACCCCTTAGCCACCCTTTCCTGCAGGGCAGGCTGATATTTGCATCCAACAGTGTTTGTCTGCTGATCTCCAAACCCCTTAGCCACCCTTTCCTGCAGGGCAGGCTGACATTTGCATCCAACAGTGTTTGTCTGCTGATCTCCAACCCTCTTAGCCACCCTTTCCTGCAGGGCAGGCTGATATTTGCATCCAACAGTGTTTGTCTGCTGATCTCCAAACCCCTTAGCCACCCTTTCCTGCAGGGCAGGCTGACATTTGCATCCAACAGTGTTTGTCTGCTGATCTCCAAACCCCTTAGCCACCCTTTCCTGCAGGGCAGGCTGATATATGCATCCAACAGTGTTTGTCTGCTGATCTCCAAACCCCTTAGCCACCCTTTCCTGCAGGGCAGGCTGACATTTGCATCCAACAGTGTTTGTCTGCTGATCTCCAAACCCCTTAGCCACCCTTTCCTGCAGGGCAGGCTGATATTTGCATCCAACAGTGTTTGTCTGCTGATCTCCAAACCCCTTAGCCACCCTTTCCTGCAGGGCAGGCTGATATATGCATCCAACAGTGTTTGTCTGCTGATCTCCAAACCCCTTAGCCAGCCAGCCTACCACCTGCTTCCTACTTGAATCCGTCAGCCACGTCCGCAAGACCAACAACCCTACACCCCTTTGAGGGAACACCCGCGAACCCCTCGGTAGTAGAAATTTAAAAACATTGAGCTGGTAGACTCAATGAAGAAAGAAGGTGTAAACTACATATCCAGCTTTCAGAGTATAACTCTAAACCCCCTAATACTGTATAAAAGAGCTCTGACATCCTGAACCAACACTCCGAACGTCATTGCATTCGATATACGAGGGATTTTACGTCATCACATTAAATGCTCTGGAGGCATCAATATTAATTTGGTCGACGCTAACAAAAATTTTATTTTTCTTCTAACAACAATGATATCCCTTCAAAGTAGTTGCCAGCTATACACCGGCAGAGTCTTAGTTCCTACTCTTGGAAGCACGCTGGTTGCCCTCAACTGGTATGGCTTTTAACTGTTCGGTCACGGTCTTTTGGATGTTCTCCAGAAATAACAAAACGGTGTCCTTTTCAATTTAGGGAAAGGGAAAAAGTCACAATAAGGAAAATAATTCATCATCTGTGATCACAGAATTGAGGAATTCTTCGTCATTGGCAATCTAAATAACAAATTTTGTGACTCTGAAGAACATTCAAAAGACTGTGACCGACCAGTTAAAAGCCATACCAGTTGAAAACTTTCATCGCTGCTACCAAGAATGGGGAAAAACGACTCCGCCAGTGTAGCTGCCCAATGGAATTATTTTGAAGAGGATAACATTGTTGTTTGAAAAAAAAATTAAAACTTTAGTTACTACAAAACCATCTAAGTCAAAAGTGTAAATATTAGTAATCAAAAGACAAGTACAATATGACTATACGTTAAATTTGTGATTTAAAAAAGTGGAGAACATCGCGCTCCTGTATGACCTGAAGAATAATTATATGTGTTTTATATTATTATTTATAATGACATCCTTAATTCAATGATTCCGAATCCAAAAACGAATGAATTTGTGTATAAGAGTACAAAAACAAAAGTAGTTTACTCAAGTGGAGTAATAAACTAAGAAGATTTAACATGCTCCGAAATGACAAAGGGATGATGTTATTAGATAAACTTTTTCTTAATTTTTTAATAAAGACCCCCTTAGAAAAAACTGAAATTTAACCTAAATATTATTCCTAATGTCAAATCCCATGAGTACTTTACTGAGGCCTAGAAACGCTAAAATATAAAATACTAGTGAAATAGCCTAGTAGAAATTTTTGTATTAAAACAGAAGCCCGACGTCCGATATTATGTGGAGATATGGTCTACAGAAAGTGTAAAATACTAAATCATTTATATTTCAGATATTATGCGTCTTATTAAAAATGTTATGGTACTAAAATTGTTAAGAAAGTAATGCTCTACAATTATTATGAAAGACACTTTTCTGTAACTAGAATATTAACCAAGTTCTTTGTGTTTTCTTGTTTTCAATTGTTACTTAATCTTCATCCTCACGCATGCGATTTTCACTTAAAGTATATATATCACTAAACATCTCATGCTAAGTCTCATTTCAGTCCTATTTACACTAGCAATAATTACTCTATCAAGGAAAAAAATAGAGTATAGAATTTGAACTGACATCATCAGCATGCCATTTCAACATGAGGTATCTGTGTTACTTTTTTTGGCATCTACTTGTTAGTCGACGCAAATTTGAAGAATGTTTTCGTAACTTGTGTTCAACTTCAGTAACTGATTTACCTTAAGAGAAATCTGAGGAAACTACTTACATTATGTGAGGCTATATTTAATAATGCATTTTTGAGCGTGTATGTAGACATTAATTACTAAACATAAGGTAAAGAAGGCCGTTACAGATGTATACAAAGATGACTTGATGTTATACTACCTTCACCTAGACCATGATTAAGGAAAGTATGAGAATAAATATAATACAAATACATTATTGTACCCGATTGGGTAGGTGGAGAATATGTGGTAGTGGTAGGACATGAGCTAAAGAAAACTGCTTGTAAGAGGTAAGATGAATAGATCTTGTTGGTACGAGGAGGGGGTGATTAGGTGAGGAATAGATGGTGGTTTATGTGATGGGATGGAGGACACAGTAGGTCGCCAGTGGAATCTGGTTCGAAAGACTAGAAATAATGGTATTAGGAGTTGGGGCGAAGGAAATACATTGTTTGGTAGGTGCTAGGAAAGATGGGAATAGATAATGGATAATAAATGGTGATTGTATGAGCTGAGAAGAAGGATAATAGGAGATGATATTAGGAGCTGGAAAGATGGATAATAGGAGGTGATAGTAGGAGCTGAGAAGAAGGGTAATAGATGATGATGGCAGGAGCTGGAAAGAAGGATAATAGGAGATGATAGTAGGAGCTGGAAAGAAGGATAATAGGAGGTGATAGTAGGAGGTGTAAAGAAGGATAATAGGAGATGATAGTAGGAGGTGTAAAGAAGGATAATAGGAGATGATAGTAGGAGGTGTAAAGGAGGATAATAGGAGGTGATAGTAGGAGCTGAGAAGAAGGGTAATAGATGATGATGGCAGGAGCTGGAAAGAAGGATAATAGGAGATGATAGTAGGAGGTGTAAAGAAGGATAATAGGAGGTGATAGTAGGAGCTGAGAAGAAGGGTAATAGATGATGATGACAGGAGCTGGAAAGAAGGATAATAGGAGATGATAGTAGGAGCTGGAAAGAAGGATAATAGGAGATGATAGTAGGAGCTGGAAAGAAGGATAATAGGAGATGATAGTAGGAGCTGGAAAGAAGGATAATAGGAGATGATAGTAGGAGCTGAGAAGAAGGGTAATAGATGATGATGACAGGAGGTGGAAAGAAGGATAATAGGAGGTGATAGTAGGAGGTGTAAAGAAGGATAATAGGAGATGATAGTAGGAGGTGTAAAGAAGGATAATAGGAGATGATAGTAGGAGCTGGAGATTATGGGAATGCCTCTAGTTGGTAGAGGTGTTGTGATGTTGGCGAATAGATTGTGATGTCAAGAGTTTAAAATATGGGGATATTTGCTAGTGGCAAGGAGTGTTGTGATGATGGGGGATGAATGGTGATGGCCGGAGCTGGAAAATATGGGAATATTTGCTGGTGGAAAGGACTGTTGTGATAATGAGGGGGGCAGATGGTGATGGCAAGAGCTGGAAAATATGGGAATATATGCTGGTGGAAGGGAGTGTTGTGATGATGGGGGATAGATGGTGATGGCTGGAGTTGAAAAATATGGGAATAATTCCTGGTGGAAGGGACTGTTGTGATGATGGGGAGTAGATGGTTGATGGCATGAGCTGGTTATATGAGAATATTTGCTAGTGTAAGGGAGTATTGTGATGATGGTGAAGGCAGGAGCTGAAAATTATGGGAATGCCTCTGTTGGTAGAGAAGTTGTGATGAGGAATATAAGTGGCTCTTATACTAAAGACGGTTGTGAGGTATGAAGCTCTCCTACGATCAATGTATGTGTGTGTTAATTTAATTTCTATTTTTTAGTTTACTGCCTATTGCAGTGTTTTATTTACTTATAAAATGTGTCATTATTTATCAAGACCTACAAACATGTAACAATATTTGGGAGATAACATTCCATTGTGTATAGCATACGGGTATAATCTCCGTGGTATTTGTAGTCTAGCGCTATTTTCTGTTATCCTGTTGTATAAGTTATATATTATTTTATATTTTTTGTACATTGTTATTTTAGCTAATGTTACATGTTTGTTTGTAGGTCTTGATAAAGGCTATTAATTTCCCGAAACGTAAGTAAATCATCTTTTTTAATTGTTTATAATCCCTAATTGCTCTAAAGTCACTAGTGATAATTCAATTAAATGTTGCTATAATTCAATATTCGCTTTTGTATTGACTCCCATTGTTTCTTAAATTTTCCCCAACATACAGTTAAATGTGAACACTCACAAGTTACATTGAATAAATACATAATCGGCTCGGGAAAAGAATAGTTTCATAGATATTACTCATTCTCTTATATAAAGTATAAAAACAAAATGTGCAGCTAAATTTTAATTCCCATAAATAACTGAAACCCTCTCTAACACTTTTAGATCACTTATCGGTTTTTGAGCTGATAAAATTAAATTGTTTCGATTTCAAACCACATAAATTTTACTCGAATGTATTAAAATTAATTTACCGATTATTTCTAATCTTTATTTAACATACAATTAGGTATCTACTCTTGCGACTTAACACTTAGTCTAGTGGAAATTTCAGTTTATCTTCACGGGATTACCATATCTCAGTAGCTATTGCTTCAAATCTTTTTGGAACTGCCGGACCCCAGAGCAAAATATTCGTAACAGTCAGGCCCTAATTCACATTATTAAAAGTATTCCAGTGATTGCTAGGCCCCAGTCCTCACTGTCCAGAGTACTCCTATGGTTGCTAGACCATATGCCGCATTATCCAGAGTAGTCCCGGGACTACTACACCACAGTCCACACTGCTTTCAGAGCTACCGGGACTGCCAGAGCCCAGTCCTCACTGTCTACAGAATTCCTGTGATTGTTAGACCGCAGTCCTCACTCCCCAGAGTACTCCTAGGGCTGCTAGACTATATGTCGCATTATCCAGAGTAGTACCGGGACTTCTACACCACAGTCCACGCTGCTCTCAGAGCTCCCGGGACTGCCAGAGCCCAGTCCTCACTGTCTACAGAATTCCAGTGATTGTTAGACCGCAGTCCAAACTAGCCAGAGTACTCCTAGGGCTGCTAGACCACAGTGCGCATTATCCAGAGTAGTCCCGGGACTCCTACACCTCAGTCCACGCTGCTCTCAGAGTTCCCGGGACTGCCAGGAACATGTCTTCATTGTCCAAAGTATTCCTGTGAATGCTAGATACCAGTCCACACTAGCTAGAATAGTCCCAGAGCTGCTAGCCACAGTCTGGATTGTCCAGAGCAGTCCCGGGACTCCTACACCACAGTCCACGATGCTTTCAGAGCTCGCGGGACTGCCAGAGCCCAGTCCTCAATGTCTACAGAATTCCAGTGATTGCTCGACCACAGTCCACACTAGTCAGAGTACTCCTAGGGCTGCTAGACCACAGTGCGCATTATCGAGAGTAGTCCCGGGACTCCTACACCACAGTCCACGCTGCTTTCAGAGCTCCCGGGACTGCCAGAGCCCAGTCCTCACTGTCTACAGAATTCCAGTGATTGCTAGACCGCAGTCCACACTAGCCAGAGTACTCCTAGGGCTGCTAGACCACAGTGCGCATTATCGAGAGTAGTCCCGGGACTCCTACACCACAGTTCACGCAGCTCTTAGGGAACTAGTGGGACTGCCGTACCCTAGATGCCACTACCAGAGTATTCCTGAGTCTATCTGGGTCATGTCCACACTATCCAGAGGCCTGCCAGAACTTTCTGACACAAGTCAGTGCTATGTAAAAGCTCTCATGCTGCCAAACCTTATTACACTCTTATCAACGAATTTGCACTTCTGCCAAGCCACACTGTCCAGAATCCTACATGTATAAATCTAAATCTCCTTCTATACCTTTGCAAACACCCACCCAATATATTCCAATCTTTAATGCTTACTGTAATAGATACGTCTTTTGGTTACTAACACTTACCTATAAAACTTTAATGAGGAACCAACCTTCCACCTCATAGCTTGTACCATCCTTCCAATGTTCATGTTTCCTCTGTCTTTTAAATTCAAAATGGGATTGATGAAAAAGGGTTAAAACAGCCTCCTTCCCTATTGAACGAATGAATAAATGCTTCCCATGTACCTTTTCCTCCCCGATACACACAGAACATTCCTTTCAAGTCTACCAGGATGGATTTTCTAGCGACTTACTTTGATGTCAATGGAAGCAGGAAAAATAATTAACGATATCAAGGTAACTCTAATGAAAATGTTGAATTATAGTAAGTAAGTGGAGAACCGTTGATGAGAACCAAACACAACGAATTTTGAAATGGGTTTGAGATGACCCAATGGAATTTGAAACCCCGATCGACGTCGAATCCTCGAACCATCAAAGGCTCCCTCAGCCTCACACCTCCTCGTACCTTCAAGCAATGTATCCCATAAACATACTCAACCTTTAGCATATTTGCAAACAATGTACTTAAATATATAATAATTTAATATATTAACGATATAGTTTTATTTTATTATTATATTAAATAGCTTAATTATTGATTACATAAGGAAATTGGTCCATATATATCAGTGGTGGTTATTTGAGAGTTACAGATACACTTTTGATTAAATTTACAGAATTTCATCCAGCAACATATGTTGTGAAGTGCACGCATTTTTTATTTGAACGTTACGGATCTACAATTATTCTTGTATAGCATTTTTTCTCCAAGACGATAATTAATGGAGTTATTTGGATTGTTTTTGTATTTAGTCTCTTGTAAATCCAACTCCTACCAATGTAACTTTCCTTTATACCAAGGCGCTCATCCTTTATTTGGTGACCCAACAGACAGTCAAAATAAATTTTATAACACTGTCTCATAAAGGGAGTAATGTTCCACCTTTGAGCCTTGTGAGTAGTTTCACCGCACACGTAATAAAAGTCATCGAGGTGGTCCCCCAGCTGTCTAGACATAATGAAAACTAAGCCACTTCATTTATAATGCTCAACATTTATAATGTAACTAGCCAAGGTACCCGGCTTCGCTCGGGAAGTCATTTGAGGCGGTAAGATTCTATTTTGTTTTTGGGAAAGCTTCTACGTGTACAACTGCTCTTCCCGTCTGGGCGCATCTCTTTTTTCCCGTAAGGGTCCGATTTGAAGAATAAATGAAAATAAGTCTCTTAATCATTCCCTCTCCTCTGTTTGACACACCGTGAATAATTCAAATCATAATCATGGATAGCATTTATTATAATTAAACATTATCTATAATGTACGTTTTTTGTATAAACAATCTAGATAATATGCTCAGCGATGCCCGTCGTTGACTGACTAATGACTAACATTCCGAGTTTTGTTAAGTTCGGTTCAATCGTCAGTGCCCAACAAAATTGTTGGCTTCCGATAGTTTTTAGTGTATATCTCGGTTATACTTTGTTATACGACAAAAATGAATATAACAAAAGTTACTTTAAATAACAAAATAAACAACTTGTGCCATGTGCATATTTGAAGAAAAACCAATAGAAAACGAAATACCGCTATTTTTAATTTTCGGCCTCCCTTACAACCCCCACTCCTGCCCGTTCCTATAAATGTTAGTATGGCTTATTATAATGAAAGCGTTAGTGCTAATACACGTACCGAGTTTTATTTATTTCGGTTGTCTTTTGTGCCAAATAAAATTGTTGACTCCCGCTATAATTTTTAGCGTATGACGCCTTTTAGACTTCGGTATACGACGATAGTGTATATAACAAAAGTTACTCTAAATAACAAAATAAACAACTTTTGTTATGTGCATATTTGCCGAAACCCCAATAGGAAACGAAATACCACAAATTTTAATTTCAGCCCTCCCTTATAACCCCCACTCCTGCCCGTCCCTAGAAATGCTGCTATTTTCGTACGACCAACAAACTTCAGAGAAAAACGTCCGTCACGGGGGGGGGGGGCTGCGTTAACTAAGCAGATATTCCACATGCTGGTAAGACACACCACTGATATCTCCCCACATATTCTGATTGAATACCAGAAAGTAGGAATTTCTCACTTAATATTTAAGTTTCGAAAAAATGTATAGATCAATAATTGGAGAGCATCAATATTTTAACAAGATTATTTCTTTAACTCCTCATAATAACACAGATATTGGGAATTTTCGAATCCCCAATTTCTAATATGATCTTTAGTGTTGACTGCAACATTTAAATATCGAGTATTATATAGATGCAATAAACATTTACGAGACAAGAATTTAACATCTTAATTGATGACATCTCACAACGAATTTGTATGTATCTCACAAACTTCAATGAGAAAAATATTTAGTATTTTAGAATGAGAAGGTTCATGTAATAACAGCATATGACATGAGTAGGAGTTTGGATTTGCTGAAGGCTGAAAATTAAAAATTTCAAATATCTCGGTTAATATTCATATTAGAAAAAATAAGCATATAACAACGTTCATAGACAAATAAATTTGAAATAATATTAGTTCTATACAATATTTCGAGCCGACGTATAATAATGGAGATATTTAGGATTTTCGAAATTTCTCCCCTAACCCCTCCCCCCTCCCACGGATCCGATTTCAGCCGTTAATGAACTTGATCTTCCTTTTTACATAAAACGATTAAATACCGATTTTGATAACGATAAAACAAAACTTATGACGACTAGAGGGGTAACTAACTTATATATATATATGTATAATATATATATATATATATATATATATATATATATATATATATATATATATATATATATATATATTGGATAAGTTACCCGGGAATTCATATGAGCCTGAATGATGGTATTTTTTTGCCAAGGCTTTACTTTGCACAATATTTTGACATTTCTCCGTCCAAGTTAGGGTTTATACCCGTCGTTGCTGTGGATTTGTTAACAATAAAATTATTTGTTATGTAAGGCTTCACTGTCCTCAATATTTTTATATTTCCCGTCTCCTGTGCATTTAGTCTTGATTGTAAACTGTATATTCATATTGCTACATAGTGTGTTTAGTAAAGCACATCATATATTAACGGAACAGAGTAAATAAATACCAGAAATAACTGGGTGCACCCCCCAGCGTTCATCTTTTTAAATTATTTATTTATGATAACTAAACAAATTCATATTCCTGAAAATAACACTACATTGCTAAAAGTATAAGCATCAAGTAGAATGTGAACATAGACCAATATGAAGTTGGCAGGGAAGCTGCAGAACTGATAGGACAAAGGAAGCATCCCACACCTCCCTATGCTCAGTGGTGTCAAGCTACCACTTATTTAGGATCTCAATCTTTTAATACAATAAATTATATTAACAAATTCGATTGCATTATCTTTACAACACTAAAACTGTGTGTACAAATGATTTCCACGTTTTAATTAAATAAAGTATAAAATACACTTAGGGCAAACTGGCGTTTCCCATGAATTAATGTTTGGGAGAAGAGAAGGGGGGCAGTATACTTTACTTAGTGCAATCTGTTACTGGCTGTTTTAGGACGCCATAACCGCTATTAAAAATACTCTTTTGTAAGTCTCCATTGTAAACTGTATATTCATATTGGTATATAGTGTGTTTAGTAAAGCACATCATATATTAACGGAGCAGAGTAAATAAATACCAGAAATAACTGGGTGCACCCCCCCCCCAAGCGTTCATCTTTTTAAATTATTTATTTATGATAATTAAACAAATTCACATTCCTGAGCATAACTCTACATTGCTTAAAGTATAAGCATCAAGTAACATGTAAGCATATATATATATATATATATATATATATATATATATATATATATATATATAATTTTGAACAGACCTCATTTTCATAATCTAGGTAGAATTGATGGACATTTGAGGAACTTTTTCGAAAATCATGCCATTAGTACAGTCTCAATAGCTGATTTTCCTTAAGGGAACTTAGCTGTCCTAAGAAAATTAGACGTGGTTAAGAGAATCTAATCAGCACACAAAAATACGTGTAAGGTCACCAAACAACATCTCAAGGACAAAATCATTATTGACCAGCATACTTGAAGATTGTTATGATGCCCATTAATCACAATGACAACAATAGCATCATCATATAGTTGGTAATCGATATAAGAAGAAATACGTAGCTTCGTGGGATAAATCAATAATATATTGAGGGGTCTATATATAGCCCAAGGTTGGAAGGACTGACAATATTGAGCTGAGAGTAACGACCTACTAGCGGCAGATAGGGATGGTTCATCGCACATAACTCTTATAACACTATCAGAATGGAATTTAGCCACTCCAACCTTCTCCCTTTCCCCCATGTCAGCTGTTGACGAGGAACTCATGACTCCGTTTTTGAAAAATTCCTTCACATGTCCATTATCCGACAGGACGAGAATGAAGTCCGTTGACAATTTAAAAAGTCCGCCACGCAGGGGCTGCGTAAACTAAACAGATTTCCCAAGTGAAGTTTTACAATAGAGAAATCTGCATATTGCTAACACTTATCACCACAGTGAGTAAATACAAACGGTAATGAGAAATATTTCAGTTAATTTTAATAAGCTCCCAACAGAAACGGCTTCCGAGTTATAAACATATAGGTCTCCCAACCAATCAGAGCTGAACAGATAGATAGACATATTCTTCACCGGAAATAAATAAAATTACTGATATATATCTGAATATAACTCATTACCTTATCAAAGCAAACTATTTACTATATCTAGAACTGCAATTTATAATGAATCAGAATAATTTATATTTTAATAACTCAAATTTTAGTAGTGCAAGAACTGAAGAAGGAGGGGGGGGGGCGGATGAACAGAACGTATTTGCATATATCTCAAAGGGTAAAAGCTTACACGACAAGAACGGTTAGAAAAAGCTTACACGAGAGCTGAACAGTTACGGAAATGGCCGAAATAATCCGGAAACGTACGACAATACCCGATCACACACACTTAATAAAAATGCAAATATCTCGGTTAAAATTTAAGATAGAGAATAAATGTATATAACAATATTTATAGAAAATTTAATTTGCAATAAGATTGGTTCTATATATTTTTTCGATCCGACGTATAGTAACGGAGATGTCGAATTTTCGAAGATACCCCTCTAAACCCCCCCCCCTCTTCAACCCCAGTCCGATTTCAGCCGTTAACTAACTCTTTTAGCAGATTTCCCTCGAGGGAAATCAACTATTGAGGTCGTACTCATGACGCGATTTTCGAAAAATTTCTTCAAATGTCCATCGATCCTACCCAGGACATGACGAAAATGAGGTCCGTTCAAAATTGTATATATATATATATATTTGTCTGTTAACACTCTAGCGGTCGCAATTTTTGTTTGATCGTTACCAAACTCGATATTTAAACGTTTTATGCAAAAAGACAGATCAAGTTCGTTAATGGGTGAAATCGGACCAGGGAGGTGGGTTTAGAGGGGGATTTTTGAAAATACGAAATATCTCCGTTACCATACGTCGGATCAAAAAATTGTATAGAACCAATCTTATTGCAAATTACATTTACTATAAATACTGTTCTATACATTTATTCTCTATCTTTAATATTAACCGTGATATTTGCATTTTTATTAAGTGTAACGGACGTGTGAGTTTCCCGCCAAAAGCTAGTTCGGCCGTAACTCTTGGGCTCTCGTATGGAGATTTCTCTATTGTATTACTTCACGTGGGAAATCTGCTTAGTTTACGCAGCCCCTGCGTGACGGACTTTTTACTTAAAACACTTATATATCGAGTTTCGTAACGATTAAACAAAACTTGCGATCGCTAGAGTGGTAACAGACAAATATATATATATATATATATATATATATATATATATATATATATATATATGTGTGTGTATATATATTATATTATATAATTATTTGAGTGGTCATCATTTTCGTCATCTACTAGGTAGGAATCGATGGACATTTGAAGAAAAATTTCGAAAATTGTGTCATGAGAATGACCTCAATAGCTGATTTCCCTCAAGGGAAATACTGCTAAAATGAGGAAATATCGTATTTGTTATTAGCTTAAATTAGACCTGGAATAGTGGGGGTTTAGAAAAGATTTATGTTATTATCGTAACGTCGGATTGGAAAATGTTATTGAACCAATCTTGTTCAACTTCTGATAACCTACAATTGTTGTTCTATGAATATTTTCGAAATTCGAGTATGAAGCGGGCGTGACGGATTTTTGATCTTGCTATCAGTGCAACATCATCAGCATATCTGGTGCAATGAACTGATTTCCCGTTAAACCTCCGATAATTCCATTCATTTTCCTTATTGCCTCTTTAATGAATACAATCAACTGCCTTATCCTACAATATTTTTTTATTCTGGCTTCCCTTTTAGATTCGATAATAATGATTTTAGCTGTCCTTTAGCAGATTTCTCTTATGGGAAATCAGCTATTGAGTCCAACTCATGATGCGATGATCAACAATTTATTTTCAAATGTGCATTCATCCTGCGCAGAAGATGTCGAAAATGAGGTCCGTTCAAAACTATATATAAAGATCGAGTTCCATAATGGCTGAAACTGGACCAGATGGGGGTTTTAGGGGGGAATTTCAAAAATTCCATATATTTCCGTAATTATACGTCGGATCGAAACATTGCATAGAACTAATCTTATTGCGAATTAAATTACCTATAACGTCGTATTTGTAATTGAGTGAAATCGGACCTTGAATATTGGGGGTTTAGAGTGGTTTTCTTTGACGGAAACATCCGAAAACTAGTTCGGCTCTCGAGAAATAGGTGTAGAGGCTCCTGTAAGTTTTTACTTTGTGAGATATGTGTAAATACGTTCTGTTATCCCCCCCCTTCTTTAGTTCTTGGATTACTAAAATTTGACTTATTAAAATATAAATTATTCTGATTCATTATAAATTGCAGTACTAGATATAGTAAATAGTTAGCAATAAAGTTAATATGTTATGTTCAGATATATAACAGTAATTGTTTTTTCATTCCGGTGAAGAATATTTTCAGTTCAGCTCTGAGTGGTTGGCAGACCTATTGTTTACAATTCAGAAGCCGTTTCCTTTGGGAGCTTATTAAAATTAACTGAAAGATTTCTCATGACCGTTTGTATTTATTCACGTTGGTGTTAATTGATGCCAGTATGTAGATTTCTCAATTGTACAACTTCACGTGGAAAATCTGCTTAGTTTACGGAGTCCCTGCGTGACGGACTGTTTTGGTTTGATTGACATGATATTCGATATTTAAACGTTTTATTTAAAAACGAAGTTCGTTAATGTCTGGAATCTGGTTTGGAGTCCTGTAATTTCTAAAATTCGAAATATAATGGAAAAAGTATATAGAACCAATCTTATTGCAAATTTTATGTCCTATATATATTCAAACTGGGATTGAGCGAGCAGGAAGGGGGTTTCTCCGCTCCCGACGACCCAACATTCAGGAATAATCCCTCGTTTTCTCCTGACATCTAGCGGATATCCTTGTAACTATTTGCAGTCCAATCTCTCAGAGTATGAATGACATAATTCAGCAAATGTTTTATAGAAAACGAAAATATTGGTCTTATCCTATTACGTTTTAGGCTGAAATCGGCCTGGGGGGTGGGGGTTAGAGGGGGAAGAATTGAAAACTCGAAATATCGTTATAATCCTTCGGATGAAAAAATGTTACATGGAGAATGTTGGGGAAATTTTAATTTTCAGCTATTGTTATATATATGTTATCTCTTACTCTAATATTAGCGGAGTTATATGTATTTCTTTTAGCAGATTTTCCTTAAGGGAAATCAGCTCTTGAGGTTGTACTCATGCTATTCAAATGTCCATCAATCCTACCTAGAAGATGAAGTCCGTTCAAAATTGTGCGTGTATATCTATATTTGTCTGTTACCTCTCTAGTGGTCGTAATTATTGTTTGGTCGTTACCAAAGTCGATAATTAGTCGTTTTATGTAAAGAGAAAGATCAAGTTCGATAACGGCTGAAATCGGACCCGGGGAAGGGGGTTACTATACACTGTACGTTGGATCGAAAAAGTGCATAGAACCAATCTTATTGCAAACTAAATGTACTATAAATATTTTTTTCTGTAATCGTTGAATAATGGTAACATTACTAAACTGAAATGAGTGAAGAAAGTGAAACATTTTGCAATAGAGTGAAGAAAGTGAATTGCCTTCTTAATTAGTAATAAGTATAAATTAAAAAATAATTTGAAGTTGGAAATTAAAAGCTTTTAAATGTTTCTTAACATTGTAAGAATTTATTTTAACAAAATAAATTGAAATGTGAATGAATTATTGGTGGAAATAATCAATATATTTTAAAATTTAAATATAATAATAATTACCTTCCTTGTTTATAACCGCACTACTTCACAATCATCACTAGTTGTTTTATAACTACGCTTATAACCTTTCACAACCATGGTTATAGCCTACCAACAACATACCATAATCTTCACAACATCCTAATTTTGTTCATATTCTGGTTAGATCTGATCATGTATTACACGATTACAGAAAAAATTTAATATTAATAGTCTCGAGAAATTACCACACTCGCTTCGCTCGTGAGGGTAAACGTTTCACTCGAGTTGTAAAATGATCTACTTTCGTCACTTGTATAATAAATAACTATTATATACTCATGTTGCATAAACAATACGCTGTTATATAATAAACCACTTTATTCGAAGCTTAAATACCAAATATTGTTTTCGAGAGACCTTTAATATACGAGATACAAGCAAATATGTTCTGGTGACCATCCCCCTGTCTTAAGTTCTTGGACTACTGAAATTTGATTGATTGAGGTAAAACTTATTCATTATAAATTACAGTACTAGATATAGTAAATAGTTTTCAATAAAATTAATACGTTACATTGCGATATATTTCAGTAATTGTTTTTCTTTTCTGTGAAAATTTACTGAAACATTTCTTATTACCGTTAGTATTTATTTACTTAATATTCACGGTGGTGTTGTGTTACCAGTGTGTAAATTTTTCTATTGTTAAACTTCAGGAAATCTGCTTAGTTTACGCAGTCCCTGCGAGACAGACGTTTATCAACATTTAATAGAAACAAATAGATTACATTTCATTTTACCTCCTAGGCACGACTGATGAAGATTTGAATTGTTTTTCGAAAATAGTGTCGTGAGTATAATTTCAATGTCTGATTTATCTTAAGGGAAATATGCTAATAGGAGTTAGTCTATTAAATTTTTAATTTAATTTTGAGGCGATTGTAAATGGAATAACGTGATAAGTATAGTGTTGTCAGCTGTTGCCAATAATTTCTAAGGATTATGCAATAGTTTCTCTTAATGATTGTTCTGATTACCTAAGGTAGTTGGTCTCACTTACTCCAATTAATTGAATAGGTATTGTACTTAGAATTAAATCTATTGCTTTTATATAATACTCTAGCTCAGGTAACCGAGCCCGACTTTGCTCAGGAAATTATTTCTAGGAATAATATTGGTATTTTTTTATTTATTTATTTTTCTTTTTTTTGAAAAGCTCTATTATGCACAATATTTTTACATTTCCTCTCAGTGTGAATGACTATAGCGAATTTCTAATGTTCTATAAATAGTCTATGTACTTTTTTTCTCTACCTTGATTATTTACCTAGTTATTTGCATTTTTTTAGTTTTTGGCCTTCAGTAAACCCCATTCCAACTCATGCCATATTAATAATAAGCTGTTTTATTATGGAGCACTTTATTTGAAGTCTAAATACCTTATATTATTTTCATTGAACTTTTTCGTCTTCAGATAAATGCGTATACGTGACGCACGTTGGAAATTTGCTTAGTTAACGCAGCCCCTGCGTGACTGACTTTTTTAAACGGGCCTAATTGTCTTCATCTCCTGTGTAGGTTCCATGGACATTTACAGAATTTTTCCCAAATGAGTACGACCTCAGGCGTTGAGGGAATTCTACTAATAATCATGATTCTATTCTTTTGCCAATGTTCGCCTGTAATGGCTCAGCTAGAAGGACCTAGAATCTATAATTATTTTGCAAAATAGTAGAGTTGCTCAAGCCTGAGGAGTAGAAAAAGATAGAGGGGGCATCGTCCGTGAAGAGGGTCGGCGGGGCAAAGACCCCAGGGGCCAGCAATAGGAAGTTATTCTCATATCTAGGGGGAGACCTTGGGGCAGGTGGGCTCCCCTCCACTCCGCCCTCAGCTGGCCTATCCTCGCCTCTCTTTATTTAACACTCACACCAATTTCATTTCAACCATTAGCGCTGCCATAACTAAGAATGAAAAGAAGTCCGTCACGCAGGGGCTGCGTAAACTAGACAGATTTCCCGCGTGAAGTTTAACAATAGATAATTCTACATACCGGTAACACAACACCGCCGTGAGTATTAAGTGAATAAATACAAACGATAATAAGAAAGCTTCCGACGGAAAGCATCTGAAATGTAAACTAATAAGGTTTTTCAAAATGTCTCGCTGGGCGGATCCGACCCGCGGGCTGGTTGTTGCCCACATATGCTGTACATAGACAGCAAACAATCAAAAACACACATCAACATTCACACTGATAACCACAACTCTTTACAATCTCATCGAAATTATACAATTATAACTCTTTGCCAGAAAACATCAGACTGTTACTTACAATACTTAAACAAAATAATGTACATATACACACTTGCTGGATCAAAAGGCATTCTTGAATTTTGGGAAACGATGCCGCTGATTTATCACCAAAATAAGCCAAAGATACCAAACTTCTAGAATCCTACAACAAAATAACCAAATCACACTTAAAAACACAATTACTAACTGACTCAATTAATAAATGGTATATTACTACGAAAGTACAACATCTAAAATTATTTAATATCAACAGACTATTACTTGACGCAGTTATTTATAGGACACGTAACAACTAACTCTTATTTTAATAGTTTTGCCATAACAGATCAACCAAATTGATACTGCGACTTTACTTCTGAACAGACTTACAGAAACTTGCTCTATGACTGTAGACTACTAACGGACCAAATAAAAGAATTTAAAACAGAAGTATAACGCCGATATGATAATTGGCCTGTTGAGAAAAAACTTCTATTTTATAAATACAATGCACAGTTAAAAAAGTATTCTGAAGAAATGTATAACTGCCTGAATTATTTAAAACTCAAATACAGTTAATTTAAATATTTAATTCATTGTTGAATCCTAAAATTATTTTTCTTTTTCTCATTTAAATAATTTTATTTTATTCATTGTTTAAAAGAAAATGTAATTATGCTTCAAGCACACGTTATGTACAAATGGATGTACAGAACCTGTGGATAGTAAACTCCCTTTTTGTATGCTTACTTCACGAAGGATATATATATATATATATATATAAACTATAATAACTATATATATATATATATATATATATATATATATATATATATATATATATATATACGGTGCGTTATTCTTCTCGGAGTTTTGGTCAATGTTGGTGGTATATATATATATATATATATATATATATATATATATATATGTCTATATATATGTATATACTAGCTCAGATACCCGGCTTCGCCCGGGAATTCATTTGAGGCTGAATGGTGATGGTATTTTTTTGGCAAGGCTTTACTTTGCACAATATTTTGGGGTAATACCCTCGTGTTTGTGGTTTAAAAAAAATTAATTTTTTATTGTTATATTTCCCGTCTCCTGTGCATTATGCATAGATTTGAATTATTAAGGACAAAACATTAACATACATTTGAATTAATTTTTCAAAAGAATTGTTGAGCAAATTTTTCTAAATAACAAAATAAACAACTTTTGTTACGTGCATATTTGCCGAAACCACAATAAGAAACTAAATATTACTATTATTACTTTCAGGCCTCCCTTATAACCCCCACTCCTACCCGTCCCTAGAAATGTTAGTATGGCTTATTATAAGGAAGGCGCTAGTGCTAATACACATACCGAGTGTTTTATTTAGTTCGGTGAGTCTTTTGAGCCAAATAAAATTGATGACTTCCGCTATAATTTTTAGCGTATAACGCCTTTATAATTCGGTATTCGACGATAGTGTATATAACAAAACTTTCTCCAAATAACAAAATAAACAACTTTTGTTATGTGCATATTTGCCGAAACCCCAATAGGAAACGAAATATCACTATATTTAGTTTCAGGCCTCCCTTCCTGCCCGTCCCTAAAAATGTTAGTATGGCTTATTATAAGGAAGGCGTTAGTGCTAATTCACATACCGAGTTTGGTTTAGTTCGGTTGAGTTTTTTGTGCCAAATAAAATTGTTGGCTTCCGTAGTAGTTTTTAACGTATAACTCATTTATACTACGTATATGACAAAAGTGTATATAACAAAAGTTACTCCAAATAACAAAATAAACAACTTTTGTTATGTGCATATTTGCCGAAAAAACAATAGGAAACGAAATATAGCTGTCTTAAATTTCATGCCCTCCTTATAACCCCCTCTACTGTTCGTGTCAGAGAATATTAATATAGCCTAAAACCTAAGTTGAGTTAGTAGTAATATACATACCAAGTTTCATAAAATTCGGTTCAGCCGTTTATGCGTGAAAAGGTAATAAACAGACACGAAAGAAACAAAATGCCTATGACATGTGAAACGAAAAGTTATCTTGAAATTTTGCGAAAAAAATCAATGTACAGAGATATGTTACATTTTTATATATATATATATATATATATATATATATATATATATATATATATATATATATTCAAATAAAGGGTTCTAACCGCCAATATACATGATACTGTACGCGCTTTCGATGCATTGGCACCATGGGCTTGAAGATGGTGCCATTGCATCGAAAGCGCTTGCCAGCTGTACTCGACTATCAGCCAGTGACGACAGTCTCCACCGACCGGTATGACAACATATATATATATATATATATATATATATATATATATATACATATGACATATAAGACGGGAAATATAACAATATGGAGGACAGTGAAGTCTTACATAAAAAATTAATTTTATTATTAACAAATCCACAAACACGATGGGTATTATCCCCAATCACTGAGACGGGTAAATATCAAAATATTGTGCAAAGTAAAGCCTTGCCAAAAAAATACCATCACCATTCAGCCTCAAATGAATTCCCGGGCGAAGCCGGGTATCTGAGCTAGTATATACATATATATATATTATATATATATATATATATATATATATATATATATATATATACACAGTTTTGAAAGGACCTAGGTAGGATCGATGGACATTTGAGGAAAGGTTTCGACATACGAACTGAATAGTTGATTTCCCTTAAGGGGCAATAAGTGAGCAGCTAGAGGGAAGAGGGGTAGGCAGGGTGGGCCCTGGAATCTGACCTGCTGCCCTAACAATGCGCCCCCCACTCCTATACGCTTGGGCTTTCTTATACTCAACCTCAGTCCCTCATCCATACAAACCTTAAATGCAGCCAATAGCAATATCCCATGCTCAGCAAGTGTCCTTTGAGAGTAATCGAAGAGACGTTGTTTTGTGCCGCGTATTTTTTTTTTCTAAATCTCCATATTTCCATGGATCCTAACTAATTGATGAAAATGATTCGTCTATTGTACCTACTTAGGCTAATGTGCCGGGTTTCAAATGTGTATTTGTTCATCGTGGTACGGGAGATTGCGCGGTAACACCCTTCTATAAAGCACTTTAAGCTACCAGTTGTCATTCGTAAGTACCCGTTCAATTCTGTCTTCCTACATGATTTATTATTTGTTTATTTACTGCAAACAATTCAATTACACACAGTGCTGGAAGGTAACGAGACTGCAGACTTTCCGGATAAATCTGTTTCAAATGGTAAATGAATTCCGTCAAGCAGGGGCTGCGAAAACTAAGCAGATTTCCCACATGAAGATTTACAATAGAGAAATCTGGGCACTGGTAACATTTAACACTACCGTGAGTAAATACAAACCGTAACGAGAAATGTTTCAGTTAATTTTAATAAGCTCCCAACGGAAAAGGCTTCTGAATTCTAAACAAATATATCTGCCAACCACTCAGAGCTGAACACATAGATAGGCATATTCTTCCCCGGAAAGAAAAATAATTACTGATATATATCTGAATATAACAAATTAACTCTATAGCAAACTATTTACTATATCTAGTACTTCAATGAATGAGAATAATTTATATTTTAATAACTCAAATTTTAGTAGTTCAAGAACTAAAGAAGGGGGGGGGGGTATTAACAGAACGTATTTGCACATAGCTCACAAAGTAAAAACTTACACGAGTCTGAACCAATTTCAAGAGAGCCGAACAGATATGGAAACAGCTGATATAGTTTTCGGTGATTCCGTCGAACAAAGCCGACTATGGCCGATCTCATCTCCTCCGTTATTCCCACAAAATTAATAAAAATGCAAATATCTCGGTTAATATTCAAGATAGAGAATAATTGTATATAAGAATATTTACCGTAAATTTAATGTGCAATAAGATTGGGTCTATACAAGTTGTCGATCCGACTTATAGTAACGGAGATATTTCGAATTTTAGAAAATCCTCCCCTCTAAACCACCCCCCCCTCCCACTGGTCCGATTTTAGCTATTCACAAACTTGATCTTTCTTTTTACATAAAACAATTAAATATCAAGGTTGGTCGATCAAATAAAAATTGCGGCCACTATAGTGTTAACAGACAAACACACATATATATATAAATTTGAACGGACCTCATTTTCGTCATCTTTTGGGTTGGATCGATAGATATTTGAAATTTTTTTTCGAAACTCGCGTCATGAGTACGGCCTCAATAGCTGATTTTCCTTATGGGAAATCTGCTAAAAAGCAATGATTAGGGAGGGGGGGGGCATTACTGAAGGCAGAGAACAGCAAAGTACGAATAACTCGCTTAATACTTGAGTTACGAAAAAATGCATAGAATAACAATTGTAGAACATCAGTTGGTTCCTCAGTCTCATCCTTATTCCCCCAGCTGGTAGGTGTACCACAGGGGGGGTATCCTAAGTCCTTTCTTATTCCTTACCTATACTGCCGACATCCCATCACATCCCGAAACTTCCCTTCTCACGTATGCAGATGATACTGCAATCTTGGCTTCCAACTCAGACCCAAATATGGCATCTGCATCTCTACAAGAACACCTAGCTCTGCTAGAATCATGGCCGACTCAATGGAGGATCAAGGTCAACAGCAGCAAATCAAGCCATGTACCCTCCGACGTTCCATTTGCCCTCCAGTTGCACTCAATAACGCACTAATTCCTCAAAAATCACAAATTAGGTATCTAGGACTCACATTAGACAAGCGACTAACTTGGAAACCTCACATCACAATAAAACGACAAGTGAACCGACGGTACAGACTTCTACTAAGACTGCTTGACAACAGATCTAAACTATCACTACGCAACAAACGACTGATTTATACGACAGTACTCAGACCAATATGGACATACGGACTTGAACTTTGGGGTTCCACTAAACCTTCAAATTCCTACAAAATCCAAACCCTCCAATCCAGAATACTCCGCAAAATTACAGATTCCCCATTTTACGTATCCAATTTAACTCTCCATAACGACCTCAACATTCTTTTTGTCCATAGCCTCGCCAAATCCCGATATCAGAAATTCCACTCTCTCCTTCCCGCACATCCTAATCCTCTAGTCGAATCACTTTCATCTACCCATATTCCAGAAAACCCAAGACGACGACTGAAGCGTAAGTGGCCAAGAGATCTCCTTGTGTAGTGCTCAGAATAACTCCATGTAGTACCAGCCAATGTTCTCTCCAATGTGGGTATTGTCAATGGACAACTTCCCACTTCAAGTGAATAATCAAGCCAATTGTTATCATTTGCTTGTAATATGTTGTTGCAAATAAACGAATAAATATTTAAAAAAAAAAAGAACATCAGTAGTTAAAACAAGATTAGTTCTATAACATTTTTTGACGCGGGTCATAATAACGGAGATATTTTGAATTTTCGAATTCCTCGTCTAAACCCCCACTATTCCAAGTCGGATACCAAATATGATCTTTAGCCTTGACTGAAACAGTTAAATACCGAGTATGGTGGAGATCAAATAAACTTTTCCGAGTAAAGAACGAAAAATCTTAAAAGATGACAAAATTGCAACATATTTGCATGCATCCAAAAAAGTAAATGTGGTGTGTCACCATTGAAAACCTTATTCGGTATTTAACCTTAGAATGAAGTGGATCATGTTATAACAGCTTATTGTTAATGTTGTATCAGCTATTGAGGTTGTACTCAAGACGCGATTTTCGAAAAATTTCTTCAAATGTCCATCGATCCTACCTAGACGAAAATGAGGTCCGTTCAAAATTATATATATACTAGCTTAGATACCCGGCTTCGCCCGGGAATTCATTTGAGGATGAATGGTGATGATATTTTTTTGGCAAGGCTTTAATTTGCACAATATTTTGACATTTAACCGTCCCAGTGTTTAGGGTTAATACCCGTTGTTGGCATTTGTTAATGATAAAATTAATTTTTTATATATGTCTTCACTGTCCTCCAAATTGTCATATTTCCCGTCTCCTGTGCATTATGCATAGATTTCAGTTATTAAGGACAAAATATTAACAAAGATTTGAATTAATTTTTCCAGGTGAGGTACCTCATAGTTCAAATTGGAATGAATTGTTGAGCATATCAATATTTCTACGCAAATTACTTGCTCCACACATTGTTCCTGGAGAAATGTATAAAAAAAAAAAGTTAATCTAAATAACAAAGTAAACAACTTTTGTTATGTTCATATTTGCCGAAAAACGAATAGAAAACGAAATACCGCTATTTTTAAATTCAGGCCTCCCTTACAACCCCTACTCCTGCCCGTCCCTAGAAATGTTAGTATGGCTTGTTATAAGGAAGGCGCTAGTGCTAATACATACACACACACACACACACACACACACACACACACACAGGGTGGGGCAGAATGGACTCCCTGATTTGAATTTCCCTTTCTCCCTGAATGGACTTTCCATTCTGCCCCACCCTGTGTGGGTGTATATATATATATATATATATATATATATATAGAGAGAGAGAGAGAGAGAGAGATTTATACATTTGCATGTTACCTCTCAATTTTGGTTTAATTATTATTAAACTCGATATTTTATCGATTTCTGTAAGATAAGAAAGATCATGTTCATTAATGGCTGAAAACCAGTGGGAGGAGGGATTTAGGGGGGAATTTTGAAAATTTGTAATATCTCCACTACCGAAAATTTGTATAGAACCAATCTTATTGTAACTGAAGCGTCCTATAAATATTGATATGTAATTTTTTTTCATTATCTCGATTGTTAACCGAGATATTTGCATTTTATAGTTATTTTCCTTCAGTAACCCCCCCCCATCCTACTAATGTCTTATTAACAATCAGCTGTTATATTATGAAGCACATTATTTAAATAAATACCAAATATTGTAGTCAAAAAGTAAAAGTTCAATTACTTTTTGAGATAAACGCAAATACCTGGCACACGTGGGAAATCTGTTTAGTTTACGCAGCCCCTGCGTGACGGACGTTTGGTCCAATTGTGCCTATTGTTGGATTCTCTTCTTTTCCCTAGAGGCCATGCCCTTCTTGGGTGGCATCTGCAGTCAGGTGTACCTGACCCAGGAGACGAGCATTTCCACCGCTGAATATCCCCCTCCAAACCATGATTTTTTTCTCCACTGCTCAGCTCTTAAGACCAGCGGAAATCTCTCCAACCAAATCATACATAAACCTTTGTTTTGCAGTACGGGCGAGAGGCAAGCCGCCTTGCCTGTCAAACGTAAAGATCCCTGGATACTAAAGCTCTTTAAAAGCGATCTATTGGAGGGAGAATGCCTCAGGAGTTTACAATTCCCTAAATAACGACCTGTCATGGGCTCTGGAAGTAGATGAATTAATTTACTGATGTAACCGATTTTATGTCTTCAGTACAACTACAAGGTTCCTACCCTCACAGCTTCATCAGCAGTTTCAACTCCAAGTTTTCGTCTAACTTCACCCCATCATTGAATGCAAGTTGAAACAAAAATAATATAAGACTGAAAAATTCGTAACAGCTAGGGGAAATACATTGGCCATACTGGCCAGAGATTACAGAATAAGTTGATACTGAGCCTGCAAGGCTCATAGGTAATAACGATTGGCAGAAGCTCCACTCGAAAAATTTCGAAAATCGCGTCATGAGTACGACCTCAATAGGTGATTTCCCTTAAGGGAAATCTACTAAAACAGATGATCAGAAGGGGAAGGATTACTGAAGGCAGAAAACAAGAAGGTACGAATAACTCCCTTAGTATTTGAGTTCCCAAAAAATGCGTAGAACAAACATTGTAGAAAATCAAATGTTTAACAAGATTGGTTCTATAACATTTTATGATCCGACTCATAATAAGGAAGATATTTTGAATTTTCTAATTCCCCCCCCCCCTCTTAACCACCACTATTCCTAGTCCGATTTGTCAATAACAAATATGATCTTTAGTATTGACTGAAACTGCTAAATATCGAATATGATATAGATCAAATAAATATTTTCGAGTTTAATTTAAGATGAAATGTTACAGAATATATGATTGAGGTATTTGTTTATTTTTATTTACGTCCACTTTATGCTACTATGGCTAATCGGGACGGGGTATCTACAGGTTACCACCCTTTTCTAGCCAGGGTGGGCTCAAGGAGTTTATTTAATGAGTCCGTCACTAAATAAATTTCTACTGCCAAGGGCGGGAATCGAACCCGCCACTCTAGGTCTACCACGCGAGATTAAGACCAACGCCATAACCGGCAGTGCCAACCTGAGCCCCCGATTGAGGTATTTAATTTCTGTAATTTTGTTTACTGGCCTTTTTCTATTTTTTTTTTATTATGTGAATAATCTCTTTTATTTTTCGTTTAGTATTATTTATTTCTTCATAAATTATTTGAACTTTTTTCAAAATTGAAGACGTGTTTCTTGGAGATAGAATGATCCTTCAAAACAGTTTTATTTTCATTATTGTCTATACTTTTTACATGTGGCTTTAACCTTTTATTCAGCAGCTGCGAGGATTCTTGAATAGGGATAGCCCCTGAAAAGGTGGCAAATAAGCCACGAATGTAGGACTGTTTCAATAGGGTTTCCACCGAAAGAAATGTTTTTTTATTGGTGACCCTTGCCATAAAATATGAAGAATATATAAAAAATGTTGGGACCAGAATAAGAAGAATATTTTGTTTAATTCTATATGACGTTTTGTCCCTTTTTTGGCCATGTTCAAATAGTTCTATAAAATAATTTTATATTGTCAACATAAAGTTATATTATCTATGATAAGTATGACATATATCATAACATTTAATTGTAACAAATTTTTTTTATGTAATACCTGATATCAGAGGTGAAGGTCACAGAAGGGAGCCTCTTTATACTTGTCTATACACTCCCATCTACAGTACATGTACTATGACATGAATCTAATAATTTTGGCTCTTATAAGTAATTTTAATGAATTTGGAAAAGAACTGATCTTGCTCCTCATAAGGATTATAAGTAATTTAAGACTCTCACATAAGTAAAAATTATATGAAACAAAATTATATGAAACGACCGAAATCGGAAAGGAGGAGGAGAAAATATCTTCGTTATTATGGCTCGGGTTAAAAATTTATATATAACGAATTTTGTAAATTTAATCTTCAATAAATGTTGTTCTATACACTTTTTCTCTATCTTGGAGATTAGGAATTTTTTAAATTTTCAGCTTTCAGTAATCCTTCACTTTACGTTATCGCACTTTTAGCAGATTTCCCCTAAGAAAAATCAGCTATTCAGATCGTACGCGATTTTCGAAAAATAATGTCCATCGATCCAAACCAGGAGATGACGAATATTTGTCATATTTCATGGAAAGGGTCATCATTACCATAAAATATGAAAAATATTTAAATAAAATATTAATTTGGTTGAATAGCTGTACACATGGTTATTTTCATTTTTTGGGGCTGCGTTAACTAAGCAGATTTCCCACGTGCGCAACGTATTTGCATTTATCGCAAAACTTAAAAGTTGAATGAGAACCACTTTTGGTATTTAAGCTTCAAATAAAGTGCTTCATAACATAATAGAATATTGTTAATATGAGATGAGTAGGAGTGGGGCTTTACTGAAGACCGAAAACTAAAAAATACAAATATCGCAGTTAATAATCATGATAGTGAACAAATGTAGGTAACAACATTTATAGACCATTCCATTTGCAATAAGATTGGTTCCATACACGTTTTCGATCCGACACACAATAACGGAGATATTAAGGATTTTCGAAATTGTCCCCCTTTATCCCCCCCCTCCCTCTGGTCCGATTTCAGCCGTCAACGATCTTGATCTTTCTTTTTGTATAAAATGATTATATATCAGGTTTGATAACGATAAGACAACAATTACGACCGCTAGAGCGGTAACCAACAAATATATATATACTAGCTCAGATACCCGGCTTCGCCCGGGAATTGATTTGAGGCGGAATGGTCATGGTATTTTTTTGGCAAGGCTTTACTTTGCACACTATTTTGACATTTACCCGTCCCAGTGTTTAGGATTTATACCTACTCGTTGTTGGTGTTTTGTTTTTTTTATGCAAGACATCACTGTCCATATTGTTATATTTCCTCCCTTATAGCCCCCACTCCCGTTTGAACCTAAAAATTTTAATATAGCTTATAATCATTGAAGAATTAATGCTAATTGACATACCGAGTTTTCTTAAGTTCGGTTCAATCGTTAGTGCCCAATAAGATAGTTGGCTCCCGCTTTAGTTTTTTGTGTATATCTCGTTTATACGTTGTTATAAAACAAAAGAGAATATAACAAAAGTTACCCTAAATAACAAAATAAATAACTTCTGTTAGGTGCATATTTGCAGAAAAACCAATAGAATACGAAATACAGCTATTTTTAATTTCAGGCCTCCCTTACAACCCCCACTCCTGCCCGTCCCTAGAAATGTTGGTATGGCTTATTATAATGAAGGCGTTAGTTCTAATACACATACCGAGTTTTATTTAGTTCGGTTGAGTCTTTTGTGCCAAATAAAATGGTTCACTTCCGCTATAGGTTTTAGCGTATATCTCGTTTATAATTCGGTATACGAAAAAGATATATATATAACAAAAGTTACTTTAGATAACAAAATAAACAACTTTTTCTATGTTTACATTTGCCGAAAAAACAATTTTCCCCAATTTCAGGCCTCCGTTATAAGCCCCACTCCTGTTCGTCTCAGAGAATATTAATATAGCCTAAAATCTAAGTTGGGTTAGTAGTAATATACATATCAAGTTTCATATAATTTGGTTCAGTCGTTTATGCGTGAAAAGGTAACGAACAAAATGCAGTTATGGCGTCTATGACATGTGAAACGAAAAGTTATCGTGAACTTTCGAGAAAAAAATCATTGTCCAGACAGAGGTTACAATTTTATATATATATATATATATATATATATATATATATATATACAGTTTTGAACGGACCTCACTTTCGTCATCTCCTGGGTGGGGTCGATGGACATTTAAAGAAAAATTTCGAAAATCGCGTCATGAGTACGACCTCAATTGCTGATTTCACTTGAGGGAAATCTGCTAAAAGTGAAAAAGCAGCACTTGGCCAGTAAGAGAAAGTAGGAGGAATAGCTGCTTTGGAATATAAGCTGGCAAGTGAAACCTGCAGGATGTTTAGCAGCTGCTTCGAATGCAATGGGGAAAAAACAAACAAGTATATGAGAGGCTGAAGAGTGGCAGGTGGTAGATTTGGCTGTCAGCTTGCCTTTCTTTGCTTATACGAGTACATATAGAAACGGAGAGTAATATGACGAAAGTCCGTCACGCAGGGGCTGCGTAAACTAAGCAGATTTCCCACCTGAATCTTTACAATAGAGAAATGTGCCTACTAATAACAGTAGTAGTAACTAGTCTCTAAACCAATTTCACGAGAGCCGAACAGTTAAGGAAACGGCCGAACTAGCTTTCGGCGGAAAGTCCCGATTAGAACCGACTTCAGCTGAACTCCTCAGGCACACACTTAATAAAATGCAAATATCTCGGTTAATATTCAAGATAGAGAATAAATGTATATAACATTATTTATTGTAACTTTAAATTGCCATACGATTAGTTCTATACAATTTTTCGATCCGACGCTTAATATCGCAGATATTTTGAATTTTCGAAAATCCCTCCCCCCCCCTCCCACTTGTCCGATTTCAGCCATTAACGAACTTGATCTTTTTTTTTTTTTACAAAAAACGATTAAATATCGAGTTTGGTAACGGAGAAACAAAAATTACGACCTCTAGAGCGTTAACAGTCAAATATATATATATATATATATATATATATATATATATATATATATATATATATAATTTTGAACGGACGTCATCTCCGGGATCGATGGACATTTGAAGACCTTTTTCTAAAATCGCGTCATGAGTACGTCCTCAATAGCTGATTTCCCTTAAAAACAAATATAAAGGTCACCTTGACCGCAGGGTTTAGATGTTTCTAGTCCCTACAAAAAGCCCTTCCCTGTAAAAAGTCTCTCATGTAGGGGGTGGTTTAACTAAACAGCTTATACTAAAGCAAAATTTTATAGAATCGATCTTATTGCAGCTATAGTTTTCTATAAATGTTGTTATGTACTTTTTTTTTTTTTTCATTGTCTTGATTATTTACCGAAATATTTGCATTTTTTAGTTTTTGGTCATCCCCCACTCCTACTCATGTCATATTTACAAAACTTTTGAACAGACCTCATTTTCGTCACCTACTAGGTAGGATCGATGGACATTTGATGAAAAATTTCGATAATCGCGTCATGAGTACGACCTCAATAGCTTTTCCTTGAGGGAAATCTGTTAAAAGCTGTTATATTATGCAGCCCCTGCAGAACGGGGTTTCCCATATTTCCCTTAAGGAAAATCAGCTATTGAGGTCGTACTCATGACGCGATTTTCGAAACATTTCTTCAAATGTCCAGTTCGATACCTATCCAACGGAGATTGCGACGGAAAATGAGGTCCGTTAACAGAAAATTATTTATATAGATATATATATATATATATATAATATATATGTTTATATATATATATTTGTTGTTAAACGCTCTAGCTGTCGCAATTTTCTGTTATATCCTGGTTACCAAACTCGATATTTAAACGTTTATGCAAAAAGGACAGATCAAGTTCGTTAAAGGAGCAAAATCGGAACCGTGGGACGGGGGTTTTCGAACATATTCCTCGTAATATCTCCGTTTACTATACGTCGGATCCAAAACTATTGTATGGAACTAATCTTATTGCAAATTAAATTTACTATAAATATTGTTCTATACATTTGTTCTCTATCTTCATTATTAACCGAGATATTTGCAATTTTATTAAATTAGGGCCGCTAACGGATGACTGATTCCCGCCAAAAGCTAGTTCGGCCCTTTGCCGCCATTGTTCGGCTCTCGTATGGAAATTTTCTCTTATTGTATAACTGTCACATGGAAATCTGCTTAGTTTTACGCAGGCCCCTGTCCGTGACGGAGATTTGTTAAATATGACATGAGTAGGAGTGATGGTTTTAATGATGGACCGAAAAACTAAAAAATCAAATATTTCGGTAAATAATCAAGGATAATTAAAAAAAAAAAACCGTCCAAAACAACATATATACAACACTTCACCTGCAACAAGGTTGATTATATATATATATATATATATATATATATACTATTATTTATATACATCATATATATCATATATATATATATATATACATTATATTATATATATATATAATATTTATATATATATATATTTATATAACGATCAAACGAGGTATTTAATCGTTTTATGAAAAAAGAAAGATGACTGAAATTGAACCTGTGGGAGGGGGGGTAAAGAGTGGGGGGGGATTTTCGAAAATTCGATATATTTGCGTTACTATACGTCGGATTGAAAACTTGTATAGAACCAATCTTATTGCAAATGAAATTCACTATAAATATTTTTATATACATTTATTCTCTAGCTTGAATATTAAGCGAGATATTTGCAATTTTATTAAGTGTGTACCTGAGGAGTCCAGCTGAAGTCGGTTCTAATCGGGACTTTCCTCCTAAAGCTAGTTCGGGCGTTTCCTTAACTGTTCGGTTCTCGTGAAATTTGTTTAGAGACTCGTTACTACTACTGTTACTAGTATGCAGATTTCTCTATTGTAAAACTTTACGTGGGAAATTTGCTTAGTTTACGCAGCCCCTGCGCGATGGACTTTATCTCTCTCTTCTCTCTCTTTCTCTCTCTCTCTCTCTCTCTCTCTCTCTCTATTTTATATATATATAATTATATATATATATATATTAAAATTGTAACCTCTGTCTGTACACATTGATTTTTTTGCGAAATTTCACGATAACCTTTTCGTTTCCCATGTCATAGACACATATCTGCATTTTAGCAGATTCCCTTAAGGAAAATCAGCTATTGAGGTTGTACTCCATGACGGAATTTTCGACATTTTTTTCTTCAATGTCCATCGATACTACCTAGTAGATGACGAAATGAGGTCCGTTCAAAACTGTATATATATATAGATATATATATATTTAACATATATATATATATATATATATTTATAATTTGTATGTTACCGCTCTAGCGGTCGCAATTTTTGTTTGATCCTTACTACTTCATATTTAAGGTTTTATGTTAAAAAGAAAGATCAAGTTCGTACGAGCTGAAATCGGACTAGTGGGGAGGGGGGGTTTTAGAGGGCGAGGATTTTCGAAAATTCGAAATATATCCGATACTATACGTCGGATCAAAAGATTGTATAGAACAATTTATTGAAAATTAAATTTACTAATAAATAATGTTCTATACATTAATTCTCTATCTTTGAATATTAACACCGAGAGAAATTTGCATTTGTATTCTGCGTGTGGTCTCCAATAGGCTTATGTTCGGAGTTTCGACGAGAGGCTCTGGCGCCGTTTTCCATAAACTATAGTCCTCGTGTATAGGTTTAGAGGTTAGGTTAAACCTGTTTTTTGGGCTAGAAACTACTGGGTTATTACGCCCTAAATAATGTTTTTTAGGTTTAGAGGTTTCTTACTACTACAGTTGGTTATTAGGCAGATTTATCTTATTGGAAAAGTTCACGTGGAAAATCTGCTTTGTTTACGCAGCCCCGCGTGACGGACTTTTGTTTCTTTCGTGTATGTTTGTTGTTTTTTATGTTTGTTACCTTTTCACGCATAAACGGCTGAACCGAAATTTTATGAAATTTGGAATGTTATATTACTAACTAGCCCAATTAGACTTTAGGCTATACTAATTTCTATGAGACGAACTCCCCGGTGTGGGGTTATAAGGAGGCCTGAACTAAAAATAACGAATATTTCGTTATCCTATTGGTTTTTCGGCAAATATGCAGATAACAAAAGTAATTTATTTGTTATTTAGAGTAACTTTTTGTTATATACACTTTTTTCGTATACTAAGTATAAATGAGTTATTACGCTAAAAAGTTATAGCGGAGTGAACAATTTTATTCGCGGACAAAAGACCCAACCGAATAAATAAAACTCGGTCGTGTATTAGGGACTAACGCCCTTTCATTATAACCAAGCCATACCAACATTTCTAGGGACGGGGCAGGGGAGTGGGGGTTTTATGGGAAGCCTGAAATTAAATATAGCGATATTTTCATTTCCTATTGGTTTTTCGGCAAATTTGAAATAAACAAAAGTTGTGTATTATGTTATTTCGAGAACTTGTGTTATATACACTTTATTCGTAACCGATGTATAACGAGAGATACACCAAAAACTAAAGCAGAAGCCATACTATTTTTATTGGCACTAACAGTTAAACCGATTTAAAAGACTCGGTATTGAATTAGCACAAATTTGCCATGATTATAAGCTATATTAAATAAAATTTATAGGGTCAAACCGGCAGTGGAGGGTTATAAGGGAGGCTGAAATAAAAAAATTTGGCGATATTTCATTTTCTTATTTGTTTTTCGGTTATGATGTACCTAAAACAAGCATTAGAAGCTTTGTACATCGCAGTATCATTCCGTTGCAAGGCAGAAAGGGACTTTAATTCATACATGGTTTGGAAGACGAGCAGAATATATTCTACGACTGCGTCTTTCTTTTTTATTGAAATCATACTGTTCATTTAAGTTATAAAGAAACCTTCATGCACAGGAAACGGGGAATTTATAAAAGTTAGAAGAGTGTCTATAAATAACAAATAATTTTATTATTAAAAAATACACAGCAACGACGGGTATAAACCCTAAAAACTGTGACGGGAAAATGTAAAAATAAAAATATTGTGGAAAGTAAAGCCTTGCCAAAAAAAATACCATCTTTATTCAGTCTAAAATGAATTCCCGGGTGAAGCCGGGTACCTTAGCTAGTTATGAATAAATCTAGTAATAGACATATTGATACATGCACGGACGAGAGCTGTAGATGAAGACATATTTTTTTTATAGTTAAACCTTGTGTCTGACACGGCTGGATATAGCCCCTTCAAACTTTCAGAAGTATAAGTGCGGTGTAGATAATCCTCGGCCTTGGGAAAGAGGCCGTTAATCTCTACTGATTAATGGGGTTTCCTTCTTACCACTGTTACTCACTTATTTGCTAAAACATTCAAAATAAAATTTTATTTTGCAAATCTTTAGTGAACTGTATTTTAGACTGAGCTGAATTAAATCACATATGATTTCTAAACAGAGATAATAATGCTAATTAAAACTAAAAAGCTTGGACCGCTGGATCCATCGTAGTGGCAAACATTCTCCCTCCCAAGTAGTGAACTGATGAGTAGCTACTTCTCAGCTGGAAGTAGAAGCAGTAGGTTTGTCAGCGCTGTTCTGATTTTCTTTCTTTTGCTTCATGGTTAGAAAAGTCTAGAAGGTTTTCTATTTTCTGCAAAACTGTCTTGTGATCCACGGCAGTAGTCATTATGAAATTCAAAGGACTGAGGTTGGATGTCATTTCTTCCCTTGTGATGGCGTCATTGTCCCTGGAGGCTCTTCAGTATCCAAACCAATATGACTAGTCGTAGGCCTAGTTCCTTCAGCTCTTCTTTGTACCCAGTAAAACTATTGTTTCGAGAAAGAGACATTCTTGGAGGTAGTTCGGGAGCTAGTTCGGACTTTAACCTTCTTCTAATGCATGATGAAGAACTTCACTATTGTAGGTAGTATGAAAAAATTGGCTACGCTTCCACTATAACAATTTATTAAAACGGCTTTCGATGCAGTGCATCATCGTCAGAACAACATCCAAGACCTTCGGGCACTGACGATGATGCACTGCATCGAAAGAGCTCTGCCGTTTTAATAAATTGTTATAGTGGAAGCGTAGCCAATTCTTTCATCCTACCTACATTAGAAGTCACTTCCACCTGCCAGAATACCAACTCAGAACTTCACTATTGTTGTCCAAGACATTCGGCCTTGCACATCAGGCTCTTTGTATGGTTTTGGGGTTTCATGGTAATTTTCTCCGAGGTCATTTGGGAGATCATCTTTTTTAATACAAAATTCATTAGATCTTCATTCATAGTAACATCTTTAGAAGCAGCCAATTCTACTAAATGCTCTTTTAGCTTCCAATTATTTACTACAGCAGTAAATTTTATAATACAGTAGCACTGATCATCTTCTAGGACAAAAACAGTTATATAAAAACCTTTCTGAAGTTGCCCGTTGAAGGCACTAACTGATGTTGGTGACTTACTTCCAGCAGGAACCGTACACATAATGTGAAGCATGATGTCAGAACATGCAAATATATAGTGTGCTGACAGCATCAATTATGATTTTACTGTCTTGACTAGTAAATCAGATTTATACGATTTAATAGTTTCACTAAGTAAACATTTTTATGGATTCATTCAAGGATACTTTTGCGTCATTTTGTTTTAAATGTTTTTTTTTTTTTTAAATTTTCATTCAAATTCATTCCTTTCCCCGCAGACTTGTTTCGACGATAATTTTGTTGACTACAACTTTTATGTCGCAGCATTTTTCAATGAAATGTGCCGTTTCTGAAGGATTTGTGCATTTTACGACTAAAGGATGCGTTAAATAAAAAAAAAATCACCGATATAAACTCGTTACAGAATATGATTTTCTACAAGAATCCGCCATAAAAAGTAGGGCATTCCATTGTAAATTCCAAACTTATGGTCGCTGGAGAATTACTGGAGAAGGTTGAATATGGGCAGGAAGGTATCTTCAGGGGTGGCAATTATGCCACTCAAATTCTCTTGCTAGATCTCTACTCGCATAAGGTATTGGATCCCACGTGTCCCCATGCATGCTGCCAGGTTGGGGAAGCTGGATATCTCTTTCAAAGTAGTTCAATACTCCCCAAGACATTAGATACCAACTGTCCTAAAACTGCAGCTAGGTTGGTGAGGTTGGATATCTTTCTCTTTCAAAGTAACCACTGCCCCTGACAATAGATACCACCCGTGCTATGCTCCCAGGTAGGATGATGGATATCCCTCTTTTACTAGATCATTACTACCCCCATACATTAGATACTACCCGCCCTATACTCGCTACTTGGTAGAGGAGGCTGGATATCCCCTCTTACAAGTCACCCAGACGATAGATACCACCCGTGCTATACTCCCAGCTAGGATGATGGTTATCGCTCTTTTACTAGATCGTTACTACCCCATACATTAGATACTACCCGCCCTATGAAGATACCTTTCAGGGGTGGCAATTATGGCACTCAAATTCTCAGCCTTCTATTAAAATAATTGGAGTTTTTAAGGAGGTGGCACGGGAAGTTGGGATAATATGTTAACGTTAATGTTTGTTTAATCATTACCAAACTCCATATATAAATGTTTTCTGTA